>JAQFVV010012506.1:920241-1408213 GCA_028023455.1 Epiperipatus broadwayi | reverse complement strand
TGTCACAGGAAAAGTATAGCTCTGGTGTAAAAGGGCAGTTACACCCAATTTTTTCGTGTAGCCAAGCAGTAAAATTAAAACCTTAACTGCCTTCCTCTATCTGAATCGGCAATTATCCGAATAATCAGACACAATTTGCCTAGACACATTGAGCAGATCTTAATTGCTGCTAATCTTCAGACCATCGAGGAGATAGCTGAGTCTTAGGAATCACTCGAAACGAGTGAGGAGAAATTTAGAAAGTAAACCCAGAGCTAGCAGGGAACACACAACCCTCAATGAGTAACATTAATTTATCATTTAGCCCTCCCCGCCAACATTTTAAAAACCTCCGAGAATATATGCATAACCAAGTTAATCCCTATAGTAAGGGCGGGGGTTCGATTCCAGAGACTCCTTAAGTGGCAGTGGACCCCACTATTTGAGTCAACCGTCTACAAGCGGTGTAAAAACTGCACCCAAAACAAGTGTCAAAGGTAAGCTAGTTCTGTGCATTAAACTGAAATGGACTCCGAAGAATAGTTCCTCACTCCGGGGCTCCCTATATTCAACAGAGGAACGAAGTCATGGGATTTTAAATAGCATAGATTTAGGATAGATTATTTAGAACAACACCGAGTAGTTGAGCCTTATTTTATATAATTGTCCACTTATTCAAATGTCTGTTGCTGGTATAATGATAAACGCATTAGTCGTGACCTTGGGCCAAGCTTCTCTATCTTATCTGAGGAGACTTATTTAAAAATTGCTAACAAAAATGAGAGTATTCCCACTTGCCTATAAAAACAATTCAAGTTACTTAGCAAATGGGAAGAAAAGCAAACTATATAATAAGCAGATTTATCTGACTTCAAAATTAAATGTTACCGAGTTTAAACATGTGTTTTTGATATCGCCAGGTTTGATCCATGAGGCCATCATTGGTTCTGACTTCATGGATATGCACAATTGTTTTGTCGATTATGGGAAAGCAGAATTTTTAAATGCGAGTCTGAAAGTTGTAATTTTATAAGTAATATAGTTAGTCAGCAAGATCAATTAATGTGTATACAGGAAGCATAAGTTGATATGAATATTAAATCAAAGTTAGATGGTTCATGTGCAATTGGCAGTAAATACTATGAATCACCTATCAACTGTTATCCTTGTATAAAAATGTTTTTTCGAAAATACCCGGTATATTAAAGTGGACATGTGCATAGAATTTATTTAAAAAATCTAATGAGCCTTTTCAGCAGCGCATAAGCCCTGTCCCGTATCAATATCAAGCTGAAGTCCAACAGCAAATTGATGATATGATCGAGTGGCAAATAATAAAGAAAAGCCCATCTCCTTTTGTGAATCCATTAGTGATTGTAAAAAAAAATGGTACACTCCGTGTGTGCCTGGATGCGCGTATGCTTAACCAAGCTACTATTCCAGAGCGTGACATTCCTTCTCCTGCCCACGAATTATTTATTAAATTTAAAGGTAAGAGCATATTTTCGACATTTGATTTGACTGCTAGCTATTGGCAGATACCACTACATAAAGATGATCAAAAATACACGGCATTCCGTTATCAGGGTCAATCCTATATCTTCCAGAGGATGCCCTTTGGTTTGGTAAACAGTGGTGCTAGCTTGATCAGATGTCTAAGCATGGCCTTCTCTAGGCAACTGCAAGAGGTTTTAATCATGTACGTTGATGACATCGTAATTGCTTCAGAGAGCTGGGAAAAACATCTACAACATTTAAAACTATTTTTATACGAGTGTCATATAAATAATATTAAAATTAATCTCGAAAAATGCGCAATTGCTGTTAAAGAAATTACGTTTCTTGGCCATTTAATTAGTGAGGAGGGGATCAAACCTCATCCAGATAAAATTGAAGCTATTAACAATTTCCCACAGCCGAAGACACGTAAACAATTAAGATCGTTCCTGGGACTGTGCAATTATTATCATAAATTTTACAGTAACCTAGCTTATGATACTATGTATTTGTCTATTTTGCTTAAGAAAGGTGAAAGATGGGAGTGGACCTCGGAACATACTATTGAGTTTAATAAAATTAAAAGTACATTTTAAAAACTGTTATTTTGGCTTATCCTAACTTTGAAAAAGAATTTTATTTACAAACTGATAGCAGTGGACGTGGATTGGGGGTAATTCTCTATCAGCTGAATGGTTTAAAGGGGCCAAAAGTTTTGTATTTTCTTAGTCGTCACTTAAGAGGAGCAGAACTTAATTACTCTACAATGGAAAAGGAAGCTCTAGCAGTAGTATGGGGGTTTCAGAGATTAAGACAGATTTTGTTGGGATCAGAAATTATTGTTTTGTCTGATCATCGCAGTCTTGAATTTCTGAATAAAAGTTATCTCAATAATGAGCGGTTGGTCAGATGGAGTCTGTATCTCCAACAATTTAATTATAGAATAGTATATTGTGAAGGAAAAAATAACTTGGTGGCTGATATTTTAAGTAGACACCCGGTAGATGTAGTTTATGCACATCCCCATACGGAAAATATTGTTATAAGTAGTACTGAAATCGAATTGCTGGAAGAGTCCATTGTGGAGGAATATAAGGGGTTAGTCGATTTGCAAAAGCAGGTTGGTAGTTTGAAGAAAATTATTGATATTTTGGGCAATTTAAACCAACCAAGTGACGAGAATAGATTTGTTAATAAAATTAAAAATAATTATAAGTTAGAAAAGGGAATTCTGATGAAGAAGACAAACAAACAATCAGATAACTCTTGGAGAGTAGTAATTCCGCCTTGTCTTATTAATAAACTTATATATTATGTACATTGCCAATATGGACATTATAGCGGACAGAAAATAGAATACATTCTGCGACAGTATTTTTATTGGGCTAGAATGTCTGAAACTATTATAAACAGACTTAAAACTTGTCTAGTTTGTTTAAAAACTAAACCTAGTGGGAAATCTTATGCAGGGTTTTTACAGCCAATTTTACCGGATAAACCCAATGAACTGTTAGCAATTGACTTCTATGGGCCACTTCCGCCTTTCAACCGAAAGAAATTTATACTTGTGACGTACGATGTGTTCACAAAATATGTCTCAGCTTATCCAGTTTCAAAAGCTGATGCTAAAGGTGTAATTAAATGTTTAGAACAATTTCAAATCCCATTAGTGGGCAAACCTATGAATATTTTAACTGATCACGCAACAGCTTTCATCTCCAGCACATGGAATAGATGGATTAGAAGGAATAATGTTCATCACATTATGAGTTCGATTAGAAATCCACAATCTAACCCGTGTGAGAGAGTAATGAGAGAGTTAGGCCGATTATTTAGGGTTTATATAAAGGATAATCACAGACAATGGGTTAATAAATTGCCACAAATAATTCAGTACATTAATATTACATCTAATGAGTCAACCAAATTTACTCCCATTCGACTTCACTTTGGTAAGCATGAGCCTGTTCTAGTTAAGACTCCCTTACCCATAATTCAGGAAAATATAGATATAGGAAGGGATCAGGCAGCAGCCAGAAGTAATCTGAAAAGAATGGGTCAAAAGCATATAAAACAATCTAAAACTGGACCACATCCATTTAAATTGCATGACTTTGTTCTGGTTCGAACCCCTCATGTGAGTAATCCCCAGAGAGGTGTTTTCAGAAAATTTCTTAACTTATATGAAGGGCCATATGAAATCATAGAACAGAAAGGAGAAAATGCTTTCTTGCTTTCCACCCCGGAGGGAACTAGAGGAACTTATAATGCACGTAGCTTGAAGCCTGTTCCATTAGCAACAGGATAAGCAGTGATAAAATAAAGTGTAAAATGAAAAGTGATGGTACTGGGTTCGATCCTGTCCATTTATTTGATCACAGGACATCTATATGTTTAAATAGCAAAATTAAAAGTAAAATGAAATTCCTTTTGAAAACTTGTCTTTAATAAATACAGTTTAATGATAGTAGAGTTTGTCATTTCGGTTATGATTGGTGATTAATATGAAAAAAAAAAAAAAATTTTTATATAACGGTGGGGGTCTATAACCCTTTGGTTTATTCCATCTAAACCAAATATGATAAACTTAAGTAATGATGGAAAATTTTTTTTTTTTGGATAAAGAAAAGTTAAAGTTTTGGCTTGAGAAAGTAATGGCTATATAGATTACAAGTAACAGATATAGAGACAGTTTGTGTGTTTGTCTGCAAGGTATTACTAAAGAGTTGCTGAGAAGTAAGAGTGAATCATTTTGTCAGTAGCTTTAGTTAACAGAGAATAAGTTTACAGTTATAGGAGATTGTGGTAGATATTTATGGTTATGATTATCTAAAAATTATAAATTTATATGCTTGAAATTATAAGCAATTGTGAGAGATATTTTGTTCTCATAATCTAAACAATCAGTTTTATGTTTGATAGTCTGTACAGTGTATGTGTGTGTGTAATGCAGACATATGGGTTGGTTTTTTTTCTCTTTCCTTTAAAGAAACTGAAATAATTTTTTCTTTAAATTATTAAAATGTAAATCTAAATAAGAAATTATTTAGATGGAATGACTGTCGTCTTTGTTTGACCAAAACAAGTGTTAGCAAGCTTATGTTTTAATTATACCGTCGTTAAAACTAAATTTCATAAATTGACCAGAGACATGTGAATTAAAAAAGATCTGGTTTAAGATCAAAGAGAAACGATTAGGAAGGATAACACCTTGGTGAGAGTAATGGCTCTGAATGGAAATTGTTTTATGACTAGACTTGGGAAGAAATCACTGGGGGAGGGGGTAACAGACTTTCTTTTTTCTTTTAAACTATAAAAACTAAAAGAACAAAGGAGAAAGGGGAGAAAAAGAAACTTTTGCTGATTGAAACTAAGCTAGCTAACTAAAACTAAAATTCATATCTAAAAGTATATATTTTGTAAGTTTTTTTTTAAATTTTCTATACAATTTTAATAATGAAATCAAATTGTATCGTAGACCCAAATATGAAGTTCTAATTCAAAAATCATGGTGCATATCTCTGTCTTCTCAAAATTAATCATGAAGAAGTCAACTTTTGATAAGTTATTGTCTGCTCAAATTTTATCCAATCTACTTATAAAATCTCCTATAAGGAGAAAATGGTCAAATTTCTTCTATCAAATTAAAAGATCAATTCCATTTATATGGCTATTTAAGATTCGTTTAAAGAATTACAACGATCTTCTGTTATAATATTTTGAAAATAAAGTTTATTCATGTTAGTAATCAAAAGCTGCATCTTGCCATAATTTGAACCTTTAAATATCTACAATCAAAGAAAAGAAGAAAGGAGAACAAAGTGAATTCAATCTCCGGAAGAATCATCAAGTGGAAGGTAACAACAGAACGTTTTAAATTTATTAACTATAATGTATCTACATTCTGATTTAAATATCTACAAATTTTAAAGTAACTAACTATCTACGTTTTATATCTATCTTGATTCAAATGACTGTCTGTGCGTTTTTAAGTAAAGTTAACTGTCTGAGGTGCAATTGATAGCTATCTCAAGTAAAATGAACCAAATATAGTAATTAATTAATGAACTGTGGAAGAAAAGAGAAATTTAGAGAGAGACTGTCTGTAATACTGATATTTATTCTTCATTTATTTCATTAATATAATATGTCATTTATTTATTTTTTTATTATTATTATTATTAGTATTATATGTCATTTTTTGTTTATATGCTATGTAACACTCTGATCACTAGATTATTGAATTTAATATTTTGTTTATGTTTAAAATGTGAAGGAAAGAAAGAAAAATGATTTTGATACCATTTGAATATAGATGCTCCCGTAAATTTAGACTTAAAAGTAAAGAGAGAAATGATATAAATATTTTATTACTCTTAACAAAATTTTAATTATGCTTGATAGTAAATAATGAAGAGTGAGAGGATGGTCATAAAACCCATTATTATGCCGTGAGTATTGATCTGTTATTGATATAGATATTAGGTATGTTATTGGCTTGACCGGTTAAAATTAAAATAATTCATCTATGTATTGATTTGAGATCCGGTTAGTCTTGTCATTATCTAGACTAGAATCGATGTATGTGTGGGCAGATTTAGAGTTATAAATGCTTATCATTACTAATGAAAGTAATCCTACCACCCAAGGGATGAGAAATGGTTGTCTCCAGATTTATAGATACCATAGCAGTTAGAGGACTAAGTTTCCATTTATTTATTAAGATAGGGAATCAGTAATAAAGTTACTGTTTAAGTACAGAAAATGTTGCAAGCCAATATAGGGAATAAGTGTCTAAGACAAGCTCTTTACACGATTCTGGATCTTAGGATAGATCTCTCCCTGGCTCAAGCAAATCGTTTAAGTTTAAAGTCGATACCGTTGTAGTTGTTATATTTCCCTTATCGAGCTATAGACGCTGTATGGTAATGTGGTGTGAAGAGAGTTTTTCTTATCTGAGACATACCAATGTTGCCCGGAAAGGATAAGGATTCAGTCAGATATATATGTATGAGGAAGATGACAAGGATTTTAGGTAATAAACTGACCGATCTAGATTGATTTGTTTTGAATGATGGTAAATTGGGGTCGTCAAGCTGGGTGGGCATACCGAACTAGTTACGATATATACAGTCAAAACGTAAAGATCTGACAAGCACGAATGTGAAAGTGTGGGTTTTGAATTTAAACCCGTTTGTAAGATTTAGTAGGGTAAATTTTGTGACGTATAATCCTTCTTCATTGGAAATGTGAAAATTATTACTTAATAAAATGATTTAAATTTTCAAATTATTTCACATTGCTGGTTAAGATAATTGAAACGAATATAATATTTTGGAATAGTCCAATAGACAATGTTTACGATAAAAGGAGGGGGAAGTAGAGATTTGTAGGTTTTCTTCTCTCTCAAGCTTAGATTTCTTAAAGCTAAAATATACGAAATTCTGTTTCCAGCGTCTGTATTCGTGATTGTTATTAATCATTTATAATAAATGAATGGGTCAAAAACCGAAAGTGAGTCATCCAAGAGATTAGTTAACTCAAACATAAATCAGAAGCATATATTTGTGGAACAATATTACAATTTAGTGTGTTTTGTTTTAATTTTATATTTATTATTTCATGTAATAAAGTTTTATTATTGTTATAAGATTACATTGTGTTTTGTGTTTTGGTGTTTCAAATATCTCCAGAATCCGTATATCCAGCACCTATATTTAAGGTAATATGAGTTATATTTTAAATTTAGTTAATTATTTTATAATGATGCTTTGTTTCCAAAATCGATTTGCAGTAGTTATTATTATCTTGTTTCCATATTCGATTCACATGGTCAATTTGACATTAATACTTTACTTTCATTATTGATTTACAATAGTAATTTAATACTGCCATATTTGAGTAATATAATTCATTTTATATAAGTCATTTTATAGACTTCAGTTTATATAATTTATTGTTATGATTAACTTGCTTAATCTAATTTATGATTATTTCCGTAACTTACTTAGATCGGAAGTAAAAATTTGATTAATTATCTGAGTCATGTCCATGGTTTACTTCCATAGTTTAC
Organism: Epiperipatus broadwayi; assembly: GCA_028023455.1. NCBI lineage: Eukaryota > Metazoa > Onychophora > Udeonychophora > Euonychophora > Peripatidae > Epiperipatus > Epiperipatus broadwayi. Next base: position 1,400,664 of record JAQFVV010012506.1, on the reverse strand, counting down.
TTCAGCAAAATAAAATGTATTAAGGTTATCAATTAAAGATAAATTAGAAATAACAGAATAAACTGACAGGGAATAGTTAAATTAAGTTGATCAATTTAAATTTTGATTCATTGTAATGTGTTGAATGCTGGGAGCAGACATAAAATCCCTTTCCTGCTCTCAGGTGTTCAGAGTGATTCCCACTATTGAACTTTTATTAAATTTTATTTGGCAGATATGGGATCATATCCATTGCAATATAATCATTTATATGGGCACCTCTTGATAGATCTAGACCTTGAGAAAGAGCAATTCAATTTTGATCTCAGAGCTAGTTTGGAAGTCAAGTAGCTTGGTATAACAACATTATTATACTATACTAAATTATTCCATTATTAGAAAATAGGGATCATGAATTTATAGTTGATCTAAGAATATATGTGAGAGAGAAATAAGAATAAGAACTCTCTGATTAGAGAACATAACACAGACATTCCGTGTTATATAATTGTAGCTATTGAATATAGATTATGAGTTCTTTGCATTTATTACAGAATTATCTCCAGTCAGATAGAAATGAGAGCTGGTTACAATTTATAGCTGCAATTTGGCGCCCCGGTATACATTTGATCCTAAAATATAAAATTTAACTGACTAGCTACTTGATATAAATGAGTTTTATAAAGATTAAATAAGTGTGAGGTTGCTTTATTTAAAATGTTAAAGTTTGGCTGCACCACAGTAGTTAGAGTTTAGGGAAACTAAATAATGTCAAAGATGACATATACAACGTGAAGCTGCCTTTTCTAGAACTGTTCATGTTAGAATTAGCGCCACAAACGTGAGGCTATAGAGTTTAGCACTACTAAAGTTTGGCAGAACAATTAAGGTTAGAATATATATATTTAGGGTGACACTGAGACATATGTCATCACACATAATGACTTCTATTCTTTTTGTATTATATCAGTTAGGAATGTGCAGACGTATTATATTCACACTTCGTTAACAGTTTTTTAATTCGTTATAAAATTTTATTATTCAATAGATGGAAATTATTTTATTTAATAAAACTATTCAACCCAGCAATAAATAATTTTTGATTTTTTTTCTTCTAAATTTACTCTTATATATTTTTATTTTAAATTGCAATAATGAGAAATGTATGCTTTTCAGTCAAAGATGCTTTCACAGTCTTTTGGGATTAAACTGGACTACGAGAACAGCAAACGTGTTTACCATTTATTCATTTTCTAGATGATTAATAATGTATTTGTGTCTTCAGAAGAGGAAATGTTCCATGAGTTTCAAATTATTGCTGTTTTTGGAAAGGTTGGCAGTTCACTGGTTTAGAATAATGTGTTTACACATAAAATAAAATGATGTGATTCATTCTTATTACCTTTAAAATTTATTGCCTAATATCCTATTTGTGTAGGTTGTAAATAGATGCTCTTTTAAGTAAATATTTTATAGATACAAGTATGTGTGTGTGATTATATGTATGAACTCTTAAATAAGTGGGTGAACTTTTAAATGCATGCACATTCACATTAATTTATAAAATTAAAAATTACATAAAATAGTAAATAAAAGACTGCATCGTTTATAATATATATGTAAAAAAAATAATAATTATACAGGTTATCTTAAAAGATACAAGTGGGATTGAAAACTATTATCTATAATATTTCATATTTAAGTACTTTTTATCATCATTATCCTTTTACTTCAGATTTCATCAGATCAGTCATTTTGCATAGGATATTTCTCCCCTATGCTATATTCCTCTTTCTAAGGGTGAATATAAAAACCAATAATGAATTATTTAATATATGCTTGAGCTTTATACCATTCAATGGTAACTCTTCATTGTACTTGAGCCAAAAACTGATCTAAGGATGGTGATATTATAGTAATATACCAACTGATATCCACTGATTATTTTGTAGTAGAGCAATCATGTACAAAGATCGTGTGATGTTGGCTTGCACCATTGAGATAAGATCAATAAATTATTGCTAAAATGCAAAATTTAATTTATTTTCTTGGAAGATTTTTTTTTTCAAAATGTAATTCTCACATTCACCTCTTTAATGAACTAAAAATATGTATCTATATATTTTGTTTGAAATTTGAGCTTCCTTATATGAAATGTTCCTGTAAATCTTTACAAAACTGCACTTCTCATTGTATACTTTTTATAGTGCTTTATTGAAAATGGTTTCAACTAAATAGCAGCCTTCTTCGGATTGTCTAACCGATTTAAGCAAATTTTGTATGGCATTTTAGGAAAGTTATTATTATAACAGCTGTTCTAAGTAAGTGGACTACTATCCTGGCAAATGTTTTATTTTTTAACAATTGAACACAAGAGTTTAGATAACAGTTTAAAATCAAAGCATCTATTAATGATAATTTCTTATTGTGAGTAGGTATTCTTTTTGATATTACTTAATATTTTTATCTAATGATGAATAATTAATATTAATAATCAGTTAATTTCAAACCAATTTATTTTTGATAATTTTATTTTATATTATATATTTCCTTTTTCTATATAGGTTTTTGTAACATTGTGTCTTAGTTCAAGAGTTTCCTCAACACTCAACAAGACATCATTGAGATATTATAAAAAAACAATATAGCACATTTGTTAGGATGAAAAATCCTTATTATTTAAATTATATTGTTTTTTTTTATATAAATGTTTACAACATCTTGACCTCTTTATTTTACTTAACCCAGGTGTTCTACATTTAATAACTAAATTTAATTTCAAAATATCATAATTATTTAATTGATTGTAATTTTAACTTGTTTTTGAATCTGTTATCTCCAAACACAAAATACAAGTTTAAAATTGACACCAGTTTTAATCTTTCAATGGCCTTATTTTTAATCTATTTTCTTTATTATTAATATATTAATGATATTGTTTTTGTAGTAAACAAATCTAAACATGAATTAAACATGCTTTCTTTTAAGTGCCTTATTCTAATTTTTTAATCTTTGATTAGAGAAATTAGTTACATTATTTTAACCTAAACATGCTTTCTTTTAAGTGCCTTTTTCTAATTTTTTAATCTTTGATTAGAGAAATTAGTTACATTATTTTAACCTAGTTTATACAATTTATTATTTAGTTTCTCTTTAATATAATCCTTTATAATAAAATCTATTGCATTATTTTTAATTTTAAAGTATTACTTTTAATAATCCATTCTAAAAGTTCAACATTATCTATTACTTGTAATAATTTATTCTAAAATTTCACTGCTACTATTATTATATTCAATAATTCTAAAGTATTTCTATTATTTTATATAACTTTCCTTAATATTTTTATAATGCTATTTTTATTAGTTATTCTTACAGCAATTGTAAACCAGTTCACTGTCATGTGGAAGATCACATGTCTGATCCTGAAATGAATAGGATATTATTTGTTTCAATATACAATGAAACATATATTGTATAATATTAATTTAGAGTTTCAGTAGAATAGAATACACATGCATCTTCCAATTCTCTGTTATCAATAATAATCATCATCATCAACCATTATCAATCCACTGCAGGATGAAGGTCTCTCCAAGTTCAATTCATCTTTTCCTATCTTCTCTTCTCAACATCACCCCTGCAAACTTTCTTATTTCATCCATCCATTTCACATGTGGTCTCTTTCTGGTTCTTTTACAATCTCTTGGAATCCAGTTTAAAATTTCAATTGTCTATCTATTATCATCTCTTCTAACAATATGTCCAGCCCAACTCCACTTCAGTCTTAATTTTTTCAATGAGGTCAGTAACACCTGTTTGTTCTCTTAGCCATACATTGTGTTTTCGATCCCTTCTTGTTACTCCCAACATGCATCTCTCCATACTTCTTTGAGTAGTTTGAAGTCTCTGTATTGCTCTTCTATTAAGTGTCCAAGACTCAGATCCATAAGTAAGAACTGGTAAAACCCATTTATTAAAAACCTTCCTTTTCAAACACATAGGCATATTTCCTTTTAGTATCAAGTTATTTCTACCAAAAGCACTCCAACCAAGTTTAATTCTATGATTAATTTCATCCATTATATTTCCATCTGTATTAATAATCTGACCAAGATATTTGTAACTGTTAACTTCTTCTAACTCATCATAATCAATCTCTATTTTCATATTTTGAGAAAATCTATTAAACATTACTTTAGTCTTTTTAACATTTAGCTTTAGTTCTACTTTCCTACTTTCATCTGATAATTCCTGCAACATTTCCTATAGCTCTACAGCATTATTTGCAAAAACAATTACATCATCTGCAAAATCTAAATGACTTAAATAATCTCCATTTACTTTCATTCCTTTAGCTTCCCATTTTAATCCACAAAATACTTCTTGCAGCACTGCTGTAAAAGGTTTTGGAGATATGCAGTCACCCTGCCTTATACCCTTTTCAATATTGATTTTCCTACTATCATTATGTAATCTAATTGTTGCTGTTGCATTTTTATAAATGTTTTTTTAAAATATGACAATATCCTGGATCTACACCTTGATGATCCAATGCTTTAATCACCGAAGAAATGTTTATAGAATCAAATGTCTTTTCATAGTCTACAAATCCTAAGCATAGTGGCAACTCATATTCATTTGTCCTTTCTATAATTTCTCTCACTACCTGGATATGATCTACTGTACTAAAACCACTTTTAAATCCAGCTTGTTCTTTTGGTTGGTGGAAATCCAGTGTTTTCTGTAGATGAGTTGTAATTATCTTAGTAAAAATTTTGTATAAAACTGATAATATTCTCTAATATATACATAATCCCCAATGTTCTCATTTTTCTTGTATAAATCATACTATAAAATATAAAAAATTTGAAAATATCTATATATACAGTTTATCATCTCCATCTATATTTTGATCATATGTCATGGCCATTTTCAAGGTTTACTTCTACAAATATATATTATATGTGGATGTTTTTACTCATATTGTAAAACAAGATTTATAAAGAAAATCAGTATATGTAGAATTATTTATATATTGGAAATAATGGACCAATTTGAAAAAGAATAAGAGAAAATATATTTTTATTGATTTGTTAAGTAATATTTTCTGCTAAATTTTATTTTAACAAATTAATCTAATAATAATTAAAAAGCAAAAAAATTAATTTAGAGTAGAAATTTCATTATAATGCTAGTATTCTTGTATTTTTCATTGGTCCATTTTAAAACCAGACATTTTAATAAAATTGTTTGAAGATGACTTACATGTTAATGCCACTTTTCTTAGTCATGTAGCAGATTTGTAATTAGAGAAGTTTACTTGTTGAAAAATTGCTGTGTTCACTAGTTTTGAACTGCTAAGTTAGTTTAGTAAAGAACTTGTGTTTGTGTCAGGCAATAATTCACTCAGTTAATTGGTTAGTCTTGATGTAGATTTTGTTACATTAAAGTAATTTTTAAAAAAATATCAATTTAAAAATCCGATTTTTAAATAATGAATAAATGGAATTAATTGGAAGTAAAACCAGTTTAAAACAAATAAAAGAATTTTATTAAAATAAATGAGAATACTTTTTTCATTTATCTAAGATTAGTATATTTAATATATATCTTAATGATTGCATTGGTTTTTTTTTTTGTATAATTTTTGAGAAGCTGTTTCTCAATTCAGTTTTATCATGGATATATTGTATGCTTTTAAATGTTGGTAATATACATTAGCTTTAACTTCATTTTCCATTTTTATATAATAGTCTTGCAAACACTTATAGGTGGCTTTGTAAAAAAGCATCAAGATAATATAAGTTTGTTTGTGGATTTTAATTTGAACTGATTAAATGCAATAAAAATAATTTCATCTATTTGACATTTAGATTTCAATTACGCTGATGAACGTGTCATTCTTGACTAATGAAAGCATTATCTGCAAAGTATCACTAAAGGAAGCCAAGGACTCCAGTTGACTGTTACTGGCTCCCTGTTTTTGTTACACTTCTCCTTGTTTAGGGAATTAAATTTCCCTAAAATCATTCCTAGTTAAAAGAGTAGTTTCTTAGCTCTCTTTTCATATAAAACTTATTTCATCATCTGATCCAAGTAAGAATAAATTATAACTTTTCTTTAAAACACTATGAAAATTAAATGACAGCCATAGAAATTGCTAAAGATTATTATAGAGATATTAATTTTAAAGAAAAATTTAGTTTCACTCAACTTTGATGACTGAATGTGAGAGACTGATTGTTGGAGGGAGGGGTTCCTGGCAGCCTAAATCCTAGTTCCTATAGGAGTTGGAGCTGGGATGAGGATGATTTGGGATCGTCGCCAATGGTAGCTTTCTCATTCACAAGTAAAGAATAATAATGTTAATAATTGTGGTTTGAGTGCTTTTCTTATTCCATGTTAGTTTGCTCTCTTATGGGAACAGTGGAGGCCTCTCTCCAGGGCTGAACAGTGATTATTTTTGGACTGTTTCTGAACATTTTCTTTGAGTGTTTCTTTAGTTTTTAGGCACCCTGCATAAATTGATCTTCTTATATAGAACTTTCAAGATGCTATTCAGATGCAATTCCAGACTTTGAAAATCACTCCTAATAAAAACATAAGATCAATACCAACAGTTAATCTTGATTAATGTAACAAATATTATGGTCTATATACTCTGTCATTTAAATTTTACTCTGACAGTAGTCTTGGCATTTTAAAAGGAATTCTTTCCTGAAATAAAAAAGTTTCACAATAAGAAGATGAAAAGATTGAAAAAGAAATTGAAATACAATTCCCCATGTTATTTAGTAATAATCTTGAATCATTGTCTAATTTATTTTCCTCATTTATCCAAGATTAGATCAAAATTAATTTTTAGAAATAATCCTTTTGAAAATTGCCTAGTATTACTTGTGCTTGAGTTATAAATACTTTTATGGACAGTTTCCTTAGCACTAGCTTGTTCTTTTGGTGACTACTGTGCCCCTGTTTGAAGAAAAAGTTCCCATACTAAACTTCTGGATGATCAATTAAATATTAACCTGGGAAATGTTACTGATACATTCAAATCTATTTTTGTGCAGTGATTTTTGTCACCCCCCCCCCAATATTTATTTTACAAATATTAGAAGAGAAATTACCTCATCAAAATGTATAAAAAGCTATTAAGCAGATCAGATTTCTCAAGATATACTTTCATTACTTAAGACTCGTGTCAAATCAAGATCCTCTTTTTTTGGAAGTTCAAATCAAGAATGTATAATAAAAGAATTATGATGTTAACAAATTTAATTTTTATAAGGTTCCAAACATATTTTTTTTTCCTGATCCAATAATAAAATCAGCTGAATTTGGTTTTTCTAAACACAGCTGGAGTCTCATTAATAGATTCGGAGGAACTTTACCCATTTCATGAATGGAATTTAATAGCTATTGGTTTATATAAATGTAGACAAACACAAAACAGGAAATAGTGTTTATTTGAAGATTTATGATGATTGGAATTTTACTTGTGAATATATATTTACAAGTAGTAGCTCACAGGTCACTATTTAACACATATTGGTTTATATAAATAAAGACAAACACAAGCCAGGAAATAGTATTTATTTGAAGATTTATGATAAATGGAATTTTACTTGTAAATATATATTTACATGTAGTAGCTCACAGATTACTATTTAACACAATATTTCAAATAGTATTATTAGCCTTTCTTTTTCATGTGTAGCTGGTTTGACCAGTGACAGTACTAGAATGAGAATCAGATTTTTAGACACATGAATTCTGAATTTAGACTTTTATCAAAGGCAACATATGTATTTATTTATGAAGGTCCCCCTGATTTCTCCATTTTTTCATAAGGGGAAGTTAGTGTGATAATTTGTAATGTTAGGAACTCATTCATTAACTTTATTTCTAATAAAAATGAAGAAATCCTGAGGATGCTCATAGATAAATACATACAATTTCTATAGATTGTTATCTTTCTCAGTATAAGTTACTTAGATCATTTCTTTAAATTCAGTATTCATGAATCTAAAGATCACAGGTTTGATTTTTGTGCTAGTTTTATCATTGGTTAGGCCAGCAAACACATGAAAAAGAGAGTGATATTATTCAAAATGCTGTGTTATATACTAATCTATGTGCTAATTCTAATAGTTGAATGTATTTTAAAGGTTTAAATAAATTTGAAGTTTTTTAAAGTTACATAATTATACCAGTCACATAGTTAATACATGGCTATAGTGACATGACAGTTAATGAGTGTTAAATACATGACTAGAGTAACAGATTAAAGGATTTAATAGATAATTAGTGACTGTATTTCCTGTTTGAAATTTATATAGGGTTTTTTTCCTTGATGTTTTGTTAATAGTTAAGTTGTTTGTCTGAAAAACAAACAAGCAAACAAGGTATTTAATGACTAATAATTTCTTGCATTAATTGCAATGGATCTTTATTTTCTTCTATTTGAAAAAAACATTGAACATTACTTTAGTCTTTTTTTTTTTCATTTATTTTTATCCTATTTTTTTTATTTTCATCTGATAATTACTATAACATTTCCTGAAGCTCTGAAGTATTATTTGCAAAAAAAAAAAAAAACCAAAACACAAAACCCATCCTTCACAAAATCTAGATGAATTATGTAATCTTTATTTGTTTTTATTATCTTAGCTTTCTGTTTCAATTAGTAAAGTTGCAATAAAAAGTTTTGGAGTTACTATATAGTCTAATCATTGCTATTGCATTCTTCAGAATTTGACAATATTCTGTCTTGATCTTCCAGATTTTAATTACTGCTGAAATATTTATACAATCAAACATTTTTTCCTAATCTAAGTATTCAAAGCAAAGTAGAAATTTATACTCATTCATCTCTTGTCTGTAACCTTTTTAATGCTTAGCTGATATCTACTATACTATAATCACTTTTAAATCCAGTTTATTCTTTCAGTTGGTTTGAATTGAATGTTCTCAGTAGTTAAATTGTAATATCTTTGTAAAGTTTGTATATAGAATTGATAGCAGTTTAATAGATCTGTAATTTCTAATTTATTTATTTTCATCTTCAATATCTCATTACTTATAATTTCAGTCAATTAATCTATCTGTTATTTAAACATTGAATATATAATTTTGTCAACATTTTCTCTATTTCTTCACCCACTTCTTTTAAATTCCATTATGTCCTTGAGATTACATTCTTCATTGATTTAATTGTATATATATATTTTCCTCATTTAAAATAATTTGAATTTTAAAATGTTATAATAATAGGGATTACTTTGTTTTCTTGATCTTCTACTATATAATTTTTTAACACAGTTGCAACTTTCTCCATACAGTATCGCCACCTAGTGCAAATCCTAGGAATCAATAAGTTTAATACTTCAAATTTCTGTCTAGTGTCTACTCATCCAATATCCCCAGTCTAGTTGCTAGCTTTTGACTTTCATCAATGAGGAGTCTTGGATCTGAGAGCACTGCTATGAGCCCAAACTGAAAACACAATAATGTTTTCAAACCAAGCTAATAGACTGGAACCCAATTCAATATCTATATATTTTGGTGTCTTTGTTTTTTTAATAACCATAGTCACCAACATCCTATGGCTAGGATTAGTATTAAACCATTAAAACATCTCATGAATCATTATTACTTATGCTTACACAACCTGTTGATACAATATAGCTATCTAATGCAAGCTATAATAATCAATGGATGCTAGAAGATTTATGCATTAAATCCCAATCCTATTCAAAAGACACTAGTGACTATGATCTTTAAAAAATCAAAAACATCAAAATATATGGATGCTGAACTGGGTTCAGGTTGGTATGTAATATACAAGTGAATTAGCTTGGGTTGAAAACATTATTGCATTTACAGTTTGGAATCATAGCTTTATAGTTAATTAAAAAGATAAAAGGTAATGGCTGGAGGAAAGCATTAGATCCTAAGATCAAGGTGCAGTGCTCCCAGATTCAAGGTTCCTTATTGATGAAAATCATAATCTAAAAACTAGTTTAGGGATATTGGATAATAGGCATTAACTTTCCAGCATCCATTGATTATTATGGTTTTCATTGGGTGACAGTATTATATAGAGAAAGTTGCTATTGTCTTAATTGATTGTGTAACCATAATAAATAGTGGTCATGTGATGTTCTAGTGGTTATATAGTTTTTTTTAATTCTTCCACATTTTTTATAATGTGATTCTTTTTAGCAATGATGCTATTCTTTCTTATTACCAAAATAACTTTCCAATATTTTTGAGACTTTTGTTCTTTTCTATAGCTTTTTTTTTTTTTTTTAGCCATTTCACAATTATATTTCCTTCTGATGTCATTAATTCTTTTCTATTTCATTTTACAGATTTTCAGATATTTAATTGTTATAATTAGATTATTTTAAATACCTTTATATTTCTCCAGCTACCTATGCAATGATTTTTAATATAATATCATTTTTCTTTAATCTTTTTCAAGTCTGGGCCTTCTTAAAATCTGTAGATATTTTAAAATGATTTTGGAGATCTGATTTAATTTATTGGAGTGTTTTTAAATATTGGGGTTATCAATTATCACTATTGCCTTTTTTAATAGCTTTGGTCTTTTTTATTAATACATATATTATATTATTAATGGATTATCACTTTTCAAATCTTGAGACATATTTTCTGCTAGTACACTTCTTTGGATTTGTTCTCCAAAAAAAAATAAAATAAATCATAATATGCAGTTGTTTTTTTTCTTCAAATTTCTCTCATTTCTATCTTCATAAGTAAAATTTTCATAAATTTTCATCTTTCAATCCTTTTTTGTATTCTAATATAAATTTTTTTGTTGACTATTTAAAATATTAGTTTAGTTTGATATAATGAGTTCTGTGTATTATTATAAAAATTTTAAATTTTTCATCAGAATTAGAACTTGTTGGGACATAAACCTAAATTGTCACATTTGGTGTCTTTTAAGTTTAACAATTGATCTTGCTACTTTGTGTGATATTCCATCATTTTTTGTGATGTTGTCCTTCCAAATTTTATCTTTGATGATTCTCTCCTTACTTCTGTTTCCAATATTTGTGTTTTATAACATGTTTCAAACAATACATTCAGTGCAATTGCATATTACCATTTAAAAAAAAAAAAAAACAAAGAAGAAAGTAAATTAAATGTCTTGCTTTCATTTTTTTTTTTTCATATATAGTAAATATATATTTCTACATGAAACCTACTAAATGAAAACTTAGTCATAAAATTATTCTTAATAATGTCTCTTGAATGAAGTATAGTGCAAAGTGAATTCTCCATGAGTTATAGTTGGGGGCTCATATTGATTTTATTTTGACCATTCAAGAGAGAAGAAAATTTATATACATTTAATATGTTGATATAGTTCAAGTTAATGTTTGTAAAATGTTTTCCATTTAGCAGAATGATGCGTGATCTTTATATATATATAGTTTAAGTATGATTGTAAATTTAATAATATCCTAATTGATTCAAATGTGTAACTGTTAATGAAAGGCTTCAATATTTAGTTGTCAAATTTTGAGAAAGGTTCTAGCATATTACAAAAACTAAGTCAAATGTACTGTTTCATAACTATTTAGATCTTATCCCATAGTGTTTTTTTATTTTTTATTTCTGCAATTGTTTTTGTTACCATAGGATAATTATCTTTTCTAATATTATCAGATTTATCTTTGTTCTTATAGTGATTTTTTTCTTCTCATAGACACATTAGTTTTTAAAAAGTCTCAAGATTTTTTTAAAAAAAAAAGAAAAAAGATTGTAGTATTATTTATATTCTTGTGTACTGAATCTCAAGAATACTATAAAATTTAGAGCATGTTATTACTGAATCTTTTTTTTTTTAAAAAAAAAAAGATATGAATGATTCTTTTAATCTGAATTAAAGTTATTGGTAAAACTAAATCAAGTTTATCTCATTTTGAAAATCCTAACATAAATATTCGATATGTTTTGTTAGAGATTGTTGAAATAAATTTATGTTTGCTTCTAAAAAATTAATGTTATTGTTGTCAAACTCAGTATGTGTTAAACGTAGATCTGTTTGAGAATTTCTTTTGCTAACCAGTATAATGGTCGGTGTAAATTAGAGTCTTACCGAATCTTCCGTACAAGGGCGCCACCAGGGCATTCAAACCTGGAAAATTTATATAGTAGGCAGATACGCAAGTTAAAGATCCAACTTTGTTTTATTATTGACCATTAGCCATTGCCACTAGCTCAAGGAGTCGAATAGATTTAAAATCTACTTATTAAAAGTATATTTTTAATATTAAAAAAATAAAATAAGCCACTGCCAGTAATAACCCACAAAAAACATTTATTAACGCACATATATAAATATTTGAAATGGAGGAATAAAATTTATCTTGTTTAGATTTTTATTATTAATTTTAAATTTAAATTATTTGGAGTAATTCCACACAGATGGATATTTATATAATATTTTTATTTTAGAATGTTGGGTATAGATAGGCTACATAGATTTTTCAATTAAAAACTTTTCAAAAAAATCATTCAATCTCAGACTAAAAGTTTATAGCTAAATCAACGTTTGCTTCCTGATATACGGATGCAACCAATGCAATATGAAGATGCTAGCATAAAACCATGGTGACAGGAATATCCATCTGACAGCATGATATTATTTGAAGGACATGATCCTCGTCCAGTACAGGAATGTGCATATGTCTGGCGAAGGAATCATGTATATAAAATAATTAGAGAAATGCTTCATATGGGGGAGGGCGGTCTATCTGCCGACTTATAGTCCCTATTCATAGGGCTAAAAGGGGTCAATGTTGCAGGAAATATGTCTGCGTATATTGCAACACAATGACTATGCTTTAAGTCATGCATTCAGTTGGGCTTTGCCCTGTATGCTAAACATGCTTCACATTACCTTGATATGAACACCCATATATCCCTCCACGAGCATCGACCTAACCATGAAACAAATAGCCTGAAATTAAAACCTTCAAAATAAACATAAACGATCAAAATATAAAGTTATTGATGGAATTGCAGAGGAAAATTTACAATAAACCCAATGGCACTCATCATAATGCGCCACATTGACACCAATAACTTAAAAGATATATGAATAAATACGTTTGGATAGTCAGCATGAGGTGTCATATTTACCGATATATATATATATTTTATCCATATGAAAATCAAAAAAAAAACCAACAAAAACATTAATGAATCTATGCAACTATCTACACCCAACTTAAATTTAATATATTTTAGTTAACAGATAAAAATAAATGACCTAGTTAAATACATAAATAAATAAATAAATAAAAAACAAAAAGTGGAAATTATTGAAATAACAAACTTATATAAAAATAAATATTAATAATTGATTTTGAAATCTTAATAAGTCAGATAAAAGTTCATTTTAAAAGTTTTGTTTAGCTGGTTATTAAAAGCTTGTTAAATATTGATGAAAGTTCTTAATTACTTTTTAAAATTTTATAGTTCATACTTTACAATAGAGGAGTTTCCAGTTCCTTGTGCCAATTCCCGCGAAGTCTTTTATTATTCATACTTTCTGTTCATGCTGTAGCTATCAATCCAGAGGTGAACTTAGCTGGTTTGATCCTGAAACTATCTTATTATAGGACCCATATGATTCGGGTCTACAATAGTGCCATTCATAATTTAACAGTCACTTCATTTGAAATAAGTAAAATGGTGAAAATTGCATCTTTTCATCCTCCTCAAAAATCAAGCTGGAACTAACTTTGATTGGAAATTTTTTTCTTTTTAATCTAATCCTCCGGATTCACTGAACATCGTTTCATGTTCCAATGATTTTCATTAAGGTCCGAGCGTTGGTTGCTGCTTCTATTAGACATTCTGCTTCAGAGTGGGAAACAATCTTTAATTTTTATATATTTCTCCTATCTGACTTTTTAATTATATGAGTCCCAAGGACTAGTTTGCTTTTCATTTAATTAATAAAACAATCATTTCCATTTACTGAGATTACATAGGAATCTTCTATTTTCATTTATATTACTTTTTAACAAAAATATTTTATCTTTAGATTTTTACTTTTTTTTTTTATAAAAAGTACCTTCAAATACTTTTTTTTTTTAAAAAAAACTTTTAAAGCTTTCCATCTGGTGCGATATATATATGTTAAACATAACTTTTTAATTTTGGCTTTAGTTTTTAATAAATGCTTTTATTTAAGATTATTTCCCTCATTATTTTAAAATTTTAAAATAATGTAAGGCATATGTATACTGTTACACCAGTGTATTATAATAACTAGGACCTAAACCTATAATTCTTGGTAATTATGTTAGAAAATTTTGGATTTCAGCAATATATATATATATGCCAGATTTATTATTTTAATATTTTCTGATGAACTATAACTTTCTTCTGTTTTTAGTATTATCTTGAAATATTTTATTTAATGCCACTTATTAGCTTGTAAGTAGGTTATATGTATCAACATTGTTGTAACTCTTATTGAGATATTCATTTGTAAAGGAATTTTAAGCATTATGTCAAAAGGCTTCTAGAAGTCATAAACTAAGCTATTAATTTTATTAAACTGTTTCAGGCGTCCCTATGCCCGCGGGCACCATGGCACCTGCAGACCATTTTCCGTGTGCCCGCTGCTATCCGAACACAATAAAAAATTATTTATCTGATACAAATAAATTTAATTTTTAAAATTTCTTATAAATTATTGTATTATATTGTAATCAAATTATAGGACATACTATACTTTTCTAGCGTAAAAATATAAACTTTAATTATATGTTAAAATTTTATTTTTGAAATGAATATTTTTTTGTACATTATGTGTATTATTAACAATATCCAACTATAAATTTACATTGAAAAAATAAATGATGCCCGCCATCTGGCCGGTATTATAGAATGTGCTTTTAAGTACAAAAAGGTTGGGGACCCCTGAACTAATTTGTCAAATGTTATCAAAATATAAGTAAGTCTTTTGGGCAAATTGGAAATTTCTGGTAGACAGCTGAAGTTTTCTGGACTTTTACTCAACATGTCACTGGTATGGTCTAATAAAGTTATTCTAATTAGATGGCAGAATGATTTAAAGTGATAGAATTTTCAGAAATTAATGTGATAATGCTAGAAATTGGCATATTGGTAAGAGAGTTTTGATTTCTTATATTGGCATTGGCACAAATATGTTGAGGAAAAATTATCTGGATTGTATTGACTACTTTAAAAACAATATTATAGATCCATTTACATGTGAAAATTATTCAATGATAATGTCCAATTGTGATAATTTTTGAGGAAGAAAAATGTAAACTATGTTGGGCATATACTTAAAACAGGGCAGTTATGAAAGATATGTTGTGAAGGTCTATAGAATATATTAGCCAAAGAATTAAGACAAGAAAGGAATTAATTTTAAAAAGGAAATACCCATAAATATTTCAGAAATAGAATAAAAGTAAAAAAAAAAAACTCTACAGGATGTGAGTTGATTTCATATGTGGGATTGTCTTTAAAGAAGTAACTGATAATGGTCGTTATAAAATTTGCATAAATTTTACATAAACCACAGCTAAACTTCAATTAAAAGTAGGCTATGATTATGGAGACTCAAGGTCTCTGAAAGCGCTAAGCTATATAACATTTTAATAAGATTGAGACAAGCTTCACTTTTTGCGTAAAGCGCAATTTAAATTACTTATTAATCAAAGGTGAAGTAGAAAACTAGTATTTTATAAATATAAACAGTAAATTATGATAAATATACAGTCACAGATATTGTCAAGCATATACTATGTGTATGAATCTTGTAGAAAGACTATGCTGCAAATGTTTCCATTATTTTCTAAAGTAAATATGTATCTGTAGACATGGGGCATAACTATAATTTGAATAATTTTAAGAATTTTATTCACTCCAATAAATTTATATGTGATTTTTTTCAAATTCAGTATTAGAAATGTCTCTTAGTATATGCAGCATTCTAAAGAAGATTTATCCGAATTTTTTTTATATTGACATACATAGCTCACTCTGTTTTTAAGAATATCGTAAAGCATTGTTTTAAACTAAATAATAAAACAAAATGTTTAAATAGCAGAGATTTTACCAAATAAACTAACTTAATCAAAAGTTTGCTGTGAAAACTGTAAAATAATTAGGAAATATTTTTTTAAAAAAATATGCCGAGATGTTGGATGGGAGATTAAAAAGTAGTGAACAATTAGTTGTTTCTTATTTTGCTTTTGATAAGGCTGGGGAATAGGGGGTAAAGAAGCAAATAGTAAAATGCTGAAATTATATATATAAGATGAAGAAAGAGATGAAAGTAAAAAAATATTTAATAAGTTTAAACTATATATATATATTTCATTTAGATGTAATTAATTTTCTTCTTATATACATAAGAACTTGTAGTAATTGCTTCTAAGTATATTTTAGTATGTAAATAATATTCCAATTTTATTTATTCACAAATTAGAAAATCAAGTCTCCACTTTCAACCCACTTTGTTCAAAAGTACATTGAGGCATAGATCAAAATTTTGGACTCATTCTAATCTCATATAAATATTGATAGAAGAGATTACTTATTTCTTAGCAAGAAGTTTACAGATACTACTGAATAGAAATATATAAAATTATGGACTGTTTTTGTATTTTCTAGATTTATTTTTTCGAAAAAAAAAATTATAAAGTTTTTATGAAAACTGTTAAAGCTTTATATATAGAAAATCTCTTATCATTAAATTTATTTTACTTGCGAAATGCAATCAATTGTAACTTGGTAGAAATCTCCCCCCCCCCCCCAGTGCTTATTGATTTGATTTCTAATGTGGGTTGACAGTGTAAAGAATTTCTGTATAAAGAACAACGGCTTTTGACCTTTAAAATTGAATCACTAGAGAAAAATATCTTTTGAAAACATTTTATATTTCATCAAAATTGTTTAACAGTGACCAAGACTAAGCGATCTGAGAAAATAGAAACTATTAGAAAAAAATATTTATCTAATAGAATAAGGCTTTAATATCACAGTTTCTTTTTTGGTTATTTTAATAAAGAGATTTTATTTACAAAAACTCTGCAAGGAGAGTCAGTTTAAAGCTTGTTTCACCTATATGTGGCATTTTTATATTAACGCCTTTGTTGTAGAATGACTGATTTATATAGTAAAAGATCCTGGAACGAAGTTCTCATTTGCAGTAGAATTGATACATTTGTATTACGTGTTGAATTCAGACTAAAATGAGATTTATAGGTGGCGAATAATAGAAGGCTTTTTAAATATCAGTTAAGTGATATTTTATTAAGAATATTTGCTACTACATTGTTGAATAAGAATGTTTGGGTACTTA
The DNA here is from genome assembly GCA_028023455.1 of Epiperipatus broadwayi. Classification (NCBI taxonomy): domain Eukaryota; kingdom Metazoa; phylum Onychophora; class Udeonychophora; order Euonychophora; family Peripatidae; genus Epiperipatus; species Epiperipatus broadwayi. The sequence goes on along the minus strand of JAQFVV010012506.1, from coordinate 1,383,290 downwards.
ATTCCGACATAAAGATTGATTACAAATAATTTCGGATATGAATATTAATCATTGAAATTAATGATTCAAATTTTAAATTGTTTAATTTGTTTCCGCGAATTATAAATGACATTTTAAGAAAAATTCTGACAAATCAGCAAGAATACTCACAAAACATGCATACACAAAATTAATAGAAAGGATTGAGGATAGTTGTCTTTCTTTTTTAAAAATAAAAGTTTGTAAAAATTCCTGAGCGATAGAGAGAGAAAAAAACTAATTACATTTTTAATTAGATAAATTCTAATTATAGACTAAATTAGGTACTTAACATTTTATTTTAACTTACATTTTTTATAAATATACACAAGCATCGCTTTTACAAACTCATTTAAAAATCAGTTCTATTAATATTGTGTATGCATTTTTGTGAATATTCTTGCTGATTTATCAGAACTTTTTTTTTATAAGAAGTCATTTTTAATTTATGGAAACAAATTAAACTATTTAAAATTTGAATCATTAATTTCATTTTATTAATAATTCATATCCAGAATTATACTAATCAATCTTGATGTCCAGACTAATCCTTAAATCTCGATGTTTGCTGATCAATGGCTTATGTACAATTCTGATTCAATTTTTTTTTCTCTCATTTCATTTTTTTAAACTTAAAGTCATCATGAATATATTGTGCCAACTGTCATCCTGTATTTATTGTGACTCTGCCTCTAATATTTATGTGTGTTGTGTCCTGATAAGTGAAGTATGCAGTGACTTTGTTTTTGAGAAATCTATGGGGGGGGGGATCGGATTAGTAATTCATTTGCATAATGATATCTCTGCTTATTTTACCAATGCTTATGCTTTAGTGTTAGATTCAAAAAGACTGGAAAATGAAAGCTTTTTTTTATTCTGTATATTATTATTGTATTAATACCAATAAATAATTGAATTTGTCTTCTTAGAGACTTTAATGCATTTTTGGAGAATAATGTTATTGAGTCTGTGAACTTGAATAATCGGTTGCTATTGAATTTTTAAAATACAAGACAAAATACATTATAGATAAGTTCCAAAAATAACAATAAGTATTTATAAAAGCAGGTCAAATCGTAGATTTAAAATGATAATGTAAAAAAATACATTCTATCCCAGACATGTTAGGAAATTAATGTGTATTCTTTAGATATGGTGGCACTTTATGCTAAATTTCAACTGCCAACAATCTCTTAAATTGTCATTTTAGATTTTTAATTTTGCATGGACTGATGTATAGAATTTTCTTATGGAATATGTTGTGGATACAAGTAAATCTACTTTGAAATTTACTAAAAAGAATATCAACCATCTCTGATAATGATTGTGATGTTAATAGCTTGATTAAAAAAGAATATGACATTTTCTGCTTGGAAGAATAATAACATGAATGTGATACTTCATGGGAAATATAGGGATTAAAAAGTAGAAGTTGTTCAAAGCTTTTTAATGCATAGTAGAATGATATACTTATGAACTAATGGTTCTTGAATCAAAGTTCAATTTGCTATTAATAATATTTAAATAATTTATGACTTCTTCAGAAACAAACCATTTTTCAAGCAAAAGTTTAATGACTAATAAGAAAACTTTAGAATGACTGATGATTAAAACTTGAAGGAATAAAGAAGATGTAATGAAATTATCTTATCGATCTGAATATTGTAATTCTATTAAATAAGTCGATAACACTTATATTATAATGATATTTCAAATAAATTAGAGTACTTTATCTTCTAAATAATGATGCAAGAATTCATATGTCATGATATATTCATGCTATTGATTTATTTAGATTTGGATAGAGAAATCCAGTTTGAAGTTAAAACTGCTCTTTATAATATTAAAAATGGGAAGACCACCAATCCAGTTGGAATATCTGGTGAAGTTTCAACTAGGATGATAATATTTTAAATCCAAAACTGTTAATATTTTAGAAAATATGTGTATAGAAATTATATTACCTGATCATGGAATATGAATACTGAGAATTTATTTTTATTTTTTCTTCTGCAGATTACGCCTTCCTCCTTGGTTAAAAACAGAGATACCAATGGGAAAAAATTTCAGCCAATTAAAATCATCCTTAAGAACATTAAATCTTCATACAGTAAGTTATAATATATATATATATTCATTTTATCTTCATATATTTAATATTTTTTTAAATTTATGTTTGAAATATATTCTATTTTCAATATGTTAAACACAAAAGAATTTCCAGAAAAATTTTCACAGCATGAAAAAGAGCAAATGATTTTCTATTTTAGCACTTTATAAACTGCAGGAAAAATTATTTTACTATTGCATGCTCAACATCAGTATTATGTTTTTTTAAAAAAATATATAAATATTTTAATCATAATGTATTTATGAAAGTAATTATGTGTAAAGCAAATAATAACAAAAATGATAGTTTTAGTAAGTTATAAAAAATAGAATTGTAAAGAGTATTTTTTAAAAATAGCAGTGAATTGATAGTGAATTTTAATGTAAAACAATGTTGATAAGTAAAATTTTGAACAATTACTTCCTCTTTCCACTGACCATAACTAAAAAAAATAATAATTCTATTATACTACATTACTCATGTGTTTCTAAATATAACTGCAAAATTTAATAATTTGTAAGTTGTTTTATAATTAAAAAGAACTTGCTGACTGGAATCAAATATGTAATAGGCATTGCAAAGTGCTCTTCAGATTGCTGTAAATTATAGCGTAGGGAATATTGATCATCAAGGAATTCATTATTTTTGCTGAATCTTGGCAATCAAATCATGAATTTAATATTGATTAATCAGGATTTATCTATTCTTGATAACTATTGGCTAGGAAAAGGAAAAAACAAGTATTGAAAAAATATTTTTTTCTAATATTAAAAAAGAATTGACAGAATTTTTCAAAATCCCTTATTATAAGTAAATAAGCATTTATTTTTATATGATGCCATGTGTATAATTGTATTACATTCAAAGATCAGCCTTTCAAGCTTGCAATTAGCTTGAAAGGCTGATCTTTGAATGTAATAAAATCCCTTAAACTAAGAATTTTTTCAAATGCTTCTTTATTAGTATTAACATAAAAAATTTAGCATGATAAATTATCAAGGAAAATCTTTTTTTACTATTTCTGTGCATTTATTTTTATTCAGACAGAATTTAAATCAAAGTAAAATGCAATTAAATAATATATAGTAACTAAAAATAAGTCAGATGGCAAACTAGAAAGGAAATTAGGTATATTTGTATGTTTATAAACAATATTTTGTGCTATGTTTTTCAATCATTTTGATGAGTCAAAGGGAAAATTTGTGCATTTATTTATTATTTGTAATATACTTAAACTGAATTTTATGTTATTCAAGAACTGGAAAATAATTTGATGATATATCTATTAGGTGAGCCAAAAGTTTGATATATTTTTAAAAGTTATTTGGGAAAAAAAAATGTTTGTATTATATTCAAAAACTTTTTGCATCAATTTTCTATTTCTTAGTTCTTTTTTTTTTTTTTAAAAAAAAAAACAACAACAACAAATGCTTAGAATTTTCTGGCCAGTGTATAAATCTTTATATTTGCCATTTTTATTTTCTATATACAGAGATAAGATTTATGTTTATCAGCTTTATATGCTTCTGCAATAATTAATAAACAATAGCAACTAAAAATAATAAAATAAATTTATTCACTTACTAGTAATGAAAATAATAATAAAATAAAATGAGTGAAATCACTTTAACTTTTTTAAGTAATTCCATACAATTGGCCACATGATAAACTGTTCATGCGCACAAATATTTTATACAAATCCAGTTATTTGTGTGTATTTCCATTTACTTCTGTTTTGACACATAGACATTTTAATCTTTTCTTAAATAACAGCCTTTAACGATTTTATTGGCTTCTTCAACAATTAGCACACACATTGCAATTTTCTTCTTATGAGGTTGGATAATTGTTGCTCACTTAATTGTATAAAACTGCTCTGTACCACTAGTGCATTTCTGGTTATAATATACAGTTCAGAATACATAGTAAGGCTCCTTTATGTATATTAATCTTGCTCAATATCAAATCCAGATTTTCACTTTTATGCTAATTTTCTAGAAAATACATTTGTAGGATAATATTTTTAATGTACTGTCTGTATGTAAAATACAAGATTTTAATTAAACTTTATTTACATTAGACATATCTATTATGATCTTTGGCTTTGCCAAGAAAGCTAGTTTTTTGTTATCACTGATGTTTAACTTTTAAAAAAAAAATATATAAGAAGAATTTTTTAAGTTCAACTATCTCTGTAAATTATATAAGCATAGACAAGTCTGAATAGTCAATGATTAAAATATTTCAGTCATGAGGAGATAATATTATGTTTTAATTGATTACTTTGCTAAAATATTTAAACTTATAATCAAAGTAGATGTTAACAAATTAAATCTAAAATGTAGATAATCATATCGAAGTTTAGATTATTTAATGCAAGTTAGAATAAATTTTAACATTAATTAAATGTTAAAATTTAAGCAATAGCTATTATAATTCTAATAGAATATTTTATTTAAAATAATTTGTAAAAATAATCTGTCAATTTGTTAAATATAAGTATTAAAATTGGGTCAAGAATTAAAATTAACTAGATAATCAATATTGCTATTTAAAGAAACTTTAAATTAAATAGTTAAAAGATAGGGAATGATTTCTAAAATGTGTGGGTGTGCATGCTTGCATGGTAATTTTATTTATTAATGGAAATATTTCTTTAGTGTGTAATATTTAATATTATTTTACAGTATTTTATTTGATTAAAAATTTTAAGTAGAAATTTAGTGAATCTTTAATAGTATTCATTTAGATAATTTTAAATAGTTTAAAGAAGTCAAATTAGATAATATTATTTTATATTATTTTATTTAACAATATAACTTGGTTGATGGAAAATTCTCAGACTACCATGTGATTATTTGGCTAGCTTGTTACTAAATTTAGTGTCAGACTATAATAAAAACCAATCAATTGTTGATTTAAAGGGGGAGAAATTAATAGAAAATGCAATTTACTGTCAATCAGAATGATGACATTAATAAGCTATAAAAGGACCCACACATACATGTCTGGGGAAGTGTAGTAAAAGGGCGAGAAGTGCATTAAAAGGACAACTTCAGCAAGAGCAAAGAAGAAGATTGAAGGGAAATAAGTTTATTTTCCTGCTGCCATAAAATTGTCAGAAGAAGTTTAAATTTGAAAAGTAAAAGTAAGGAGAAATTTAATGTTTTTTTTTTTTTGTTAAATTAAAATGAATACATAAATTTATATTAGGTACTGGTTCTCATCTAAGGTTAATCGGGGAATCTAAATCAAACGATAATGGAAGAATTTATAAACAAGATGTCAATGAATTGTCTAAAGATGATGAAAACTTTGTTTTCTGGAGCCATAGTGTTACAGGTATTCCATTCAACTTATCCTAATTCAGTTAAAAACTTTATTCATTATGAACTGTTTAAATTTCTTATTTGGAAGCATATGTATTGGAAGTTTATCTTAGTAGCTACAACAGATTTAATATTCTACTATAACTTGTTAAAATAATATAATTCACCAGAAAATTTTAAATGTTTTATTGTCTTTTGAAATTTTTTATGTTGAAGCAGATTTTTATAGTGACTGCAATAAATTAATATTCTGCTCTAAACTGTTAAGATAATATAATTCACCAGAAACTTTTAAAATATTTATTATCTTTTATCTCAGATAAAATTCTTTAAAGAAATAATTATTCATGAAAGAGAAACCATCATTATGAACACTAATGATTTTCTTATTATAGTAATTAAATAATTACTGACTGTATTGACTAAAACAGAAAATTTTGATTGACAAAGTTATTGAGACTTTCACTTATAAATTAATATTCATAATTGGGAGAAGTATTGATATAGAAGTTTTGTTTTTGATAAAGTGATAAATAATTAACAAAAGATTGTTTTTTTCTATGAAACAACTTTACAGTAATAGTTACTTTAAATATACTCAAATTTAGAGAAGGAAGTTTTAACCAAACCGCTATAGGAAATATTTGAATAAACCATATGATATGTAAATGTTTCATTTAGAAAAAAATTTTAATTGTAGAAGAGATATATGTGATAAATGCTGCATTAAAATTATTTAAAATCTACTTAACTTGAAAGAGAAGTGTTTAGGAACAAACATCTATATTAACCTTGTCTTTTTGCACTATTTTTCTGACAGCTTTCTTTGTTCTCACTAGATTTAAACTTTCAACTTTCATTTTGTTATTAAACCTTTATTATTTATGAGGATATAATAAATTTGACCTCATTCGATAGATATTTTGTTTAGAAATTAAATACATTTTAAAAAATCACATTTGATTTCTGGAATTATTTTTAAAAATATACTTATTCAAAACAAAACATAGTCATGTCATCAAATTTCAGGTGGAGCCGATTCAGTTTAAAAAATGAATGAAATCTTTGTTGTTTCACATTTGATTTAAAAATCTGAATGAATTTTTTTTCAATAACTACTAAATCTATTAAATTATGCTTTAAAAGTTTACAATTTTTTGTAATTTGTATGATATTGCTAAATATAATACCAATCAGGTGAATGACCTCATTTTGTAGACAGTTGTGTTTTCCGTGATCATAATCTCTATAGTAACAATATTTAGAAGAAAATATTCTTGTTTATTTAAAAATAAAACATTTCTGTAAAAAAATGAATATATAAATACATTTACTTTTTATTTTTAATAATTGTTACATAATTACGTTACCAATATAATCATAAACTTTCCAAAATGCAGTTTTTACACCACCGTATTTTTTTCTCGACGACTGTAATATTTTCTCAAAGTGAACACGCAAGTTTTAAGATCGTGAAATATATAATGGGCATCCATCATCGGCGGAGCTTACGATCATTTGTTGGACTCCTCTTGGCTTTCCAGGCCATCTATTGAATTTTGTTATATTTAAAATATTAGAAAAAAAAATACATGAATTTTAAAACCCATAAAAAAAAAAGCTTCGCAAAATTTTCAGCAGATGGCGAAAAACACAAATTTAAATTTAAAAAACTGAAACGCAGCTCTAACACCTCAAAATACAAGATGGTTAAATATTGTTATAAGAAAATCCTACTTAAACTGAAAGAGAAATGTTTAAGAGCAAACCGCTATACTAAATATTGTATTTAGAAGAACTTACTTGAAGTGGAAAAGAAGAATATGTATTAAATGCTAAATTAAAAATAATTATCTACCTTAAATAAAATGACATCAGGGTAAGGTGTTAAGAAATGCTTTGTCCAGTATAATGTGGAAGAATTCACAAAATAATGGCCATTCATTCATTCGTTTATTCATTTAGAATGTTTTCTTTGTGTATGCTTATGCAAAGTCTTTACAGAAGGAAGAACTGTCAATGCAAATGCGTTGTTGAGTTATATTCAGCGTGTGTGGAGAATATTCTTATGTGTTGGATTACTTGCTGACAGATAAAGAACTGTGCCAGATTAAGAACTTGAGTATATATATATTTTTATTTATGAAAAAAAAATTTGGTAAAATTTATGCTTAAAATTTAAGTTGTACATGATAACTTATTATGATTGTTATATGCTATTGGTCTAGCGTACCTGACAGAGATTCATTTGTTATTATCATTAGCATTAATGATACTATGCTATATGATGATTTAGTATTAAGTTATTTTGAAGTCTGTTGCTATGTCTTATGAGAGATATATTTATAATGAATGTTATATGTTTATGAAAATGATGTATATTTCTTGTTTTTTTTAATTGCTTAAAACTACATTTTTATTCAGTCATATTTAATAATTTTTATTACTTTATCAGTTTTATGTTTCAATTTAGCATTATATTATTGAGAGTTTAGAATTAATTCTTCTCTATTATATATGATATGTGTTATCTGACTATTGTCTGTTTTCAAGGTATGTGGATTTATTTCAGCTTTCAGGGTTTGGAGATTGAGCTTAGTTCCATTATTGTTGATTTTGAAACAGTTTCGATAGCTTATTAGAAGATTGAGAGTTACTTTCTCTGATAGTGTCAATATTATCCTTGAGCGATATTTTCTGACGTTTATGGTTGTAGTGTGTTGATTTATTCTCATTATTATATTTGTAAAGACTAGTCGTAACATATTTTATTGCCCTCAGAATAGTAGGTGTGTTCTCTGGGTTCATGCCATCACATATTTATTGCTTTATTAGCTTTTCCTCTTGGAATTTATCTTCATTATTATAGATTTATCACCGCATATGGAGTTATTGATATTTAATATGTTGGTAATTGATAAGTTTGTTATTTGAAGTATATCATTCTCTTCAGGAACACTTTTAACTCCCTAAGTGTAGGTTGAGAGTTTTGATGTACAATCTGTTTTCCTATGCTTTGCCAGCAATACAGGAAATAAAACCGATAATGATTTATTCAAAATTATAAAATTTTATTATTAGCCTAAAATAAACATTGTACATCATAATCATCATTATCCAGAAGCAAGTCATCACTGAACTGGTAAGATCTAAAGATTGTTTAGTTTTACTCATTTTTGGCACAAATAGCATCAAGTGCGTCGGTATATACGTGCAATCTCTGTAAATAATTGAAGGCTTTAATAAACTTTAGGAATTAAAAAGACCGTAAAGTTAATAAATAATGCACAGTTAATAAAACTTGAATGATTAAAGACTATAGAGTTAATAAATAATGCATAGTTAGTAAAGCTGTAGATTACCGAATTATAGTATTATTTAGGGCATATATTTATGTGGAAAAATATAACATGTACCATAAATTTATTAATAATTTATTAAAGTTGTATTACTTGAATAGCACAGAATATTTATTGATAATCATAATAAAATAGGTATTCAACTTGAAGGGTACATTTTCTTATAATTTTTACTGGTCAAATGTACTTGTCTACCAAAGACCATCCTGGGTCGTGAATATGTAATTCAGTTCAGTAATGTGTTAATTTTGATTAAATTGGAAATTGTAAGATATTCTCCTATAAGCAATTGCATAAGTGTGTTGAAAATATTTTTTTTTTTTAAAAAAAAGTTCTTTGTGATAGACTTCTATAATATTTCATGTTTATATTATTTTGTTCATTCTTAATACATGTTATTTGTTTAATCTGGTATAGAGTCTGTATAATGTTCTTGTTATTCACTAAATCCATATCCAGAAATCTAGACATTACATACTTTATAATGCAAAGGTTTTTCAAATATTTATTCAAGGTATAGACACATAAATTAAATGTTAAACTATTTAACTGATAATCGTTTGCAGATATGAAGAGTGCATTCAAATAAAATATTATCATTTGTTCTCTTGATCACTATAAGTTAGAATTGCAATTTATTTAAATAAATCTGTCTTTACAATCAATTATTGTCTATTTTCATGTACACCTGGGTCTCGTTTTACGCAATAGATAGGTTCCTGAGAAAACATGCGCAAACGAAATCGTGCAAAAATAGACGTAACTTACATTGAAAAAGGGGGGATGCGGTCTGTGATTTTTCAAAATTCGCGTAAAAGTAAAGCACCAATGTAAAATTACTTTAAAATTCGCGCAAAAAAAAAAAAATAAGGAAATAAAATATGACTAATAAAAAATTTCAAATTTGAAAAAAATTGATACAAGACAAACTTTTTTTAACTATAATATTTAAATTTATTCAAAATAATATATTTTTATGCATAATTTACATTTTTTTAATACACGTTTTAATTATTATCGATATTTGCCGAAAACACGTTCGTTTGCAAACTGAGGAAATACAACTAGCGCTAACTTCACACTCATGTTAGGTCAATGGATTTCTGGTGACAATGTAATTAGTAATTAATATCTTTGAGACGATGATTTTATTAATTGTTTATGAACTTAGACTTACGATAATAAAAAGACCTTTATTCACCACTTCTGGGAAAAATTTAATTAAAACTAACAACTAAAAATTAAATTTTTATTTTTGTCTTTAATTTTCAATTCTGTTTAAAAATCAAATTTTGTTTCACTGCTATTACCCACCTTTTAAGAATAAACTTGCGGACACTAAATGATTAATAATTGATTACGTTCTTTTTTAAAAAGCAAAAACAGAATGTGATTTAAAATGCAAAATTAACACGCACAATGTTTGAACAAATTTACATCATAATCTTGTAAAATTTAATATGTGTATACATAAAATGTGGAAATCATGATTTTAATTTCATTATTGCATAAAATCTTACTTTTATAAAGCACTGAAAATATTGAAATTACTAAGATGAAAGACGAATTCCAATAATGTGCTTATACTTTCAATATAATGTAAGTGCACGAAATTTATTATTTAAAATAATAGCGCATTATCGGAGTTCGACTTCCGGTGAATTTCAAAATCGTGTTAAATAAGTCCGCATAAAAAGAGACCCAGGTGTAATAAATTTATTTATGTTATTAATAAATATTTTGAGTGGACATAAAAATCTCTTTTCCATTTTTGGTATTCAAATGTTCTCCTAATTCCAAATTTAGAGTTTAATGCAATTTTGTCTTAGTTAAATTATTTATTAAATTCTTCTTCTTTTTCTTCTTTTTATTATTATTATTAAATAGTAGGTAAACATTAGCTTGTAGATTAAGTGTATGTCTCCTCATGTCTATTGCTAGGATATCATTCATTTATTGAACAACATATTTATGTAATAGATATTAAGAAAATTTTATTATTAAGTATAATATAAGAACCCTGAGATTATGCTACTATAATTCTAGAAATAAGAACTTATATTTATTGGTTAAGAAAGATGCAAAGTGGCATAACAAATCAGTAAGATTTATAAAAGCTGATTATTTGTCAAAGATGGATCTGGTCATAGCAATATGATGACAAAAGTGTTAGAGATGTAAGAGGATGCTGGAGAAGGGATGATGGAAGAGATTTATTATAAAAGAGAAATTAATTGTACCCTTGCTACTTTGTGATTTATGTTATGAATAGTGATAGTTTTTAAAAGCTTTTGCAAGAGTGAGTTGAAATTTCTCCTTCTTTTAAATTTATTAATAATATTGTATAATATTAATAATTATTGTTATTGTTGTAGCTCTCTGTGTTCTTGGCATGAATTATGGTAGCAGCAAAAGAACCCTGAGCTTTAGCCAGAGCCTTTATACCATTATTAACCTTATTTAATTTATTGGGCTTATATTAGCCTACATAGCTTGTGGCTTTATATAGCTTGACTCATTTTATTTTCTCTAAGTATAGTATGTGTATGTATATATTGTAACAGGATGGGGTGATAAGAAATCAAAAAGATATGAACCTGGTGCGACGGCACATAAACATCAACCCCAGTTAATTAAAATATGAAATATAAATTAAATATTAATGATGTAATTAAATAAATGTTAAAGTAATGTTTAACATCAAAAAATATATAAGAAATGTTATATATATTAAAGAGAATATATTACAGAGCATGAGATCAAAAGATCTCTGATATCATCCAGTTACTTCTCAAAACAATTAAAAGCATAATTAACACAACCACCAGCATTATAATAAGTAGAAGTTCTTACTGAATAGTACTCTAAATAAATAATCATCCATTATGAGTGAAAATAAATCTGAATGAAATCAACAGTCCACCTTGTGACTGGATTTGAACAATAAAAAATGTAAATCGACAGTTAATCTGGTGATTGGATTGAAAATGGATCTTCTGAAGACTAGGCTAACTCTTGAGGCATTGCCAGCTTGGGAAGTTATTTAAACATGCACCACTTGTGTGCTCATCCATCAGAATACATAATAATAAAAAAAATCAGAAAAACAATAATGCTGGGACATTAAACATGCTGATCATCAACAATGCTCTGGCCACTTAGTGCCATTAATGCACTGGCTAATTATAAACTTCATTTCTAATAAGTCTAAACTAAAATAAAATGTAGTGCATGGGCTTTAAAGAGTATTTTTTTGTGACAACCAGGATGATGATTGATCATCTCTGAATGCCCAAAAGCACTAATATATATCCCCATTCATATATTTAACCTCTATTGCACAAATTTAACTCAGAAGAGCACAAGCTCATTACTGTTATGTGACCAGGAAATGATAATGGAAACAGATATTCTAAAAATATTTAGAACCACTGGAATAATTTTCATAATTGAACACAAGTTTATTAACAATAAAAAACATGTCATTAAGGTCTAGAATAAGACTCTCTATATCAATTAAGCCTTCTGATTTTAATTAACATACAATAATAATAAATTATCACATTGTGATTTACATATATATGATTAATACAAAATTTATTATATGGTGGTTTTCATATATATGCATACAGATGTGCAATTTATAATATACAATTAATATATGTCCTATTTGACAAGTATTGACATATACATGCACACTGACATATGGTGTGGCATAATAATTTCTGAACATAAATGATTAAAATACATTTTAATGATATAGATATCTATTAATATATATGTGTGTCCATAGAAATGTATGTGCATGCTTTTGTTTATACCACATATTTAATTTGACAAAATAAAAGTTATTAAAATATATTTTTCATATAAATGCAGCAACATGTATAAATAAAATTATAGATATTATCAATTAATTACAAATACTCTCATAAAAAGTTTATTTTCCATAAACAAAATAAAGTCTTTTTTTTTTGACCACTGATAAAAATTAAATCCGCCAGCAGTATATTTTATTATTTAATATTTTTTTGACAGATTACTCTAAAAAAGATATGTTTTTTCATCAGGTTTCTATTTTTTTTTTATTTTAAAATATATTAAGCCTTTAACAGACCAGTGTTAAGTAATTATAATGATTTCTAAATTAAATATAGAATTTTTTAAATGTCCTTTTGTTTTCTCAATAAGTGATTTTAAACAGATATATTATATTTTACTATAGAATGTTATTCCAAAAACGAATTATTTTTTAAAAAAAACGAATTTAAAATTTCATTCATGTTATATATAATGCTACTATAGGTTGTCTTTAACTAATTATAACGTCTTTAATTTAAATATTAGAAATTTTAAAGCAAATCACTTTTGTATATATGTTTATCTATGCTTCTCTGCATATAGATAAACAGCAGCATACATATTCTAATTCTTCAAGATTTCTCTTAGTAAGCTTGGTACTTGTGATTGTTTGTCATCATCATCAGAAAAATAGCCAGGCAATTGTCAGCATCAGGAAGAGGTACAATTCAGGTAATTTGTTGGCATGCCACGAACTTCCTTCTGTCCAGGATTGGCAAGCTGTTTTCCAAAACACTTTTAAGGTTATGAATTTTAATACAAAGAAGTCCTCCATGTGAATTCATACTCCATTGAACTGCTAGACTGCTGCTGGATCTCTTGCCTTGACTTGAACTACATCTCATGGGAGCTCTGTATAAATCTACCAGCAATCTCTGGCCAGCTAAAACCAACTGCTGCTAACTTCATTAAGCTGAAACAAAATATTAAAACCAACATTGCAGCTGACCAGCTCTTATAAAAACTACTATCCAGACTGCAGCTGATATTTTTATCAACCCTTTTATAGAATCATCTGAGGTGATAACACCTTGATTGAAAACAGTTTTGTTTTTTATCTCTCTAATCTCTTTTGAAAACATGCTTGAAATTTTTAACAAAGTGTGATATATATGTTTTCACTTAAGGGATTTCTAATAGATAGAAATTTTGTTCAATTAATTAAAAAATTTCAAAAATACCATACTTGTTTTTAAATTTCAAAATCAGAATAACAAATAATAATATTTATTAGATCTTTTAAAAATATTTATTTGATAATAGAATTTTATTTTAATCTAGAGTTATTTAACCCTTTATGTATTATTTTTATTCCAAGTGAAATATAGAAAATATCTATAAAAATGTATGTCTGTGTTTATTTCTACTTCTCCTTTCAACTTTATATATATATTTGTCCACACATACTATACTATTATGCGCCATATAACAGACCTGTTATAATATATGTATGTGCAGACAGTCCAATATTCAAACAAAGTAATATGCCATTATTATTTTATTTTGTTCATATGTATATAGAAATTTCTGACCATCTATACTAAAACTGTCAATTTTTGGATTTTGCTGTGCATATATAAAAATATCATTAAGATTAGTTTTGTTACTTAAAATTAGCTGTCTTTGATTGTTTGTATTTTTCAGAATTTTTAAATGGACTGCATAAGATATTTATCAATATCTGTTGAATTTTTTTTTTTTAATAAAATATTTTAAAAAAATGGTTATAACAAAATTAGCAGAATTGATATTAGATTTTACAATTGTTTTATCAATATTCGTATTTAAACATTTTGAAAAATAATTAGTTTGTACATTATCACTGTACTGATAATTGAAAATTTTGATTTTAGTTTTTTTGGAAACATTATTCATATCTATGATATTGATACTTCTTGTTTTTTGATAATTGATAAACTAAATAAATTAAATCAATAACCAACAAACACAGTTTTCTATTTTAAAAATAGAGCATGTATTTTATTTATAAATTGTTAAACTAGTAATAATTTAAAGATAAATGATTCAACTGCAATTATAAAAGAATACACATACTGCCATGGTGATATTTTTCTGATTACTGGCATAGACTTTATCATTAATAACTAAATACAAAAAAAAAAATGCCTACCATAAGGAACAAATTTCTTCTTTGGTGCATTTCTTAAAGATTGTGATATTTAATTTTTTCCTCCCTCAGATAAAAAAAATAAATTCTGAAAGTAATTAGAGTACTAAACAGATGGTTTTAAATGTATTTTTTGATCATGCATTACTAACAAATAATATCTCATTGAAGATACTTTATTTATTTTAACTTTTGATGAACTTTCTTGTGTAAACATAAAATCAGATTATGAGATATTTAGAACTGTTTTATATATTTTGTGAAATTTAAGAAAAAAAGTGATAAATTTTTATGTAAAGACCAATTAACATATGCATTATGAATTAAATAAGATTGCATTAGATATAGGGGAATGGGATATTATATATTCTTTAAAAAACATTATAAAAAGGAATTGAATAAAAACAGATGAAAAGTTTCCCTATCACATCTTATCACCATTAGAATTTTTAGAAGAATCCATTTACTTTCACTCATAAAGCTTCCATAATTAATTCTTTTTGTGCACAATGGCATATTATATTGCCTGAAATTTATAAATTTTCTTGTTTCTTTTTGAGTCATTGTGACTTTATGTTATGGAAATTAGAAAAAAAAATCTTATTTTCTCAAGACTCAGGGATTAGATGTATTCATCATCATAGAAATAAGGAAATATTCTCTAGACTTATTTCAAAACTTTTATATTTCTCTTTATCCCTGAGCACATGTACATTTTCCATTATTATCCTGTGTTTTGCCAGATTTTCTAGTTTTTATTTTTCTTATATGAAATAACTATTTATCTTAAATAATATCTACTAATTTTTGTTAATTTTATGAAAAGCTTGTTTTAAAAAATGCAATCAAGAATGTTTTTTTTTAAAAAAAAAAAAAAATTAGCAGTTTTTTTTTTACCATTTGAGTCTAAGTATAAAGATAAAAATGTTTTTTCCAATCTTTTTTAAATTTAAAGTTTATTTTATTAATATGTATATTGTATATATAAATTAAAAACAGCTCTATTAAAGTTTCTAGGTAAATAGTTAGTACAAAAAATGGCAAAATAAAATTTAGTCACTCTTATCAGTGCAAAATTCATCTTGTCACATGTTTTATTAAGAACAAAATTTATTCAGTTAACTCT
This sequence comes from Epiperipatus broadwayi, assembly GCA_028023455.1. Classification (NCBI taxonomy): domain Eukaryota; kingdom Metazoa; phylum Onychophora; class Udeonychophora; order Euonychophora; family Peripatidae; genus Epiperipatus; species Epiperipatus broadwayi. The sequence goes on along the minus strand of JAQFVV010012506.1, from coordinate 1,367,359 downwards.
GAAGATGCAACATCAATCTCAACCAGTACTCAAATATGGTAACATATATTTGTATTAGAAACTCAGAATTAATTTCAAAGAGAGTCAGCGAAGGAGATGAAAATGCATTATAATTTATAAATAAACCAAGAAATTAATAATATGAAACAATTATAATTTATTCTTAAATAAGGCTAAAATTAATGAAATACTAACAGCTGGATTAGAAAATAATATAAATTTAAGATAATTTTATTAAAGTTTAAAATTATTATCAAAATAGTCAGTTTATAAAACTATAAAATAAATATTAGTCATCCACATCTATGCAGTGACAACAATAGACAACTAATCATCATGAAATATGTTTCATTCAGAATAGGAATTCATTCACATGACTGGAGAATAACTCCAGCCATATTCTAAATATATATTGATACATTACAAAAGCATTTTAAAAGGAGGGGAATATTAGAGAAAAAATTTCAAAATTTTGGCTCGATAAATATATGTAGATAATTATAACTTAGTTGATAGAACTCATTTGAATAAAAGATAGGAGTTATTAATGGAAAATGGAAATAATGATATAGGCAATACATTATGTTGTGAAAGAGATAAGAGAGTTGAGAAATATATATTGTAGAAAAAAGATAAGAAAATATTAAAATTTTAGAAGGAAATATAAAAGACTCAACAGTAAATTAAAATGTGAAGCAAATAAAATTAAGAAATATTGTAGTGGAAAATAAAGTAATGAGATAGAAGAATTACAAATAAAAGATTTATTTAACAAAAATAGCTTGGATAAGAGAAACAAGGATTACAAGAATGATGTTAGGAATGAAAGTAGATAGTGTATTGAAAAGATGAAAAAATATATAAACATAAAAGTGATTTGTTTATAATTCCTTCTCAAAAATAATGTCAGGTTCATAAAGATGAAAGAATTAGTGCAATAATAGAAATGAAGATTGTAAAAGTTAGGGCTGGTATGATGAATGATGAAACATTAATAACTGATAAGTATCCCAACTGAATATCTGAAAATTACAGAGATAAACTTTGAGATAATTAGCTTATTTCTATTATAATTTGTGACTCTAGTGAGTGATAATTTTTGAGCAGTTATCTTAATTTTACATGAAACTAAGATACTATTGACTTCTTGAATAAACATATTTCTAATAGATTAGACATTTTTTTTATATATATAAAGGAACCGTTTGGATTTAGAAAAAATACTTGAAATGCATTTGGAATGATAAGAATTGTAGTTAAAAATATATAAAGAACTATAGAAAAAGAGTAGGAAAGAATTTAATATTTATTTTATTGATTTTGAAAAGCTGTTTGATAGAATGAATTGTGTTGCTTTATTTAATATGTTGAAAATGGGTGAGAAAACATTTGTGAGACAATTAGTATATTAATTGTAAGATATTTAAAAGATTAAATTGTAATTTTAAAGAAGAGATATAGGATGAGATATAAAGCAAGACTTCCTTTTTGTTTTTTGTTTTGGGTGATATATATTTTGGCGAGGTGCTAAATAGATATTGTTTTAATAAAGATGAAATTAGCATGATAAGATTTGCAGATAATCAGGATGAGCTTAATAAATGTTGTGAAGCATTGATAGAGATTATTAAATGTTTGCTATAAAAATATATATAAATAAAACTAAATGTTATCAGGAAAAAAAAGATTAAAAATTTACATTGAATAGACAATTAATACTTTTAGGCGATGTGAAAAGTTGATTAAGTGATAATGAATATGATGTTAAAGAAATTAGTGAGAATTGAAACTATTTTAATAATAATAGGAGTTTATTCAGTGGTCCATTGGAGTTAGATCCATGAAAGAGGCTTGTTAACCATTTTGTTTGAAGTAATTTTGTATGTAATAGAAATATTGACAATTAGGAAAAATAAGGAGAAATGTGTGGAAATAATGATGTGTGTTTTAAGAAGAATTGACTAAATAAGTTGGAAAGATAAGATTGGTAATGTAGAAGTACTTTAAATAAAATTAAATGTAAAAATATTATTTTTTAAGGAAATTATCAAAAGGAAGACGAATTAGTTTGTCCATGCATTTAATGATAAAGGAATTATGAAAGATATTCTCGAAAGAACTATAGAGATGATAAAAAGCAGGAGTAGGTCAAGAAAGAAATTGATTAATAATGTTGGTAAGAGAATTGCTAAGAGTATTTAAGGATTAAAACAGGAAATAGACTTAAAGGTATAATTTAGTAGATTGAACTTTTTTGGAATAAATAGGGCACTGTTCTATTAGCATGTTGAAACCACTTGATGGCATTGTTTCTAGGAAAACACACATAAATATAATGTTAATGGACCCACCACCTTATTTGTGAAAGAATAATAATAAGAGTAATTAATCATACGGGTTAACGTAATTCATTTATTTTCCTTAATAAATTACTGTAGTTCTTTTTACAATTTCTTTTTGTCTCTGGATATAACTACAAGAAATTTTTTACACTCAGACATTTTATTATATGGGTTAACATAATTTATTGATTGATTTTCTTAATAAATTACTGTCAAATTTATTCGATTAACAATTTTACGATGATCGATTTAAACCTTTAACAAGTGCCTACAAATTTCATCTTAGTTCTGCAATTTTAGGGGGGAGGGGATGGTATGCTTTTTCACATCCATAAGAATTAAAATTGATCAATTAATAGACATTACTGCAAATATTCTATTCTAGTAAAATTCCCCGTATAAGCCAGCACTTCGCGCTCGGAAAATCCCTCCTCTCCCTGCAAACTTTAAAAAGTCTACTATCGTTGCTTGACAGATAACTAACTACATTGCGGTGGAGGAAATAAGAATGCTTTAATTACTGAACTGTATTTGACTTCTTTTTTTTTTTATCATTTTTGAAAAGGAAAATTAATATTTATTTTCCAATAGCTATTTTTGAAAGAGTATAGTGGATAACATTATTGGCACATCTATTAATAACGATTAATAATTTTCCAACTCAATTTTTTTTTTTTTTTATGATTAAGAATTGTATTTTTTTTACAATTGCTTTTTGTCTCTGGATGTAACTACGAGAATTTTTTGTCAGACATTTTAATTCTTGTAGGTGTTCTCACGAACTGTGACTTTTTTCGGGAGAATAGTGAAATTGTTGTTTCCCCTAACATTTCTAATTATTTACACCTTACATGTTGGGTTCGGAAGTCGGGGTAATGGGCTTATAATTATTACTTTTTAATAGTATGTTAGGTAAGTTGTACCATAATTATTTTTGAATGCAGATTGCAATAGTTCTGCAAACTTTAAATCCACCTACCCTGAAATTGTATGGTAGCGAAGTTTTAATATTGCTAAAAGATTGTATTGCATGCACTTGCATAAACTATGCAAGACAAAGCAATACAACAGAAAAAAAAAGTTGGCTATTTGGTTTGACTGTGGCCCACTAAGTGGCATATTTATATGCATTTGGATGGGATCAATGCCATCAAGCAATTTCAACATGCTAATAGAACAGTACCATAAATAGTAATGATGTTGATATTCATAATTCAAGTAGTATATTTTTGCTGAATATAAATATATAAAAAAGATATCTTTATATGCAAATTGTTTTTATTATTATTCTGATGTTCATTTTTAACCTATGCATTCTATTAAATGAAAATTCTTATGTTTATATGCATTCATACAAGCTTTTCATTTACATTTTTATTTTAATGAATAAATCCTGCTTAATTACATTGCATAATCATTTATGACAGATATATTAAGTCACTTCACATATATTAATTAAAGTGTACTTTTATTTCATTTGTTTTACAGGTTTGTGAAGAAGCTCGTTGCCCTAATATTGGTGAATGTTGGGGTGGTGCAAGTGGAACAGCCACTGCAACAATAATGGTAAATGGTTATGATTATATTATTTTAGAAAATATATAAATAATTTAATTTTTAACATAATTACAATTTATCTTATTAATATTAATTCCAGCACCAATAAATATAGAGAGAAAAAGGTTGCAGGCAAGTGGTATTTATATGTAATTGCCAACAATTAATTGTGCATTTTTTTAAAAAATAATTCGGTACTAATCGATACGCTAGGCCAGCCGCTTGGTGGCATTGTTTCTCTGCTAGAAACACAATTATATCGATCCGGGCCTGACTATTTTTAATTAAATTATTTTTACATTTTCTCCGACTTTTATTTTAAAATATTTTGATATTTTCTCCGCCTTTTTAAAAAAGGTTTGGACATTTGATATGACTTTCTTACTCATCTTTTGACATATTTTGACATTTGATACGACTTTTTTTTTTTAACCTATATTTTGACATTCTTGTAAATAATTTACGATACAAGATTTGATTCAAATATTTGTACGTTTTTGTTTTCAAAAATGGCAAAATTAAAAACATCATGTAATATAAATCAAGTCAAAACAAAAATCGCTGTATAGTCATCGCCGTATTTGAAAAATTTTTAAAAAAGAAAACCAAAGTTGAAAAAGTCAAAAGTTTTGATCTTAATCTAATCTTTTTTGGGGGGAGATGGGGAGCGAAATAATTTGTCGTCATTGAGCCAAAAGTTTTTTTTTTTTTTATTTTAAAAAAAAAAGTTAATAAAAATTGGTTTTAAAAAGAAAAGTTTTAGTATATCAGCGGTATACAAATAAAGCCGAAACAAACAAAAAAGGAAGTCACCATATTTTTTTAAAATAAACAAAAAAAAAAAAAACCAAAGTTGAAAAAGTCAACAGTTTTGATCTTATTTTAATGTTTTTTTTGGGGGTGGGGGGTGGGTGGTTGACAATAATTTGTCGTTACTGATCAAACAAAGTTAATGATTTGCAAAACTACATGCAACTTCAGATATTTATTTGTCTTGTAATTTATGTGGCTATTCGCGTGAGTTCTGGGAAAAGGTACTTGGCCATGACTTTTTGTAATTTTTCCCACATTCCAAAATTTGTAGGGAAGCACGGTGACGGTCTTACTATTATTAATATCAAATAGTATGTCGGGTAGGGGGTAAGATCTTTAATTCGAATGCATATTACAACAGTTATGGTCACTTGAGTTGCCTCTACTCTCACATCATACGATAGTGATCTGTTAAGTGTGCATATTTGCATAATGTCGCAAAGCACATTAGCAGGCCGTAATATTGGTGTGCAATGCCATATACACCTGCAGCGGCTAATGTGAACAGTACTGTTCTATAGGCTATAAGTTAAAGCACAGAAATATTCAGGCTATGGTAAATGGTATATTTCTGTGTTTTTAGCAGAGAAACAACGCCACCAGCTGTCTGGCCTAGCATACCGATTAGTACCAAAAATTCATATATATTATAACGGTTGGGGTGTAATTTTAGAGTCTTACCGTATCTGCCATACAGGTCATCACCAGGCCATTTGAACCTGGAATATTTATATAGTATGCAGATACGTACTGCTAAGATCCAAATTTTATTGTATACTTATATATTGACCGTTAGCCCATGCCACTAGCTTAAGGAGACGCAGAGATTTAATTTATGAGAACTTATTTAAAATTTAAAACATTTTAATAAAGAAAAAGATTTTTAAAAAATATAAACCACTGCCAGTAATAACACACACACACACAAAAAAAAAAAATTAACGTACATATATAAATTTGAGGAATAAATTTAGATTTTATTATTAATTTTAAATGTAAATTATTATTTTAATACGTCCGCTCAGATGGACATTTTAATAATATGTTTACTTTAGAATGTTAAGTATAGATAGGCTACATAGATTACTCAGTTAAAAAGTTTTCAAAAACAATCATTCAACCTCAGACTAGCCAACCCAATGCCTGCTTCCAGATAAACAGATGCAACCAATGCAATATGAAGATGCTAACATAAAACCATACTGTCAGGAATGTGCATCTGCAGCATGATATTATTTGAAGGAACCTCATCCAGTACAGGAATGTGCATCTGTCTGGCGAAGGAGTCATATATATAATATTTAAGAGAAATTCTACATATGGGGTAGAGCGGTCTATTTGCCGACTTATAGTCTCTATCCATAGAGCTAAAGGGGTCAATGTTACAGGAAATAGTCTGCATCCCCGTTGCAATGACTACATCTTTGGGTCATGCATTCAACTGGGCTTTGCCCTGTATGCTAACACGTTTCACATTACAATGATATAAACACCCATATATCTCTCCAGCAGCATTGACCCAATTACAAAACAAATAGCCTGAAATTAAACCCCTTTAAAATAAATATAAACTATTTTAAATATAAAGTTATTGATGGAATTGCTGAGGGAAATTTACAATAAAGTAAACCCAATGGCACTCATCATAAGGTGCCGTATTGACAACAACTTAAAAGATATACCAGTAAATACGTTTAGACACTCAGCATGAGTTGTCATATTTACTGAAATATATATATTTCATGTATAAAACCTTAAGAAATAACTAACATAAACGCTAATGAATCTATGCAGCCACTACACTTAACTTAAATTTAATACATTTTAAAAAATTTATTTAATAAATATTAATAATAAAAAAAAATGGAGATGTTTAGCTAACATAATACATATAAAAAAATTATTAATAATTGATTTAGAATTTTCCTTTTTAGGGCAGATAAGAGTTCATACTTTATATAACTAATTGAAAGTCTGTTAAAGTTCATATCAAATAAACAAGAGTTCATACTTTCCATGAGGGGTCTGAAGTCAATCTTATCCATGAGAAATCTGAAGTCTGTTTAATATTTCTGGGAGGATCAGTCCATTGTTTGCTGCCATTCAGCACTCATTAGTTTTGAGACTGTCTCAGCTTGTATATTACAGGAAATTAAATCTATTGCAGACTCCTACATTATGGAGTCTGCAATACAGCTACAGTTCATATGTAGATTAATAGTCAGCTTTTTGCAACAACTTATTTTTTCTTTTTATAGGGTTAGACCTCTTTTATCAGTTAATTTTATGATCCATCGAACAAGACATCACTGATCCTAAGGTCTCATTTTTGGTCTGTGCTGTGGCTTGGTGCTTCCATTGGTCGATCTTTAATTTCATTCTCTTATCTGCCCTTTATTATTTAAATGCCCCAAGGACTAGTTTGTTCTATATTTCATTAATAAAACAATCATTTCCATTTTCTAAGATTAAAACATGATAGAGATCAACATTTAGTTCTATTTTCCTTTATACAACTTTTTAACAAAAATATTTATCTATCTTTAGATCTTTATTTTTTTTTTTTTACAAAAAGTAATTTCAAATACTTTTTTAAAAAAAAAAAACTTTTAAAGTTTTCCCTCTGAGTGATATATATATGTTAACAAAACTTTTAATTTTTGGCTTTTAGTTTTTAATAAAATCATTTTTACTTAAGATTTATTTTCCCCTTTATTTTAATTTTAAAATAATATAACGGCATATGTAATACAATATATATATATATATTTTGCTTTGATTGTTCGTTGAAATTATGATCAATTAATCTATTAATTTAAAGATTTATCATTATTATTTGTTTATTATTAATTTATTTATATATATATTTTACAATGTATGTTTCCATTATGATAATTACATTAATATTTATTATAGATAAGAAAGGTGTTCAAATGTTCAAATGTACATTTTATATAAAAGATATATAGTAAAATATTATAATTATTTTTTTGCAATTTTTTATTTTTACAGCGCAGGTTTTTATTGTTGTTTTTTATATTTTTGAGCCAGCCATTTAATTAGCAAATGTTTTATGCTAGTCATATCATATATGCACTTATACATCAGTGTTTTATATACGTGCAAATGTATATACACATCTTTGAATGTAAATATAAAAAATTATATTATTTTGATTTTTTAATCTCTTCATAAAAACAAATATAAAATTTAATATCAAAGGGATGAGCGTGAAAGATCACTCTGAGAAATCAGTAGCTAACTATCTCAAACATAAGCATAATTAACTAAATAATACTCAAAAGAAATAACCATTCATCATCATGAATGATCAACAATCAAATAAATCAACAGTAAACTTGTGACTGGATTTGAAATGGGTCTACTGTAGACCAGGCCAACTATTTAGCCTTTGCCATCTTGGAACAATTATTTAAACCAGGTCAAGTATTTAGCCTTTGCCAACTTGGGTCAATTATTTAAACATAATTTGGGTGCATCAACTTAAGTGCAATGGTGGGACATTAAAACATGCTGATCATCATTAATGCTCTAGCCACTTAGTACCATTAATGTACTGGCCAACTATAAACTTAAATTCTAATAGACTAAACTAAATAAAATGTAGTCCATGGGCTTTGAATAATATTCTTTGTGCACCAACCAGGATGGTGATGATTGTCTTTCATCATCATTGTTGGGAATATCATCATTTATCACTGGATGCCCATAAATGCTAATATACATTTCCTTTTATATATCAGACTGTTATGCTCGAATCTAGCTCAGAGAACAAGCTCCATTACTGTTACTGTGATTAAGAGGTGATGCAAATATACAATATTTTAAACTCTTTTTAGAATTAAGTCACTGGAATAATTTTAATAATTGAATGCAAGTTTATTAATAACAATAACAAAAATGAAGTTAAGGTCTCTAGAATAAGGCTGTACAGACATAAGCTTTATGATTTTGATTAACATACAATAAAAACTATCACATTGTGATTTACATGATTAATATATAAAATTGAAGTTATTATATTGTAGTCTACATATAAGTTCCAATAGGTTTACTTAAAACACATTCAGCACACAGACATGTGGCTAATAATTTCTTAACATAATTGAATTGTCATAAAATAACACTAATGAAAAAAATATTTTAAATTTACATATTTGTGTGGATTAACATAAAACAAAATTCAATTTATTACATTGTGATTTACAATGCATCTTAATGGGTTTATGTATAGCACAGAGGTGTGCACAGATACACATTTTATAATATACAGTGAATACATTTCAATTGACATTTAATAAAATTTAAAAAATAATTAAATTTTAGACATGTGTTGATTAACCTAAAACAAAATTAAATTTATTACATTGTGGTTTATATATATGGTCCAATAGGTTTATTTAAAACCCAGTCAGCACGCAGATAGATGCCTACATAATTTCTGAATATATTTGAATTATCATTTAATAATAAAATAAATGATTAAAATTTCCCTATATGTCTATCTGACATATATTGCACACAAATGTGCAATACAATTGATGGATATATTTCAGTCATCATATAAATTCAATAAATGATTAAAAATTTCAGCTTTCACATTTAAATAATATGAATAATTTATACTAGGTTTACTTAAAACAAATATATAATCTATTCACATATGTGCAGTACAATAATTGATTTAACATATAAATGAAACTCATCTAGCATATTTGAATTTATCAAAATAATAAATGACATTAATTTTTATAACATGTAATTAACATATGTGTGTGTGCATGTAGAAATGTATGGGCACACTGGCATTTATAGCTTTATAGCATATATTTTATCTTGTCAAAATAATAAAGTTATTAAGATATATATTTTCACAATTAAATTCTTTGTTGAAAGTATATAACATTCGCATATATGTGTGTATATTAAAAAATAATTTGAGTCATAATATTAAATATAAGTCTACTTTTTTCGTTTTTAAAAAAGTAGTCAATTTTGACAGGATTATTATTGATTGAATAATTAGAAATGTCTTTAAACTTAAAAATATAGATTTTAAATATTTTCACTTATTCTCTTAAAAAAATATATAACAGCATCTATGAATTACACCTTCATATTCAGATGTTTACTTAAGTAAAATTATTTATTTGTTTTTAAAAATGTCATTTTAAGAAATTACATAAAAGAACTTATTTAAAATTTAGTTCTCATTGTATATTTGTTTACCTGTGCTTCTCTGCATATAGATATATCAGCATAAGTATAATTATTTCTTCAGCAAGCTGAGATTCTGTTGGTGCGATTGTTCTATAGTCACATCGGGAAAAGTTTAATTCAGGTAACTGCAATGATCCTCTTCTGTTCAGGATTTAGATATACTTCAGGCAAGCAAACTATTTTCTAGAACACATTTGTAGTTATGAAACACTTGAAGTTGACCCTTTTCTCCATATGAATTCATACTCCACCATCGTGAACTATAGAACAGCTTTTGGACTTGTCCTCCTTACATTCTTACATCTTCATGGTTACTCTCTATAACTCTAGAAACCAATTCTGCTAACTGCTTCTCAAAATATTATTAGTCAACACTTCAAACACCAATTCTGCAAACTAATTATTCTGGACAGCTAATTACTGCCAATTTTTCTCAAAAAAAAATTACTAGCCAAATTAAAACTAATTTTTTTTATCAACTCTTTATATAGTCAGCTCAGATAACAAGAACTATAGTCAGCTGAGATGACAAAAACACTAATTAAAACCCTTAGAGACCTGAACGGCCATTTTGAATTCCCAGAAAAAAGTACAGGACATACAATTTTAAATGAAATGTCTAATTTATTACAATAAATAACAAATATATATACATTTTTAGAAAGTGCAAATATGAAAGAATGTAATGAAGCTGATAAAGTAGTCATTACCACAAAAAAATAATTAAAAAAAGGAGATTTTTCACATTTTTAAATATCTTTATTTTTACATTGGTTCACAAACTCTCAATTTTGAAAGATATAGCCTAAAATGACATTTTCATAGACAGCTTCATCACATTCGTCATAAAATGCAGAAAAAAACAATATATAACATGACCTACCTGAGTTACAGATTGTTGGTGTAATGTGGCAAAAGGTGACCATTTCAATTTCGTTTTTCTGCTTGACACTCTGTATGTTCTATTTTTGCAAGCAGTTGTTTTTCTAGGCCCTCTATGCGGGATATCTATTAGAAATGCAAGGTTTTAGTGAGGATCAAAAAAAAATAACAGTAATAACTTTAGTAAATTCTAAGTTATGGGGGTAAAAAATAATGACTATATTATTGAAAAATCAGGGGTGGGGCGAGATAAATTATGCATTATTTCATGGCAAACCATAATTGCCAAATATGCAAATAAATAATTTAAAAATTTGTTTCTAAAATAAAATGAATAAAAACATAGTAAATAAAATAAAATAAATAATCAAAAGGAATTACAAGCAATTATTATATATGAGTGGGAGATGATGATGACTGTTGATTCAGCATTGGGAGGTATTTATTTTTTTCACCTTGTTAGTTTCACAGAACAGAGTGGATAGTTTGAAGACAGTTTGCAAATTGTTGAAAATATAAATGCATGAGCAAAATCAATTTCAAAATAACTGATGATGATGATGTGGAGCAACTGGTGATGATACATACATAGATGATGATGACTGTTGATTCAGCATTGGGAAGTATTTATTTTTTTCACTTTGTTAGTTTCACAGAACAGAGTGGATAGTTTGAAGACAGTTTGCAAATTGTTGAAAATATAAATGCATGAGCAAAATCAATTTCAAAATAACTGATGATGATGATGTGGAGCAACTGGTGATGATACATACATAGATGATGATGACTGTTGATTCAGCATTGGGAAGTATTTATTTTTTTCACTTTGTTAGTTTCACAGAACAGAGTGGATAGTTTGAAGACAGTTTGCAAATTGTTGAAAATATAAATGCATGAGCAAAATCAATTTCAAAATAACTGATGATGATGATGTGGAGCAACTAGTGATGATACATACATAAAAGTGCAGTGTGACTACAAATCTGCAACAAATGAATATATAATCTTACTATAATCATACAATAAATGTACAATAATATAAATAAAATCACAATATATTTTACCTAATGGAGAACCAAGTGGAGATATGGTTCTTTGTCAACACATAAAGCAGGGTGGCTTGAATTGCAAGAGCTGAATCATGTGACTACAAAATTACAACAAAATATATAGTTACTATAATCATCAAAATAATAAACAGCAATATAAATAAAATCATGTTATATCTTACCTATGAGAAAACCAGAAATGTTGTGATTATGATTATGATCCTGTATGTGTGCCATAGGTATTGCAGCTGTGTAGGATAGAAGATTTATGTAGGCACTGAACTTATGCTGCTTCTGGCATGGTAAGCAGCAAAGCGCCTCTATCTTTACTATTACACAGGGGGATGCAGCCACATTCCACGCAGCCAAAGTAAGATTCATGTCTGAGTTTGTTTTTCACACACACAATGCATCTTTTTCTGTTAGGCTGGTTATGGCTGCGCAGATCAGCAATTTTATGGCACTCAGACGAAGGAGATGGAAGATGGCGAATGATTGTAGGCTTCAGCTTTCTGGTTGTGAAGTCACCCATAAGGCTGGATGATAAAGCTATTCTATAATCCAAGTGTGATATAGGCCGCATTTGCTTTTGGGCCATGTATAGTTTGTATATAATGTAGGAATTAGTGACAGCTGTATCAAAACAATGCCAGAATAAGCGCATAGGCCAACGCTTAGACTTCCTATCCCAGCCATATACAGTTCGCCTCTGGTTAGCTAAATCAACCCCACCCATGAAGCAGTTGTATTTTCTGACAGCATTGGGACATGGATATATATGACTTGTACCATTCTTGTGTGTTCTAGTAGCAGTACCACTTGTAACTGGTGGATAAGCATTGTTGAGCATAAGAATTGCCTTCTTATCCATCCACACTACAAACTCAAGACCACTGTCAGATACAGAAGTGAAGTCTCCTCTCTCCATACCTTTAGCATTTTTTGCTTTTTCACGGATGCTATCTGGAATCCTCTTCCTATTAGTGTTCAGTGTGCACATACAGTAACTTTACTAGGAGACAGCTTTTCTGCTAATTGAACACTAGTAAAGAATCTGTCACAAAAAACAACATGATTCTGTTTAGCTAAATGTGGCAAAACCACTGACAGCACTGCTCGGGTTCCCAGATTTAGGCTCGCATCTGCAGTTGCATCTTTGCCTGTATACAACTCCATATGGTACACATATCCATTATGGCTGTCTGCACAGATCTACCATTTGAAACCTCGCTTTACCAGTTTGGAGGAATCATACTGTTTCATCGCGTTATGACCCTTGAATTTGGTAATTGCTTCGTCAACTGCTACTTCTTGGTGCATCTGGTATGCAGCCTTGAAGTTAACATTACAGCGATCTATAATTGGCCTTATTTTATAAATCCTATCATGCTCTTTACTAGTAATTGGGGGCATGGTTTTATTATTATTGAAATGTAAATTATTTAAAATACCAAAAAATCGATCTCGGGTCATAACTCTGGCAAGTACCGCTTGATGCAAATATTCATTTGTAGACCAAATAAATTTTAGTTTAGGTATGCGTGATATAGTACAAACATGAATAACCATACCAAAAAATGCATTCAACTCAGCGGGTGACAGATCAACCCACTTCGGTAATGCCTTCCACTCTGAAGCATATCTATTGCTTTCAGTGCAAATGTGGTCATACATTTTCTTGTCAAAAAATAAATGAAATAGATTAGGAATTGTATACTCACGGGTAATGGGAAAATTTAGCCCTGGAGACTTAGTGAAAGTTCCTATTGGCACACATGGTTCACTATCCTGAAACGTAACTGGATCAGGCCGAGATGAAGGTCCGGGCGTTGGGCTAGTTGCCATCCTCCCCACCCTTCTAGATGACTTCACTGCACCTCTCTTCCTTTTCTTTGAAACCACAGCCGCTCGATCATTTGAATAATCATCTGATGAGTCACTGTAATCCACAGAAGAAGAAGATGACGACGAAGCCTCCGAATCAAACACATCTTCAATGGGAAAATCTTCGTCAAAATCAGAATCATAATCACAATCACGTTCAGCGGCGAAAGAAGACATAATTGCTGTAAAAAATTTTATACGTTGATAAAATCTACAAAGAAAAAAAAAATTATAAAATTTTAATAATGTACTTTACAAAAATTGCTATAAAAAATCGAATTTTCATCGCACAGAAAAAATTTTTACACGTGCTGATAGAAAATAAAATGGCGAAGAGAAAAAAAAAAGACCCATAAGCATGACGTATACGATTGGCACGCTATTGCGGTCGAAAGTACAAACTTTTTTATGCGCAAATGGGCGTTTTTCGGTCTCAAAGGGTTAAAACTGTTTTTTTTTTCTTTTCAAATTAAGTTTGACAGTTTTATTAAAGTTTAATCTACAAACGTTTTTCAAAATAAATAATAGAAATGTTTACAATTATCAGTGGATCTATTATCATAAAACATGTTTGTTTTTAATTTTAAAATCAGAATTCAATAAAAATATTTATTTAGACTTTTTTAAACTGTTTAATTTATAATAAAATTTTATTTTAAATTCAAAATTATTTAATCTTTTATTAGGATTATTTTATTCCAGGAAATCTAGAAAAATATCTGCAAAATTTTTGTATGTGTTTATCTCTATTTTTCCTTTCAACTTTATATATATATTTGTGTACACACACTATGTTATTGTGTGCTATGTAACAGAAGTGTTACAATACATATATCACATATACATGCCTGCACACCTTTATACATATTTGTATCCCACATATATATACAATGTAATTTTTTTATTTTATAAATTGAGTAAAAAGAGACAATTTTATCTTCAAAAATGAATGTTAATTCATACATTAAAAATGTTCTACAATATTATAAATAAATAAATAGTATAGGAGTTATGATTCTGGAATATAAAGTATTATATAAGATAGATACACCATAAAAGAAATTTGTCTCTAATAAATATTACCCATGATTCAAAATCATGTGTATATAAATCATATATATTGAAGCAGTCGGATCTGAGTTCGATCCTAGCTTCATGTTAGTTACCCTAATACTAACCTTAAATTTCCGATGCAATGGGGCTTTATACGTTCAATCCACGCTAATTTCCATAATGAATAATTTATTTCAAATGTGTATTAAAATCAATTAGTTTCAGTTTAAAATTGAGCAATTCTCTTAATAAATTCATGATAAAATATTCATGAATTTATATATATTACAATTGCGTGGATTGTGCGTATATATTTGTAAATATTTAAATATATATAATTTTCGAAAGTTTCATTGGTCGGGAATACTTGTTTTTTTTTTGTACTTTTAAATAATTTGTTAAAGTTTGCGATTAAAAGCTACATTCCTTCCATGGGCTTTCAAATTCTAAAAACAACAGTAAAGTTTTATTAATTAAAAAAAGATAAGAATTCAATTTCTAATTAAAATCATTTCAGATTTTAAGAATTCATTTTCTAATTGGGAAAGGAATTCAAAAAAATTAGTCTAATTAGGAAAGGAATTCAATAATTAGTTTGAAAGCCTTACCGAAGGAATGTATTGGAAAACAACTAATTGATAATAAAATGAGCGCTAGCCTTAAGGCATCTGGACAATATATATAGCCCTGAAAAGTCAGAAAAAAAAAGATCAAGCGTTGTTGTAGAGTAGTGCAGTGAACTCTGTGCGTATAATAATTGTATTTCATCATGATAGAGGGCTAGAAAATCAGGGATCTGGCTGCGGTTCCTAAAAGTCCCGAGAAATCATCAATGGAGCTGCTGAACCGTTTTCCGGATCGATAATTCTGCTAAATAATGAAAGCTACTAAAATACTACTCCAGTAGTTAACCAATGATGCCTACGTTTTCAACAACTTGGAGGTGTAACTTAAGGACCAGCGGAAGGGGTAATATGAACGTTAAACTTTCTGGCCAGTTCGAACTTTATTTTATACTCCTCCTATTTAAGAGCTCTTTATTATTTAATGTAAATCTTTATAAAATGCTAATATAAATTTATATTGTAATTCTTTCAATCTCTAGTCTTTAAACTTTTTCTTTTCTTACCTGGCGGTTCGTTTAATATATATATGTTGGTGTGCTTTATTAATGTCGTATTTAAAAATTATATGCCAATAATCTTTCGACTCGATGAGCCCTTTGATTCCATTTGCCTCACGCAAATCCGATAACATTAATTTCCAATAGTAATTCTCGCCCATTAGAACTAAATTTGAAAGTTCTATTAATCATCGAGTCGAAAGAAAATATTACATGTTTATTATTTGATAATTGGCAAATAATAAACTATTAGCTTCATTTTTCACCTATGTCCCCAGCTACTAAGTTACAATTGTTTATATACTCACAAAATGTTATAATATTGATTTCTTGTTCTACTAATATATATTTATTCGAATATAACCTTAAATGTTTTTATTGCCAAAAAGGGTCGATAAAGGGTTAAATGTATTTTAATTCCATTTTTGTTATTTTAAATTGAGATTCAGGAAGGGCACGAATATTAAGGCATAATTAAGATAGTTTATAAATGTTTTCAAAATAGTTCGATAAAGCTCGTTTGACTTTAATTAATTGGTCAAGTCATCACGTAGAGCATTCTACATGGGTTTTATTTTTCAAGATGACTATCAAGTCATCATCATCAAATGTTGTGACGTAGGGCATCTTCGTCCGTTAGGCTGGTCGGTGATCATATTTTCGATTTAAATTTCTCGAGGAAGAAAATATTCCTTTCCGTTCCATTAGTCAAAGGGCTAGATTCACATAAGATAGGACATCGACTAAATTATCTTTCAATTTTCTCACTGTTGAATTCGTCAGTAATTGTCTTGTTTCATAAAACGTTGTAATTAGTGATGGAGTGATTTAAATTAAAGTGCCAATCTCAAGTATATTTCGTTTAAATCAGTTCTAAATCAAGATTTAAGTTATGTTAAAATACTTTTGTCTTCATGAATAGATTTGAATGTGAAGATAAATCTCATATTCCACCGTAATAAAATTAGAAAATCATTTCCGTTCTAAATAAATACTTTATCACTTTATATTTTCTTGTTGGGGGCATAGACATAGAATTCAATATTGGTAATTTCCATTGGATATGATAAGGACTATCTGATTATATTTATAAATGTTTTAAAGACTAGAGGTACTAATGTATTTATATTTTATTGAACAAAACAAATTATTATTAGTATTAAATATTTTCTAACATACTTGGTTTCTTAGTTCATCATTCTTTTGATAATTATTTAAATGTTAATACTGTGTCTGTGTTGGACGAAATACATATGATTTGATTTAAAAGGTATTCAAAGTAATTAATTATTAAATATTGTGTAGTGAGGGTTCTAGTCCTCACCAACCGTTGATAGTTTGGATAGATGTGGTCGATTTCTGCTATCTGAGTGTTGGGTTGGGTTTGAATTCGGTTTTGGTTAAGCTGAGTTTGAATCCGATTTGACATTGGGGGTGGTGGTTTTCGACCGGTACAATATATATATATAATTTCTAATATTTCATAAATGAATAAGTAAGATATGATTTAGAATTTAGAGATACAATGTATTATATCAGTTATATAGATATTATCTTGGGAACAGATAGTAAAAATCAGTAAAGTTAAGAAAAATTAGTATGATTGATTTATATGTAAAATTAGGAAGTAACATGATTCATTTATGTAAGTATACTTTTAATCCCTGAATGCTTCATTGTTATTTTTCTTAAAAATCAATTTTAGAGTGTTGTATTAGTTCTTCTAAAAAGGAACAAAGGAAAAATTTAAATTCAAATCGCAAATAAACCACACTAATTTAGTCCAAAAAAAAAAGAAGTGAAATAAACAAGTAAATTCAAATTATCTTAGGAATAGTCAATACAGTTTAAGAATTATCAGCCTTGATTGTTGCATATTAATAAGAACACTTCATACATAAAACTGATCCTTTTTCAATTGGTGTTGGAAGAAAAATTTTAAGCAACTTTTGTCTTGGATGGTCATCAGTTAAGAAGGTAAACATGTCTTGAAATTTTTTAAATAGAAAAGTGCACTTGAATGCTGATATGCAAAACAAACTCCCATGTGATGCTGTTCCATTTAATAATTTAAAAGACAAATTTTTCATCATAAAAATATAATCACTTGAGTTAAATTAGTTGCATATAGAGCTGTTATTATTTTTTCATATTTATTGTATGGATGTAATATATGGTTTTCTTATAAAACATTGGAAAAAATTATTTGACGATGCTTAGTAATATTTAGAAAAAATTATAAAACTAATTAGAATGCTTGTCAACTTGCTGTGCTGGATGTTATTGAATGTACAATTATAATAGCATATCTTTGTTAGATTGTATATTTGAAATGAACAAGACCTTCTAAAAATGTATTTTATAGTAAACTTGAATATGGTTTGCATGGGAAAGACAAATTTTGTTTATATTATAAATATTTTTTTAAGACACTTTTAAAGTTATAATATTGATTCCTTTTATTGATATGGTATGATTGAAGATGGAATACAAAGGAAAGCTATAAAACTTTTACTAAGAACTATTTGTTGCAAAACAGATTAAAAGATTTTGCAACATTAAAGGGCCAAATGTAATGTATTTGGCTGTATTTATGTTTTCACGAATTTGTTTGTATTTTCATCACAACATTAATCTTTAACTTTTGTTTTTATTTGCTTCTCTCATTGCCATATTTGTTAACAAATAGCTGCTAGGACTAATGCTTCATATTTTTATGACTGAATTATGAAATTATCTAGCTTTATATTTCTATATCATTCTTAGTTTCAACTTGGCTAAATTTTGTAGTCCCTTGTAAAAATATAATTTTATGTCTTATAGTTTGAAAATAAAAAGAGAAAAAGTATATTTATTAATTATTTATAGGGTTAATCGTAATCACTATATCACACATATATTGTGCCATTACAATTTAGTCATTAGCTAAATTTATAGTAATGTGCACGAGAGAAAATGAACAAAAATCATCATCACATTTTTTTATATAAGAAAGGAAGCTGTAGGGCATCCAAGTTTAAACCCTACAAGATCCAGTTCTAAAAGCTTTAGATAGAAAGAGAGTGGGTCAATAATTATGTTCCTTATTTGTTGTGTGTTGATAGAAAGGTAATACACACATTTAAACTATTCAATATTTAATTTTTCTGTTAAAAAGCAAAGTTACACATATATAGGCAATGTATGTGTAAGCTATTGAATTGTTTTATATTTCAGATATTTAACTTTCTTTAAAACTAACCTATGCTTGATCAATTTTAATATCTTATTCTATACTTCTATTTTGCTTTTCTATAATTGTAATTGGGATTTAAAAGTTACAGATTTAATTTTAAATAATAGGGTTATAATAACTAAGCTAGCAATTATATTATTTAATGTTAGTTTATGAATGATTTGAAATGATAAAGTATGTGGGTACATTACATACAGAAATTTACATTTATTAAATATTGAAAGAAAAGGAAGGGTTAAATCTGTCAAATTATTTTTTTGTACAATTTTATGTTAAAAGAGGAAATCTGTTGAATCAGATATCTATTTTTGTAGCAATTTTGTTTTTGTAAATGATTGTTTGTCACTTTGGGAGTTTAAGCTGGGTGGGAACTCTAATTTTGAAATTGTCTTATCTTAAGATCTAAAGAAAGAAGCTCAAAAAAAATTTGAAATGTTACCTAGGTGTAAGAAAAAAGGATTAAGTCTATTTTTTTTTTAAGACAAACGTGTCTGAAAACCAGGTGTGTGATTTTTTTTTGGGGTTGGTCAAAGATAGCAAGTCACACTAGCACTCTAATTGGGTGAGTTGACTCAAAAATTGGATATAAAAGCAGTCTGGAAAATCAGTTGAGCTATTAGACTATTATTAGATTATTGTTATTATAATATATTGTGAGAGAGACTTTTTAAA
This sequence comes from Epiperipatus broadwayi, assembly GCA_028023455.1. Classification (NCBI taxonomy): domain Eukaryota; kingdom Metazoa; phylum Onychophora; class Udeonychophora; order Euonychophora; family Peripatidae; genus Epiperipatus; species Epiperipatus broadwayi. Next base: position 1,347,508 of record JAQFVV010012506.1, on the reverse strand, counting down.
AATTATTGAAACTAAAGCAGACAAACATTTTTAGTTCTGCTAGATAAATTTTTTTTAAATCATTTTTTTTTTATGAAGTTTTGAATTGAAAATATAAAAAATGACGGGGTAGAAAAATTATATGTGTCCCATCCAGACCTGACCATTATGGAGCTGCAGATCATATAGGAAAGAAAAGATGTCTTGTCTGAAAAATAATATTCTACACCTTTCAACTGACCAGAGAAATAAATCTGTTTTTAAATAGAAAGAAGAAAACATTCACCTGCATTCGAAGATCAGAAAGATGAATTAATCTAATGATAAATATTAATCATCAAGTCCAATTAATTGTTCCAGTAACTGAGTTTAAAACCCAGGAAATTTATAAACGTGAAAACAACTGTATTTCATCCACTAAAAGAATCATGCTTGATAGGAAGAGAAGAAAAATTAATATAAAGATTTTCAAATTGTCCACTAAAGCAAATAACCTCAATAGGATCATCATCATCAAATAATTATACACTTTAAGAAAGAGATTGTTCCAAAGAAACACGGAAATTGTTGCTGCCAAAGATAGACATTAAACAAGAGAAATTTGACTCATTAGAAGTCGCTACAAAGAACTGGTAGTATAAATTTTTTTTTGATATATTTTCTTTTAGCAATAAAGTGGTATATTTTATTTAAAGAACTTTTAAAGACTATTCAGTTCGATTAAAACAAGAATGTCTTACTAATAATAACTTTGAGCTTCATAAATGATCTTGAATGTATCAAAATTATTTGTTTATTAATTTACAGTTATGAAATATTAATGTGTAAAATAATTTTTTGTATTATTATTTTGGTTTTAAATAATATTTTGTTATTATGGGATAAAACACGCACATACATAATGGTATTTTATATGTGTATAATTGCGAGTGAATGTGAAGTAATAAGTAGTATTAAAATATTAGATTATTTTGTTTCAAGTTAAAGTATAGCATTTCAGAGGTAGAAGAGAGGGGGAGAAAATAATTTAAAACTTGTTTCTAAAACTTGCTCTTTCAATTCTACTAACATTTTTTTTTATTACATTCTGCTTACATGTTAGATTTATAAGGTATGTGTGCCAATGAGTGAATATTTTTTTTTATATGAAATACTTTTCTTGTGGATACAATATACTTTTGAAATACATTTACGGGAAAGGGGGAGGAATTTAAAATTTAATGTTATGATTTTAAAACAGTCGATTATGATTATTGTTGTTATTGTTAATATAAATTTTCATGTAAATATAGAAATTTTTATGTATATGTTAGAAATGCAGTAATAAATATTAGTTTATGTTATTAAACGAGGCGTATATAGTTCATTAAGAGTAGTCTTTAGTAAGTGTGATCATTCATCATCAATGGTTGAATATTAGTTGTTTAAGATATGATTAAATATGCTAAGATTAACAATAATTATGAATTTCTTTATAACAATTAGGTTTTATGATTAAGCTTAGTCCTAAAGCTGTGGTTGAAACCATTGTCATCATCATCACCATCACGTTTTAATTAATGAGCTGTTTAAATGTTCAAAGGCCATAAATAAATATTGATTTCATAATATTTAGTGATTTCTTAGTATTATTATAACCACCATCCCATCATCTATTCCATGCAAGGATGAGTGAATTGCCATCCTAAATTAATAGTAATCTGAGCTAGTAAAACTTATAAAAAAATATTGAAACACATTCGTTATGCTAAGATCTGAGAAATGATTTATGTCTAATGAATTCCACTTCAGTTTAAAGATGTTTTATGTTACTTAGGTGTTTACTTAGATATTAGTGCATACAGTGATATGGCTCTAAAAATCAAAATCATACATTTTGTAAGAAATAAGGTACCAAAAGGGATTCAAACCCGGTACATGTGAAAAGGTTATTAGATATAACCGTGTCTAGATTCAAATAATCTAGTGGCGCCCTGCTAGACCATATTCACTTGGTATTTGTTTGGATATGCACTTAACATCAAACCAAGAAATGAAAGTGGATAAAATCTACTGTCTGTATACCTGAGCAGATATTTTATTGAGTTACTAGTGTACTCACCTCACGTGATTTCCATATACCTGAGTTATAGTAGTCGTTCTTAATAATTTGTTTATGAGGAATCTAATTATAGAAGTATGTTTCATTTAATCCAATGACCCTTAATATGACTGATAACTCAGTCTGACCTTTTTGTTTAATAGCCACTACTCAGGTATTCTTCTCATAATTTAATTTAAGCTACAATGCTTTTCGTTTATTAGTTACAAGATTCATATTTGAATCGTTTCTTAATTATTTAATACATTTGGATCGTCTGATTTCTCTTTAATATGTTACAATGGTCTTATTGAGCTCCTTTAAAATTAGGTTACAATGAATATTGGAATATTTGAGACTTGAATAATATTTGAATTTTTGATATTTTAATAATATTTTTTGAGTTACTTTAAATTTTGTTACAATATATATTTAACATTAAGTAATATTAAATATTATAGTTTTTTGAAAATATACAAATAAGTAAAAGAATTAAAACCAATGAAGAAAGGAATGCCTTAATTACTATAATGAGATAAAGAGAGGGAAATGGAATCAAACAAAATTCTTATCTTTTACCCTCCAAAATTCATGTTTTTGAAAAGAATAGAAATATTAAAGTTAGAAATATCAGAATCATATGTTTAGTTTAAGATTAAAAATGAAGAAAGGAAATATAAATAAAACGGGAACTCAAATGACTTAAAAAGTGATAATTGGGGAGTTTTAAATAAAAATATAAGTAATTGGTTGATCTAACATTTTTTTTTAAGAATTAATGTAAATTAAACAAAAGATTTTAAATGTGCGAATTGAAAGGACTGTGGTTATGGCAAAATACAAAAGCTCCAGACTTTCAGTGTCATTTTTGTATTAATTGGGTGCTTTATTAATTTTTTTTAAATGTTTACTTTAAATTAAATAAAACATTCTAATATTATATAAATAAATTTAAAAATTTTAATAAAGCTAAATTAAAATTTACATGTTTAAATATATCTGTTATATTTACTAGCTTTACTACGTCAAATATATATATTTACTGGAGTGCTCTCTGAATATTTTTTTTTTTTCCAATAGTCATTCAATTGTAAGTCTTTTTTAGTTTTTATTAATAATTACACTGTTTATTAAAGTCAGAACTGGCCTTATAAAGGCATGTGTTTTTTTTAATTGGTTGCTTTAACAATTTTTTTTTTAAGATTTAATATAAATTAAACAAAATATTTCAAATGTGAGAATTAAAAGACCATTGTTATGACATTGAGTAAATGGCTAGTATTCAAACTGTCTCACCTAAAACTGAAAAAAAAAATCAAAAGATTACAAAATTGTAACTAATGAGTACAATGTTAGTGTAATCATGCAATAAATGAATGATCATATAAATAAAATCATGATATATCTTACCTATGGCAGGACCATGTAGGTATATGATTCCAAGTCTGAATGTGTGTGTTTTTATTGTCATTGAAATATAAATTGACTAAAGTTCCAATAAATCAATCTCAGGTTATTCTGGTTGTTGCAGTAATACTTTTTTAGACAAAATGAATTTGAATCTAGTCATACAAGATTTACTACAAATTTGAATCACCATGCCTAAAAATGCATTTGCCTCATGGGTTGAAAGGTTGACCACTTCAGAATTGCTTTGCACATATATATAATCTTATATTTTTTAATTAAAAATGCTATAAAACACTAATTGAATACTCAAGGGTGATGGGAAAATTTAGCCCTGGCACATGTGACTCATAAACATTATTGTTCAGAATCGAATACAAGTCCAGTCATGAAGAAGGCCCTCCATATCCAAATCAGAACTAAAACAAGGGGTGAGAAAATCCATTTTAGCAGTAAAACATTTTTACGATTGCTAAATCTAAAAAAAATGGGAAAAAAATAAAAATTGCATTTTAGAAAAAAGTTCATAAAAAAATCCAAATTTCATCATAGAGAAAAAATATTTACATCAATTTAAAACCTACAAAATGGTGGAAAGAATGAAGTGATACCAGTAAGTGTTATACTTGCCAATTTTGCGAAAATTCAATTTAAAATCTATGATTGGTCAAAATTCTGAAAAAGGATACTGAAGGAGTAGTCAGGCACAAATAGTTTTAAAATCAGTGAGGTAGTTATGTTGTTGTGTTTAGGAATTATTGAAGTATTTGATTTTAAGCTTAAAGTACTGAATTGTAAATAATCTTGCAAATGTTTATCCATTATTTTTAATAGATATTTTGATTTTATATATATATATTTCATTTTGATGTATGATTGCTGGCATAAATAAGTACTATGAAAAATAAAAATTTTACTCTTTGCCAAATTTTTTAATTTTAGAAATTGAATTTTATTGAATATTTTATAAAAATTAATCAAAGTTTTACTTTTGAACAATATTTTTGTATATTGAGTATTTCTAAATTTTAATCTTTATCTATTTCTAAAACATTTGTATTAAATGGATTCTGAAATGGTGAAAATAATTTTCCTTTATCTTCAAAAGCAAAAAATCAATTATGAAAATCTTTCATTAATAAGTCAATAATACGAAAATCATAATTTGTCATATTACTCACATTATACAAACTTTCATGGCATGAAAAATGGAGGAAAATCATATTGGTTGGTTTGATTTTTAAATAGACCAATATTTACAAATATCTTTTAAAAATGGAAGTTTCCATAATCAATTGGGGTTTGTTAGCCCCAGAACTGGCTTTACCTTATTGTTCATTAATATATGTATTTTGGTTCTGAATTGAAAACAAGCTTTTTGATTCATTATTATGACTCAGACTTCATAATTCCCATGAAATATTCGTTACTAATTGTTTTCCAAAAAGATTTAAACTGATATTAGTTCAAATGATTTTTGAATAGACAATTAACAGTATTAGTTATTATGAGCATGGCTAAGTCTAAAAGATAAAAATTAGCATATAAAAATTGCTAACAAATGATGCATTAAAATTGCATAGGTCTTTTTGTTTTTAAAATCAAAATATTTATTAACAATCTGATAAAATCAATATATATTTTTTCAGTATTCTTGGCACAATCAGTTGTAATTGCTGCCAATAATTTCCAATCAAGTTGCAGATCTCCTCACTTTTAATATGCCTAAAAATGTTTTTTTCCAGAGACTTTTCAAGTAAAGCAAAGTCTTCTGTACTCCATGCATGAAACGAATAATTCTATTAATAGTATCCTTACTTTTAATAATTATAAATGAAAATTTTGTAAAATCTGTAACTTTTTTGTTTTAGCTGACCCTGTTAACATTAACAGACAGGTTTTCAATTCTTCTAGTTACAGTTCACATTAATAAACTTTTATTTTTTGATTTGATTAGATTGTATTTTTTCTGTAATTGATAGGCATATTAGTATCACAAATTTACTATCAGTAAACTCCCTTTAAAAATAGCATTAATTTGAGATGCTCATAAACTAGCTCTATTTATAGTAAAATTCTAATTTGTGAAACATTTTATTTATTATAACAGCGTTTTTAAATTCAGGCTTAGTTTTTGTAAATTTTTATTTTGTAACTCTCCTTGAAAAATTTCTTAAGTAGAGGTATGTTTGTTTTCACAATTAATGGCTTATGTATTACATGCTTTTAATACTCAAACTGCTTTTTTATATATGAAGTAAATACAATGTTCATGATTATTTATGGTACAAATTAAGATTCCAAACTTTTTTGAATACATGACATTCTTAGTTGACTTTTTGACATCCTGGTTGACTAAAATTTAAATTTTAATAAGATTGACAACAACAAAAAAAAAATCATAAAACAAGGAAAAATCCCAAATATTCTGACGAAATTGGTTAAAAAGTGTGTACCATCTATGATCAAAACAAGTTATATTTGTCTGTTGTAATTATAAATTTATCTGTCTTTGGTTTTTAAGCTGCTGAGAAATAAGTACATTCTAGTGCTTTCATTAATTCTAACATGAATAATATTCAGTTCAGTGATAACACCAATGCATGTATTTAATGGAAACACTCACATCATTGAGATTTTCAGCGATATCACAAGAAACATAATTACCTAGTTGAAGCTACATATAATTATATTAGCAACAATATTGCAAAATTATAAGAAAAATTTATAATAAACTTGAATTTCATTATATTCTCTGATAAATGATTTATAGCGATAAAAAAGATTTCTCAAGATTAAATGTATATTGATAATATCTCATAGCTCATATTTCGTGAGCCAAAATAATATCTACTAGCATATCATAAATTGAGAACTTTGGTATAGTCTTAAATAAAACATCTATAGTTAATATTTAGTACATTAAAATAACCTTAAGTTTATATCAGTTTTTTTTTTTTTAATTAAAAAATTGGAAATGTTTCTATTGATGATATGGTCACAAATGAAAGAAATAACTATAATTAATATTTAATATTTGAAAATAAGTTGAGATTTATATCAGTTTTTTATTATTATTGTTGTTGTTGTTGTCATCTGGTTATTGGTGTTGTTATTGCTGCTGCTGCAAGTTATGAATAAATTTGTTTTTAAAAAGGGCTATTAAAAGCATGAGTTTTTATTTGTGCTGCAAATGTGTCATTTTTTCTAATTGTATTTATTGTAAATAATTTAAATATTGTTTTATTCTAAATTCTGATTTATAATTTATGACAAAATAATAATCAGTTTTTTTTTATAAATCAACACAGCTCTGAAACATGTTTTAAACATTAAAAACAAATAATAATAAATTGCTTAAATTGTCTGTTGTAAAATATTCAAAATGAAATTTTTAAATTAATATATAGTGCAAATTTATTATAATTTTTTTAGTATGTATATACAATAAATAATTATAAAGGGAAACAAAAAAAAAAAACACCTCATAAATAATTGTGATGAATCATATAATATTAATACAGTTGGCCTCATGGGGAACTAATTATGTGATTACTTGTTGATTATGCAAAAAATGTCCAGTTGAGTTTTTTTAGAAATAATTTTAAAAATGATCTGATCAATTCATTTTCCACATTGTCCATGATCTCACCAACAAATATAAATAGATTAATTAAATTTATTGCCATTTACCAGCAAACTATACAAACAAATACAATTTTAAGATATTTATTAACAATTCATAAATAAAATATAATAACAATACAATATTAATTAATCCTTTTATATAATTCCTTCATCTTTTTAATTTTGCTTCAGTTCTATTATTAATATAAATCCAATGTAATTCTTTTTTTGATTTTAATATTGAATTGTTTATTGATATGAATCAAATGTAAATTTATAGTAATTTAATTATTTTCCTTATGGTATTTATCTAGAATAATATACACTTTGAGTATAGTTTTTATTTATTTATATGAATATGGTGTACAAATATTTGTTTAAAAAGTGTTACTTACAAATAATATTAAAGTTTTAAATATATTTAAAACATTCTAAAAATATCAAAATAAACATTTTATTTTGTTATTAAAATTAAGACTATAGATTTACAAGATAACATTTTTTTTCTTTGTAATTAATTCTTTTGATATTTTCTGTATGTTTTAAATTTATCTAAAATTTTAAGTATTTATTTTACATTTATTTAATTAAAATTTAAATGCTGTTTGTAAATTATTAGTATTTTTATCTTTAGTCATCAAATATATATATATATAATCCTACAAATAACATATATAAATCATTCCTTATAAAGACCTAATATTAAAAAAGAATTAAATATATATATATGAATTTACATTTGATTCAGCTCAATAAAAAATTTAGGATAAAAAAAGCAAAGAAATATTATATTGAATTTATAAACTATATATACATTTATGGGAATTTTGAATGGGTGGAGTAATCCATTAAATCAACTTAATTAGAAACCACTTACCCTTGAACAACTGCCCAGTTAAAGTAAACTAACAGACTGATGAATCCAAAAGGGAAGATTCTCTTTTAAATGCCACTTTAGATCTAATATAGAGATCAAAGTACTGCAGTTTACATTTATAAGTGTAAGAAATCAAAATATAACAAACTTTTTCACTTTTCTCACTATATAATAAACTCCTCCACTGGTAGGTTATATATTGTAATACAGTAGTTTTAATAAATGTTTAGATGGAAATCTTGAATGTGTGGAGTAATCCATTTAAATCAACTTAATTAACCTAGAAAAACTGCCCCAGTCCAAGAGTCAAAGTAAACTGACAGACTGATGCATCCAAAAATAGTATCCTCTTTTAAATGCCATTCTAGATCTAATATAGATATCAAAGCAAGACAGTTTATATATATAGTTAAATAATTTCAAGATATTGAAATTTGTACTTGAAGTGGTAAATTGGGGTTTGATACTCTCACTAGCAAACCTTACAATTAAATGATTTAAAAGATTAAGAATCTTATAATTGAATAAGCAAATCATTAAAAAATTTAAGTTTTTGATATATCTTATTTTAAAGACTGAAATATATAATAGTTGACATTGAAGTTATTAAAATTACTGCTATTTTAAAAAAGGCTAATGGGTATTATTTCTACAAATGTTTATTTATTGTGTGAAGTATTTTATACATAAAAAATATTTAGAAGTCAATTAATTTATATTTCTTACAGTAAAAACATTTAAAAAAATTTTTTAATACATTTACCGATAATTATATAGAGATGGACAAAATAATGAGAATATCTATGATGTTTTTATTAATTTAGTATAGGGTCACTCTTTGTATTAAAAATTACTAAGATTATATACAGGTTAAAATTATATAATATATTTACAGTGTAGATGAATTTCTTAAGGAAAAATGCTTTAATTTTCAACAACTAAGTGATAGACATTGATTTTTCATTCATTGTTCAAAATTGGTCTAAAAGAGCTTCATCATCATTTTCAACCATTATGGATCTACTGCAGGATGAAGATCTCTTCATGTTTAATCCAGTTTCTCTGATTTCTAGCCTATCTTCTCTACATTAGACCAGAAAACATTCTCATTTCATCCATACATTTCACATATAGGTACTTTCTAAGTTTTTTACAATCTCTTGAGATCCAGTTTAAGATTTAACTATTCATCTATTATCATTTCTTCTAGCAATATATCCACACCAACTCCAGCCTCCTATTTTTTTCTGTGATGTCAATAATACCTGATTATTTTCTCATATATTTTGTTTTTGATTCATTCTTGTTACTGTTAACATACATCTTTTCATACTTCATTGAGTTGCCTGAAGTCTTTGTATTGTTCTTTTGTTAAATATCCAAGTCCTAGATTCATAAATAGGAATTGGTAAAATATTTATTAAAAATTTCCTTTTCAAATACACAGGCTTTTTTTTTTTTTTTAATATTAAGTTATTTTTACCAAAAGCACTCAAGACAAGTTTAATTTTGTTATTAATTTCATCTATTATTTAAATTAGATAATTGAGAATGTCCTGGAAAAAATATAATATTATGATTATGTGGGTTATATGAATTTGAAACATTATTATTATCTGGAAATAATGTTTATACCATGGATTAAACTTGTTTTTCCAAAATGTTTAAATAGTCCACGTCTGTGTTACATCCATGCAGAGCAGTATCAAGAAACTACCATAATATATTTTCCCAAACAACAAGTGTATGATTACGTTACATCTTTTCCAAAGACTTTATCATGTGGTTGAGTGTTAGTATTTATTCATTTATAGTTAAAATCTTCAAAGCGCATGTGCAACAGCGTAATGCTGTGTTAAATATTACAGTTTACAAACATCGCGCTATTAAAAAAAAAAAAATGATTTAGTTACATATTTAAGAGAAGTTATTTTATTGGAAGGCTTTTTTTTTTTTAAAAGTATGAAACACAAAGCATGTTTTTTAACATGGATTATCTAGCTTTTTATGCTCATGACAAGCTACTTTTGCATTATTGTATTTATAAAAGAAATTATTTTTGAAGTGAATATCTCAGCCATAGGTGCCTATGATTATGAAGCTTATAACAAATTATTTTGATAAGCTATGGAGAATTTACATGTATGTCATGTCTTCAATAATTTATTTTTTCTGTGTTCTTTTTTTATTTGGTTATATTCTTTCTACTCTCTCAGCAAATAATGTTTTCTGTCAGTTGACTTTAGAAAACCTTTGATACATTCAATCTTGGAAACATTAAACAGTTCTGAGCTCCAATTAATCATTCATTCCCAGATTTGATTTCTTTTAAACTCAGATACCCCCTTTATGAAAGTAATGTTGGCTTTCTATCAGAAATTTAATATTTTTTAGGATTTGGTAAACAAAAACGTTAATATTTATTTTTGTTTCTGTACTATATGGTAGCATTAGTGATTATATGATCAGTAATACCATTATTTTATCTAATGTCATAAGTACCTTCACCCATTACTTTCAAAATCTATTACATAAAAGTAAGTTATATAAGAGTTAATTATAATAATTCTTGATAAAATACATGCTATTGGATTTAACTTATAAAATTATATATTCATTGAATTAAATTATTTTTTTCCCCTCAAATTATTTCAATAAATGACTAAAAAATTATAAAATGATTTGTTATATATTGCTTTTTAGTTATTAGGAGATCATTGTACTAGAGGTTGCCGATTCTGCTCTGTTAAAACATCAAGAAAGCCCCCTCCTCCAGATCCGGAAGAACCATCAAATACTGCTAAAGCAATAGCAGCCTGGGGATTAGATTATGTTGTAATGACTTCTGTTGACAGAGATGGTAATTGGATTTATTTGCATAAATTTTCATAGTGATAATAGTTTAGGGTAAATGTTTGAAAAAAAAGTTGCAGGCAAAAACCTAGTTATAATTTTAGCAAGCCTATACATATTATGTCTTATCAAATATGCAACTCTAATAATATAAACTTATTCACAGAATAACTTAAGTCAGAAAACCTTATGATAATTCACAAGCTAGTTCCATAATGCAATCTATTTATTAGATAAAAAATAGATTGGCATGGATATAATGAAAGATGGGCATTATTTGTAAGTTTATTTAAATGATTATTTGAGGATCTGGCTTATGTATTATTACAGTAATCTTTTCAGACTTGTTTTATTACAAAATTCATATATTGCATATATAAACACATCTCAGTTATCTTAATAATTTAGATGAAGTTGTTTTATAAATATTGTAATGGAAACTAAACTACCCATTACTACTGAGTTCAAACCCTGTAACTCAACTAAGGCAGAATGAAAGAATTAATTTCTTTAATTATTATTATTAAAAGTGGATTAAACTGAAAGCTATCAATGATATTTCATAATCCCCTTATTTGGATAACCATTTCTATCAGGGTTGGGCAAGCTTAGCGAAAATAGAGCATTTTATAAAGCTCAAAATCTTTAAGCATCACTTTCCTAGAAAGATGACCTATAAGACTCTTATTGAAAGACACTCATCATTCCCTTACAGATTATGATTATTCCATATGCTAGCTCTTACTCTACTGCTCAAGATGAATAGCCTATCTTATAATAAGTATGCATGCAATTCATTAACTATGGAGTGAGGTGAGTGGAATATTGAACACCAGTTTTTGATCAAATACAACAAAAACTTATTTTTTTATTTGTAATTAGAAATATTAAAAAAAAAAATTATAATAAAAATATCACACAAGAAGGAAAAAAAATCTAATCTATAATACATTAATGCTTAATAAGAGAGCACTCTCATATCTATTAGTTTACTGTATGTATCCCTACCAATTTTGTTGGCATACAATACAAACATATAAAATAAAAAAACAAAAAAATATATAGATATATAATACCCATATTGATCAGATATTACACCAGATGGGAAAAAAATATCAGAGAGATATATTTCAATTCATGTTTTCTGCACAATAATTAACAAATAAATACAAAAAAATTATATATATCTTTATCTAACTCTATATGCATATATAGATTCATGTACATATAGTTTAATTTTACTAAGACATTAATGTCTTAAATAAATACAATATATACATATATATTTTTATCTAATTCTATACACATACATACATTAGTATATGTGTACAGCTTAATTTGAACAAAATATTAATTTCTGAAATTTCAAAAATAAAAACAACAATAGTAATAATAAATATAAATGTTCTTTCTTATACCAATGGAGGGTGGGGGGTTTGTAGATACTTTATTTCTCCTCTTTAAATATTTCAAAGACTCATTTCAATACTTATTCATGAGAGACATTACATAATCCTGACTACTGTAAATACCATATCTCCCTTGTTCTAATCTAAAACTAAATTTTCCTGGCATGCTCTCACTTATAAAGCTCTACTGTTGTGCAGTAGCAAACAGGAGAAACAGATAATTTTAATTCAACTCCTTTTTTTGTGAAGTAGGATTTCAGCATAACAGTGTCACATGGTGACTATTTGAAAATTAAATCTGGGGCACTTAGTGACGTTTTACTCTATTTTGTTTGGTTTATTAAACTTCTGGCTGCATTAACATCTTTTGTTAAGTCTATCAAGAAACATATTCCAAGAGTTATCCAAGAATTCTTTTTTTCTGGCTCTGCACTATAGGATAATCACAAACTACTCACTCATTCTGATGACTGATTTTCTCTGCTAGCTTTCTGATTGCTAACTGCTCTGTGACTGCCACTTCTCTTTCTGACTGCTAACTATATGCATATTAAAGAACAAAAATATTGTAATCTTTTATCTTGATCTAAATTAATTTATTTTTCTAATCGGTTTGTAGATGAGTCTTTTTTATTTTTACTAAAGAGAAATTTCCAAAAAAATTTTTTATAAAACATTTTAAAGTGAAATTTTTTATAAAACATTTTAAAGTGATTGTTTAATATCTTCACGCTCTCATTTCCAAATGCTTAAGATTTGCCCATACTTAAACATTTGGGTTGAAAGGATAGATGGATTCATTCTATCTTTTCACAAAGACTTTATCTTGTGTTTGGAAAGTGAGAGTATTCATTTATAGTTAAAATCCACAAAGCCGTGTGCATTAGCTTAATGCTGATTATTATTACAGTTTAAAAACATCGCGCTATATATAATAAATATCTTAAAACACTATCAATTAAATTTTTGATAACACATCTTGGTACATCAAAAGAAAAAAATAATTAAAACAAAATTATATCAAAGAGATAATTTTTTTTAACTACCCACAAAAAGGAATTATAAGAATTTAGATATAACAATGTCTCTTAATTATACTCAATATAATTACATACTGTTACAATTTTTTTTCTACAAATTTAATTAGAACAAACTAACTTGCATTTAAATTAGTTTTTTTTTTTTATTTATCTTAGACAAAAAAAATATAAAATACATTGAAGAAAATTCATTAATAAAAATTAATGTCACAAAAATATAAACATAGTTGCAATATGCACATATTCTACTAGTTGTCTAGCAATATATGTGTGGGTATATATATATTGCCCACAAATGTCCATTTTGGTTTTTATGTTATACTCTTACACTAGAATACAGTGCTAGTTGACCAAAACTTGTGATGAGGATTTGATCATCATCAGTTACCATCACAATATCCCCTTTTTTGATGAGGGCCTGAAATGTGTGATACCCACTTTCAGGGTCCTCTGCTTTCTTCATGATTCTCCTATTTTATTCACCTAGGAATATTACCATGAGTTATCTTGAATGGTGTAAATTCTTGAAACATTTAGAAATTTTGGAAAATTTATCTATTAGGTTGCATTCCAATCAATCACACAACCATTACTTCAAACTGAACCAAAAAGAAAACCATCCCAAAGATATTCAATTCATCTGGACTCAAATAATAACTATTCAGTAAAGTTTTATGTGCTTCCACATTCTCATGAGGTAGATGCAAACCCTACTCATAGATGATCAGCCTTACAAGTTCATATAGCATCAAACATAGTAAGTGATATTCTTTTTTATCAAAAACCCTATACCATGTCAAGTTTTCTAGTTGTTATCTGAGGGTATGATAAATTAATCTCTTTATATGGGTAGTTATGTTGACTCAATACAATGGGTACAAAATTAGCAATAGCACCACCAACATCCAGATTACAACAAGATATCTAACGAACTCTAAGATTTTCCTTCATTCCCTACTATAACAAATATCAACAATTCATCTGATTCAACCAAACCCAAGCCTATTTTCTAAACATCCAGCAAACTTCTAAGTTGGCTCATAGCTCCTTTAAGGATTAACCATTGTCTGTTTAATCATCAATTATCTTAATTTTACCTTAATAAATTAATGTCTAGATGTAACAGATATTGTCTACAATATATACCAAAATTTATGCAATGGGTTTTAACATTAGAGCTTATATGTGCTATTGATCCCTTGATTATTATCAACCTAGAAGGCATTTTCACTTAGACATTTCACAATTAAAACAGGATATAAATTACAGAACTTTTTTAAATAGAAAATTTTCAGAGTTACTTATGTGAGGAGTCTTTATCATTACTTTATCTTCCACTTTAAATTGATGTTTTGAGACACTCATTTGTTTCCTCCTTTTCTGATACATCCGAATCATTTTTCTTCCCTACAATCTGATTCTTTGTTACTAGGTTCCTCTTTAATTATTGGTAAACTAGCCATTAATAATTTTGGGCTATGCTTACCTAAATGTTAGTCTGAGAAAAATCAGTACTTAATTATTGGCCAATTAATATAATTGATCACATGTTGTAACTGTTTAACTCAATCTTGATGATTAGTTGAAAAATATGTTCAAAATAACCTAACCATTTCCCCACATAATTTATTTGCAAGGGTTAGATTGAGGCTTTCTGATAAGAGATCAGCATTTGTTTAATAACACTTTTTTTTTTTTTTATCAATTCCATTCCTTTGATAAAAACGGGGTTCCATGATCTGAAATGAAAATCTAGCTTCCCCTAATGGCAAAGGTATCCATTCCTTTGATAAAAACGGGGTTCTATGATCTGAAATGAAAATCTAGCTTCCCCTAATGGCAAAGGTATCCAGGACTTTTACCTTATGACGGGTAGTAGGCTGAGGCACTGGATAGTCTGTGATAAATTTTTGGGAATAGATCAGAAACTGTAATTAAGTACTTTTTCCTGTTAAATAGAGGTAATGGGCCATAAAAATTATGGGCCATAAAAATCATGTGTCATAAAAATCAATGGTCATCATTTCCTTAGGTCTTTTGGGTATGATTGAATTCATCTGACTAACATAATTCTTGTTTGCTGGTTTGGTTTGGTCCAATGGCACCATTTTGCATTTCAATATTGCTATGAATTTGTGGCCAATAGAATCATCTATTCAAAAAATGCTCAGTTTTATGGGTCCTATAATGCCCATACATACGAGGTATATATATATATTCATTGAGTTTCTCCTATGACCTGGTATTACTACCTTTCATTCATCTTTTCCTTCATAAATGTTATGTTGAAGTACTGCTTTTTCAAGCTTATATCTATTGATTTTCTTGTTTTTATTTTTCTATGATTCTTTTGTTTTATCTTCCAAATGCTTAATCACTTGATTTAATTGCAGATCTTCTTGCTACTTTATTTCCAATTGAACCAAATCTTTCTCATTGTTTTATCAATAGTTAATGCAATATTTGCTATATATATGATTTTACATTTAAATATTGCTGTTGCAATGGAATCGGATTGCAAGTTAATATATTTGTCACAATGTTCTTTGATCCTTTGCAATATTGTATAAATAGTAATAATAACAAGTCAGATGTCACATGACTTATATATAGCTTGCACTTATAAAAATAAACTCCACTGAAACAGTCTACTATTGGTTAGATAACTATGATTGATGAATTCCAGACTCTTGTGATCTGTTATGATAATTACCTCCAAGCCTAGTAACATGTGGCAGATCTTCTGGAATGCCTAGACTATAGCTAAGGCTTTTTTTTTGGTTATAGTATAGTTGATCTTAGGACCCTTAAGAAGACAGCTTATAAAGTAGAGAACACCCATCTGTTTATTCTCCTGGATTTGAGAGAAAAATGCCCATTCTTTATCCACTACTGTTTGTTTACCAAATAAATGGCTTTTTAAATCAGGATAAGAGAGCACCACATTCTTTACAAAATCCTCTTTTATTCTTTCAAATGCCTCCTCTTGCTATGTGGACTATTTCCATTGAGTGTCTTTTTGCAGTCTCAACAATGATTCCATATTGTCAGCAAATCTATCATAAAATCTATTGTAAAAGTTATATAGTCCTAAAAAGGAACTAATTTGTCTCTTACATTTTAGTACTGGAAATTTTTAATTGCAATAAATTTTCTCCGGGTAATGTTCGATCTCTTTACATCCCATGATACACCCTAAAAATTCAATTTCATCACTGAATAACATACTTTTCTTTAGATTTATTTTTAATTTCCTTTCTTTAAACAATTTGTAACCAGATACTGTATGCTCTTCTATTGTAGATGATGACACAAGCACATCATCCACATTCATAGTCAGAATTTCTTTTACCTCTGAGGAAAAAATTTAATCTAGATGACACAAAAGACCTGCCCCACTGTTAATGAGGCCAAAAGACATTTATTAAATTAACACGAGTATCCTTCATATCTAAAAGCAGTGTATTGATGGTTCTCCAGATGGAGTTTGATCTGCCAATAACTAGAGATTAAATCAAAAGTAGAAATATTTTTTTTCTGTAAACTTTATTAACAATTCCTTGGGAGAGGGAATATGATTACGTATTATTTTGTTCATCCACTATGCATCTAAACATAACCTGACTAATTCATCCCTCTTCTTATCTCCCACAAGAGGATTGCAATATGGAGATGATCATTTAGTAATTATGCCTAAGGAAACCGTTTATTATCAAGGTAGACAGTAGTAAGTGCGGGTTAGGTGCAGCTCTTATGCAAGCTCAGAAGGATGATACCCTGGGTGCAATTTATTTGATAGCAGACTATTGAGAGGTTTAGAGATTAATTACTCTTTCATGGAGACAGAGGCCTTGACTATGGTGTGGGCATTTCAGATTTCTGCCAGTTTTTGGTAGGGTAGGAAGTGATTATTAGGACAGATCATAAGAGCCTGGCATTCCTAAACCACACTTATTTAACAAAAGGTATGCTAATCCGATGGAGCCTTTTTCTCCAAGAGTTCAGTTACTTCATCCAGTATTGTAAAGCTATCGAAAATGTGGTGGCCAACACATTAAGCCGGGATATCAGTCCTGGGGCTTAAAATCATTTGCAAAATGGAAGATCTCTGTTTAGCAAATATAGAATTAGAGGGCTGAATATAGAATTAGAGGAGGGTGCTGTAGCGGAAGAAGGATTAAGACACCTGGCAAAAGTGCAATGCAAAGCCCCAACTACAAAAAAATTATTGACCGAACTGGAAGTCAAAAATAAAATGGAAGGAGACATGTTGGAAATTAATACCAGAAATAGGTACTGACTGAAAGAAGGAATCCTATAGTACATCACAGACCTACAAAGGAATCAGTGGAAAATGGTTATACCAAAAAGTTTACAAGAAGGAATATTATGTACACCCAGTGTTTTTATGGACATTATGAAGTTAATAAAGTTACGGCTTTTTGAGGACATGATTCCACTGGCCGAATATGAGAGTGCATGTTGTCAGCATAGTAAATGCATGCAAAATCTGCCAAAGGACAAACCCAGCAAACAAGTCATATCAGGGCGTGTTGAGTCCTATCATTCTTAACCAAACAAATGACCTGATAGCTGTCAATTTTTATGAGCGTTACCATTTTTTTAAAAAATGAAATATACTAGCGGTATATGACATTTTTCCGGAGTGTCAGCATATTCAGTGTCTCAGGCAAATACTAGGAATGCCATACAAGTCCTTGAGACACAATACTTTGAGAAAATAGGTAGACCTAGGTCTATTTTGTCAGACCATGCCTTTCATATCTCACGAATGGCAAGAGTGGATAAAGATGGAGCTAAAACACATATTGTCATCCATATATAATCTGCAGTCCAACTTATGTGAGCAGATGATGAGATAGTTGGGATGCCTCTTCAGGGTATATACTGCTTCCAATCATCGAGAATGGCTGAAATGGTTTCCCCAGGCATTAAATTTCATAAATTGGAATTGTAATGAATCAACAGGGTTTGCACCTATAAGTCTTCAATTCAGACAAGCAGTACCTCGATTATATAAATCCCCATTACCCACTGTGAGATCAAGAAAAAACAAGGGTGAAATTGGAACACTGTGCCAAGCTCCAGACACTGCAAAAAGAAGGTACAACTGACAAGTTTAAAGAAGGAGATACTGTATGGGTCAAAGTGCATTCCGTGAGTCAAACTGGAAACATTTTCAAAAAATTCCAAAACTTGTATGATGGGCCTTATCAGTGATTGCCCAAAAGGATGGCCTGAATGCCTTCACTTTAGAAAATAGTGAAGGAGAAAGGGGTACTTATCACTGCTAAATCTCTGAAACCTTATAAGACCAGGACATAGTTTAGGAGGTCTCAATAAAGATTGATGTATGGAGAATAAAATAAGTTCAAACCCCTATCTTATTCTTGTTCCCTGACTCCGGTGGTATTGAACCATTGACTTATATATGGTTCAAGTATATTAGCAGCTAAAAGAAGTAAAATTTAAAGATCGGTCAAACGACACAATTTAGTTTTTTTTTTTAGTAAGTATAATTTTTTTTTTTTGATAATGTACAATGAAAGTTATTTTTGTTTCACAGTATCTATTTAATTAAAGAGAGTTAAAATTGGAAAGAATGGAAATACGCACAGATTGTTAACCCAGATAGACAAAAGAAAGTGATTAAAATCAAAGTGATGTTCTTAATTCTAATTAAAGATGGCTGAAATAATTTATGAAAAAAAATAAGACTTTGTAACTAAAAACTAACAAGGAATGTAGAAGGTTATAGAATAGTAAAACAAAAAATAAAAGATGTGCAGAACATCTCAAAAATTTTCGTGGTTATAAAAGAAGCAGACAAGTTTGGAATTAGTCTTTTACCTGTGTTTTGCTGTCTGTTTCTTATGTGCAGCATTTCAAAGCCATAATCAAATGCTACTGTCCAAAATTATTATGATGAATCTAGTCTCCATGGGTGATTAGATACAGATTATTCACCGGCACCTAGGAAAAGTCACCAAATGTTTCATCTAGCCGTACCTAAATACAGATCAGAGATATGGAAGTAATACCAGAATGAAACCATAAACCAATACTGCAGACTACTCATCAAAAGGAACCGTACTATGATAATCGATTATCTATGTAAACACTAGAAGCTTACTGGTAAGTTAATGGCCATATTCTAATTCATATTTAAATCAGGAGGATTGCGTACTAACTTTATAATGTTACATTTTTAATTTAGACAAAGGAAAGAGGAGACATTTGCTATTTTACTCCTAACAATGAACTGTTTGAATAAAATGTTAAATATAATTGTATGATCATGTGTGTATGTATTTTTTCCAATATTATAATTTATTATTATTATTATAAGTAATTAAATGTTTAATGTGTCGTAATAAAACTTTTTCTACTAACATAAAACTTCCATTGTACGTGCTTAATTTTTAGTTAGTTATGTTATTAATTTTGAGTGTTAGATTTTATTATTTGTTTTTAGAGAAGTGTATAAATTATCTTGCCAATATGCTTTATTAATTAAGCTACAGGAGAAATATTTTCTTAAAATAAAATAATTAAGTGACAGGAATTCATAATCCCGATCTTTATAAGTATTTGCTTTGTAAGTTACGATGTGCTTCATGCAGAATCAGTGAGTCTATCGACTCTGGCACCCTCTATATAAATTAAGATCTGATTCTGCCAGCAATTTAAAATCATAAATAATATTAGGTTTGTTAATCAGGAAAAATAACTGTGTTCTTGAAATATCCGGATTCGTAAATGATCGAATTATATTTTCTTTTCATAGTTTGATTAACTTGCACTTTATAGTGTGTAAAATAAAGGCCTAATCAAACCTGAAACGTAAAAAATGTTACAATAAATTGATAAGTATTTAAAGCAATGACAAATCAATGAATGGAAAGAGATACCAAAGGAAAATAAAGAGAAAAATCTAAGGAAAAGCAAGAGCAAATAAAAAAAATAAATCATGAACATATATATATTCTTAATTTTAAATGTTAAAAACTTTGATTGCTGGAAGAAAATACGTAAATTTGTCAGATTTTATATTATTTTATATTTGATCGTAAAACTAATATAAATATTTTTGTAAATTATTGCATTGAAAACTTATTTCAGTCTTATATAATGTGTAGTCAAGGGCACTGTTCATGCTGCTACCAAGATCACCAGTCTGATTGTTACTATTTCACATAAAAATGCATTTTTGTGTTGTCTATTTTGCTGATGTTAGAGCACTTTAAATTTTGCCAAATTTCTAAACCTAGATTAAGTCTCATCCTAGGAAATTTTTAAATTCCTGTGGAAATATACTAGTTTATTTAAGGAAATATTGCTAACATGAAGATTTCAAGTTCCCCTATTGTTGTTTTTGATTACTATGAATCCTTTTGCCAGCAACACAGCAATTTTTTTTTTATTAAATCATACTATTGTTACATATGTCTTATTTTTAATCATCTTCCTATGTATCTTCATAAGATTAAATTAATCTACTAACACAGACTTCAAACAGATACTGCTTAATATAAAAATCTGAAAGAAAATTTAAGCTTATTTACAAATAAATATTAATAATATGTCAAGGTTTATAATAACTGACTTGGTTAGAACTTTATCTAATTATCATTGTATTTAAGCTTGAGAGATAATTTTCTATGTCATTTAGCGAGATTATATATATTTAGTAGCATAAATCATTCATGCTATCTTTTTAAAGAAAAAATTTGATAAATGAAATTTTCAACCAAATTATTTTTATTATAAATAAATTCATTTGAAATAGTCCAAGATGAAAATACAAAGAATGGAGAAATTTTTGAGATCAAGTCACTATTTCAGAATAATAATATCTTTGCAAAATAGCAAAGCTAATGCACTTCATTTACCAAAACTAATGTTTGGGTTATCAATAGAATAAAGAAAATGCTATCTTTTAGAATGATATTTTAAGAGCTAAAAGTTATAAATCCTACATCCAAAAGTATATTGACTTTTTACAGCTCATTGTATATCATGTTTAATCATAGCACTTTAAAAATATTAATTTTTTTTTTATAGTGAGAAGATAAGAATTGTTTTTTGTTTTTTTTCCCCAGAAAATTTAGAAGTCTATAATGTCTAATGCTTCTGTTAATGTGATGATCTAATGTGTTTGAATATTATATTCTATATTGATTATTTTGGTAACAAAATAATATGTAATAAGATATGTATGACTACTATACTAAAAAGATCCTATTGGTGAAAATTCTAAAAACCAATTTCTATATTGATTCAGTATTAAATTCCTTTATGGAACTTTTTCAACAGTAATATTTCTTAATGACAGTCCTTTATTAGAATTTGTGGATTATGTAGAATATACATTGAGAAGGCTTGGGCCCTTTTTTCAGTCATTCGTGGATGTTTCTTATGTAAAATTTAGATAACATTTGGTAACACTATTCTATTTAGATTTGCATAGCTTAAATAGATATAAATATATTTTTCATTATTAGAACTCGATTACAAATTTTACAAAAAATATATTTTTCATTATTAGAACTCAATTACAAATTTTACAAACTATTAGCGGGTCAAAATCAATGTAAACTTAAGTATTCCCATTCAAAATCTATAATTTTTTTTTTTGCTTTCATAGGAACCATTGTAAAATAAGAGTGAATCATTACCACTTCTGAATTATATTTATATAGGCATTTAATCAGGAATATAAAGACTGAAAAATAGTTAGAGAAATTAATGAGAAACATCAAGTACTTGAGAAATACTAAATTATGATATCTGTAGTACAAATTTTCTGTGATTTTGTTAATCTTGGTCAAAGTAAATCAGATATGGTTAGCAATAAACATACACTTAATGACCACAAATCACTAACTATTAGGAAATTATTATGTGTACAAAATGCAATATGGGAAGAATGTTCCAAGCTTTGAGTTATAAAATAATTTGCATGAAGATATTAGATGGATGTACTAATATGAATATACATGACAATTTAATTTGTACTTGCATTATGAGTGGAATTTATCATCTTGCATATCTGTAAAGATCTCTTGACACTATAATCTTATCTTTAGATAATAACTAATTCTCATCCATTATATTATGGCTTTATATATTATTGCTGTAAATATATTCGTAGTTAAACTCTTTTAAGTTTTATAACTTAGCATTTTTTACATTTATTTGATTTTAGCATGTTGAATTATTTATGTTTTTTTTTTATCATTTCCCTAATCAACTATCAATAAAATAAGTGCCGAATGTCAGTCAACATTATGTGATAAAACATCCATTTAATTTCAGCATCTGGACTAAATTAATTAAACAGGTTGAAAGAAATGTGTCAGACGTTAAGAAAACTTTGTCTATGAATCACATGGCTTGAAGCCAATGCAATAAATCTCAAAAACTCATTATGACTCAACAAATTGAAGAAATTATTCTAACTCCACTGCAGCATTTTTATTGTTTTATGTAAATAATGGTAGATAATATTTAATGTCTGCATTTTTTTTAACTGAAATAAATTCTAAAATAAAACAAAATAGTAAGGCAGTGAAAACATCACTTAAAAATAAATTTTAGAGAAAACTGGATTGTTAAACAATTTTTCTTTGAACAACAATATAAATATTTAAATGCAGTAAGAAACTATTATATCATAATTAACTCCAAACAAAAAGTGAATTCTATATATATTTTTTAATTTAAAACAGACAAAACTCTCTATATGTATTGCCATTCAATGCAAGCCAGAATAATCAATGGATGCCATAAGGCTTGTGCATAAAATCCCCATCTAGTGCCTACTCATCCAATATTCCCAGACTTGTTTCTGGCTTGTGGCCTTCGTCAGCAAGGAGCCTTGGATCTGAGAACACTGCATCTAGATCTTAGGATCTAATGCAATCCTCCAGCAACCACCTTTTATCTCTACTTAACTACAAAACTATAAGTCTTACATTGAAAACACTATGCAAGACTCATAGTTTTGTAGTTAAGTAGAGATAAAAAGTGGCTGCTGGAGGATTGCATTAGATCCTAAGATCTAGGGTGCAGTGCTCTCAGATCCAAGGCTCCTCACTGATGAAGGGCACAAGCCAGAAACTAGTCTGGGGATATTGGATGAGTGACATTAGATGGGGATTTTATGCACAAGTCTTTTGGCATCCATTGATTACTCTGGTTGGTATAGGGTGGCACTACTGTATGGAGAGTTTTGCCTGTTTAATAATAGTTATGTCAGCATAAGAAATGGTGATCATGTGATGTTTATTGGCTTATTTTTTAATTTGTAAGATTATTATTAATAATATTAGAATTTGGACTAAGTAATGAGAATGTTGATCTTTTTTTTTTTTTTTTTGTAATTCAGAAATGGAAAATATTTTTAATATATATATATTAAAAATAATTCAATAAAAAATTATTTAATAAGACAACTTTTAAAAAATATTATGTTTAATAAACCTCATCAACCCGGATTTCGCTTCTACATTGGAGCCTTATCAAGATGTAAATACACAAAGTTATATTATAATTCCTTCTATTTTACAGCACCTCCATCTACAGGCTTCATTTTACATTACAATATTAAAGCTAAAATAATCTATTTCCTATTTATTACATACATAAATAATTATACATAATATTTATTTATAAATTATAATCATGTATTTACATTATATAATCACATATTTATATTTTAATATTATTTATAAATTTCCTAATTTTCTCTTTTTTACATATTATAACTATATTTAATAATTTAAACTTAACATAATTAGAATGATAATTATCTATATAAATATATACATATAATTTACCTATAATTATACTTAACTTAAATTAAATTTTTCAGCTATCTAATAACACCCATTTTCCGGCCAATTTTACAGGACCTTTAACTATATTCATACATTTTTCAAAATTCTCTTGTATATACAAAGATTCATAACATATCCTCTCACTATACTTTTTTATATATTTAATTACTTGAATGTTTATTTCACAATTTATTTTATGTACAGTATTTAAAAAATGTAGATAAATCCCTGATCTCATATCCTTCCTTTTAATTGCTCTATCATGTTCTTTAACTCTTTCTAATGCTGACCAATATATATTTTGTTACAAAATTCACAAATAATCTTATATACTAACCCATCTTTATTATTCTCATTATTATTTTCTATATTACATATCCATTTCCCTAATGATCTACTGTTTTTCCATCCTATTTTAATATTATTTGGTAGTAATTATAAACAAGTTTTAATTTAAAATTTGATCATTTTTTGATATATATATAATTCTATGGAATCAGATGTTAAAAGACTTTGATTAATTGAAGTGCCATTGAAAGTGCCAAACTGACAAACCACATTCACTGAAGATGGAAGAATGAAACTTAGAACCAATTATTAAAATTGAGATCTCACTGATAAAAGACTGATAGATATTAAAAAATGATTATTGTTAAAAATAGCTGAGCTGCCATTTTAAAAACTTGTGTTTCTCTTTTATGTATTATAATGTAGAAACAAGCAATGGAGGCACTTTCATGGTTGGATGAATCACACTTTTTTCAATTATTGGAAGTCCATTTACGACTCCTGATCAATAAAACTTGTCTGACTTCTCTCAAATGCAGTATGTGTTGGAGCTGCAATGATTTGGGCAGTCATAGCATGTTATTCTTTTGGAGTTAATACTACACTGTTTGGATATATCACAGCTCCTCATCATTTAAATATTTTGGGGGATACAACAAATTTATCCGAGTTGATAGTATTTACATTTATACAAGCTCAGCCAAATATTGGCTGATAAACATTCTAATAATGTTAAACAATTTTTTGTAGTTCCTTGATCACTAGATTTAAATATTGTTATGCTTCTTATGTCATTAATATTATGAACTTATTTTTTATTTTTAGAATAAAATCATTTTATTTTTTGCTGCAATAAAAAAAAAAAATTAAATCATGCTTATGATATATGGTAAACGATCCAGCTTCATATATAGTCAATAGAAAAATTTAATAGACATTTTTTTTTTGTATATTTATGTTTAATTAGCAATTATACTATTCTTTGTAATTTATAGGAATATTAATTTGAAATATGATTTTTCAAATTTATGATTTTTTGGGATTTCAAGAATAGACTTGTTGCTCTTTTACTTTGAACCTAAACTCTGTTAATATACACAAACAAAAAAAAATATATGGTTAGCTGCAATTATGCATATTAATTTATTGATATTTGCTAAATTTTTGTTTTTTAATTTAGTTTGTAAATGAGTGCACAAACTGATTTATCTTACATTTAAAAATCATCTTTGAAATTTTGTTTCGATAATAGTTTTTAAATAATAAATATTTGGATTAACAGTATTTTCAGTTTTATTGACATTACATTAAAGATTTAAAATCAGATAACATTGATGTTTATTATTGTAACTAGGGAAAACATTTTATTGGCATGTTGTAAAATATTTTGCCAGCATTTTTTCTATAATAGAATATAATTTATTTCCAGTCTCAAGCAAAAGGTTTTTATTTAATGTTTTTTAGGCATATGCTAAGAGATATATTAGAAAATAGGTTTATGATTAAAAATCTTCTTTGATAATGCATTGTAGACAAGCATTAAAAACATTTCATCATCATTGATGCTTAGTTTACTTTTGGTTTTCATTATAAAGCAATGATTCTCATACTCTGCTATAACATTATGATCTTCTCAATAATTTCTCATTTTTGGTTTTATTCATAAACAAAATTCTTTTTTTTAATAATAAATAATAAGCATATTATTTCTGAAAATTTTTGCTTTTTTAAAAAATTTAATTACTTAGATTATCCAAAGAAAAGAATAATAATAAATATGGGATTGACTAATGAAAACTTACAAAAATAGAAGTCTGTTTTAAAATGATGTGTACATTATTACAGTAATTAATTGTGCTATTTTGTGAAACAATGTTTTTTTTTATTAAGTCTGAAATAATCATATCACAAGACATTCTTATTCAAATATGTACTCAGAATTATTTTTGTAAGCAAATTCTCCTTTTATCAGATTGAATGAACGGGATATTGATAAATGGAAAAAATCAAATTGTATTTGCAAGTTTATTAAAATGTTTTTTTACGAGTCTGCTTATAAAATAATTCTGAGTAACATATTTGAATGAGAATGTTCTATGATATGATTATAATCCTTAGTGTTACATATTTAAACAGCAGTAAAATTTATTTATTTGCTGTTGAAATTTGTAGTAGTCTGAAATAAATAAAAATCAAATTACAAATAAATATGACATAAATTGGGATTCCGAATTCAGTCTTTTTTCCTACCTAAGTTTAGTAAGAAAATAATAATAATTGTTGACATTATGAAATCAGATTATATCTATATACCAGATATATTCAGCCTACAGAAATATCATTGTTTTTTTTTAATTGGTTGCTGTAACAAATTTTTTAAAAAATTTCATGTAAATTAAAAGAAATAAATGTGAGATATGTACCTTGCCTAAAAGACTGCTGTTTTTATAATAATTTTTTCTAATTGGTTGGAACAACCCAGCCTATGTGGTACACTTCATAAATGTACCCAGCAAGGTATTAATGCTAAATTAAAATTTTTAAATATACCTGTTATATTTGATATGCGAATTTGACAGCATTACGGACAACTATATATAATAAGATTACTTACTAGAGCGCTATCTGAATAAAAAAAATTGGAGGTGCTCTGGTAAAGCGTTATGGACGACTATACATTCACATGGAGTTTTTTTATATAAGATAATAATTTAATACTGATTAAAAATATTTATAAATTTCCATACTTTGTCAATTGTAAATTGGATTATTTCTGTGATAGTTGAGCTTTATTAATAGTTTTGTGTACCAAGCCTTCAGAGAGTACTCCAGTAAATCATTATGGTCAAACATATATTCATATGGGTTTTATGGGTGTAAAAGCATGTATTTGTGTGTATATGAGCATTTAAGAAATAATATTCTTACTGGTAAAACTCTAATTTAGTATAAGGATTTAAGTCAATATTATAAATGATAGTTCCTAGTGTGAAGTTGCTTAGAAGTATTTTTCAATATAATTTATAATCAATTATTAAATAGTTACTATGTATCAAAATCTATAAAAAGTACTTTTATTATAAAGTGATATTATAAATTTATTTAATGCACATTGATTACATAAGTAATATTTATTAAGGCAATAAACCTAAAGGATGTGCGGTTGAAAATCTGATGGTAGGGATGTACATTTTATGTCTATATATTTTACTTAAGAAAAATAAAATGTTTTCATATTGTAATTATCCTTTGAGTCAGTGGATTATCTGTCAATATATAAAATAAGCTGTTTTAAAATAGATAAAAGAAATATGTATATATCATATAGACTGAAAACAGACTGGCTAACTAAATGCTGTCAACAAAAGACTTGAAAAACAGATATTTATAGGAAAGCTTGGCTGAAAATTATTCTTTTCATTCATGCTTTCTATCTTGGTCATATTGAACTGTTACTTCTAAGGGGGTTTAATCTTTTTATTATGGTTATTTTCAACATATACAAGCAGCAACATATTATCAGCAAAAACTTTTTACAGTCAATCTTATGTGTCCTTGAAAAAGGAAGATATTTAAAAATTCATCCAAATAAGTATTAAATATAAATTAAAGATAATAATATCCCGGTTGTACATCATTATGTCTCTCTTTTATATTTTTCATTCATACAAAAATTTCTAATACTTGTCTTTTCTCTGTATATCTTTTTTTTTTAAAAAATATCCAAGAAAATAACTATTCACTCTGTCAAATGTCCTTTTCTTGATAATAGTTCTCATTATTCCAATTGCATTTTTTGTTCTCTATTTATATAATTAAATGTGAGATTAAAATAGTTACACATTACTGAATTAGGTGGGGTTTTTTTTTTATGTCAAAGCCTTGGGCCGGTAAGCGAACCCGGTACAACTGCTTAGAAAGCATCTATGCTAGCAACTAGGCCACCGACACTACTGAATTAGGTGTTCTTTGAAGGAATCGCAACTATTACAAGAAAATTTTTCAATCGCTCTTTTTCCTCATAATAAAGGAAATTGCAAGCACTAGCTAATTCTTTTAAAACATTTTTTCAATTATCTCAATTATAATTATAGCTTTAACGACTTTTATCTTTCATTATTGCATAGTCTGATTCATTAGTATTTACTCTTTTTTTTTTCCTTTCACTAACATAAAGGAAAGTTTATGTCTTGCATTGGTGGTCGAGAGGTCATCGTGACTGCCTTGCACTTGCAGGCAGTTGCCCGGGTTGCGGGTTCTTGTCCCGGCCGATGCTATGACACTTAAAAAAAAAAAGGAAAGTTTATTATTTCTATTATTGATTTTTTTTTTTTAACTCACTCATTAATGACTTACCATTTTTTGAATCATTGTTGTTTATTCCTACAATTCTTCCTTAAATTGTATTTAAATCTTTTAATTGTTACAGTTTTTATGATATGATAACAATTAATTTATTAAAATTATTATGAGAGTCAGTCACAATATTAAAAATGTTTTATTATGAATGGTGTCTGTGGGTGTTTACATGGGGGGGGGGGGCTTAAATTAAAAGCCTATTGAACTTATTAGATGATATAATTTTAATTTTTAGAATTTATCACTGATACATATATAAGTAAATTTTCCAATTTATATACAAAATTAAAAATGTATAAAAGTAAGAGTATATTTCTATTAATCTTTTTATAAGTTTTTATGATAAAATTTAATTTTTTTTTTTTTTTTTTTTAATACTAGATCTTCCTGATGGTGGTGCAGCTCATTTTGCTCAAACTGTCATAGAATTAAAGAAAATGTGAGTTAGAATGTTAATTTAATTAGCCACTATATATATAATAAAGAAATATTTTTAGGCTTTATGAAAACAGTCAATGTTGGACATTGCTTCTATGAAAGAAAATTTGTTAATTTATTAAAATAAGTATTCCTGACTTATTAATGCATTCAATGACTTCAAAAAATACTATGTTATCATCTCCATTTTGCCTTTATTATCCACATAATCTTTAATTTAAAATATCATTATAACTGTAAGATTAAAGATGTTGCAAGATAAATTATAAACAAAATTTTGAAAATATAATTCATCAATT
The DNA here is from genome assembly GCA_028023455.1 of Epiperipatus broadwayi. Classification (NCBI taxonomy): domain Eukaryota; kingdom Metazoa; phylum Onychophora; class Udeonychophora; order Euonychophora; family Peripatidae; genus Epiperipatus; species Epiperipatus broadwayi. Next base: position 1,317,990 of record JAQFVV010012506.1, on the reverse strand, counting down.
AGATAAAGTTATAATTTAGTGATGTAAAAGCTATAAAAGTACAAAGTTTGTAGACTTTAAATCCTTTTGATATAGTGCATTAACAGCATGTTATTAATAATTTATACTATCTATTTTCTTATAATCTGGTTACAATTAAAGCAGTTATTAACTATTTCTCCAGTAGACTTAGCTTTTATAAAAAGATTTTGTATCATTCAAAATAAATGACTTTTATTATCTGTTGACATCAATGATTTTGTTAAAGTAATAGAAGCTAAAAGTCCTTGCTGCTTCTGTTGAGAATTTTATTGTTTTTTAAAGATATCATTACTGTGCTACTTATTAAAAATATTTAACCATATAATTCAAACAATTAAAAATCTCATTTTCCTCTTTTCTTTATAAAAACTTTATTTCTTGTATAAAGTTTTTATAAAGAAAAGAGGAAAATGAGATTTTTAATTGTTTGAATTATATGGTTATATGTAATGTATATTTTGAAAAGAAAAAAAAGGATGGAGTGGTGATTAGAGGGTTTTAAACAGAAGTAAATGGATTTGTAAAAATATTTAGTTCTCTTATCCAAGTACCCTTTGGTTGCTAAGAGCAAGCAAAGATACTTTGAATATTCTAACTTACTGCCAGTCTGGGTATTACTTTATTTCATTCTAAGGAAATTTGTTTAAATAATTTAATTTTAGAAAAAAAAGTATTCTCTAAATTAGCACTTTTTAATCTTCAAAAACCATATACTTCCAATAAAATTTGTGAATTCCATAATACTAATTGGCATTATAGTTCAGCATTTCTGAAACTAGATTCTGCTGATACCACAGATTTCATGTGAGCTATCATTGGTAAAATCAATTTCAGAGAAATAAACTTTTTATATTCAGTATTTTGACAATCATGCTGAAAAAATCAAATTTTATTCCTACTGTATTTTGTTACTATCTTTTTGAGAGCATATTTATTTAACTTGATAAAATAAATGTAAAGAAACAAATATGCAAAAAATCTAATATATTGAGGGAAAAAGTATATTTTAAAAGTTTAATTTATTACTTCTTCTTTTTCCAAACTTTTTCAATATACTGTTGATATTATTCTTTAATTTTTATTTATAAAACCAAACTTAAAATTATAATAAACTATTTCTTCAAAATCATGCAATATCATTCTAATCTAAATATATGTAAAATTATAATATGGAAATATGATTGTAAAAATATTTTAATAACTTGTGAAAAAATTTTCATGTGTGATGTTGACACATTTTATTGTATACAATTAATGATAATATTACACAATAATTTTCATGCGCATGAACTTTCAGTTTGGCAATAACATGTAGAAATTGTGATGTGCATGCTTAAATTCTGCAACTATTAGTATTAAATGATAACTCACTCATTATTTACATCCTAATGGATAAATGGTTGAACTTGAAAGAAAAGCAATAATAAATCAATGCTAATAGGCAAAGTCCAAGCAGTTTGAATGAATGATATGTCATTGAACTTGAGCCTATAGGAAGTTCATCTTCAGCAGCAATATCAAAACAAAAATGGCCATATGAAAAATTAAAATATGACATAACTTTTATTCATTTTTGTTTAATCAGGAGAATTGAATGTGGACAAAGTTCAAGTAGTGGCATGTTAAATACAACTAAGCTAAAGTAACAGTTAAAGTCAACACATTCTATTATTAAAAATCTAAATGCATAATATTTTAAAAGAAAGTGTTTGGAATTGAATAAAAAGAAAACTACAGCTTGCATCATATGACAAAAATATTTAGAATATCTCTCTTTCCAGTGACAGATTTTTATGAATGTGAGCTAATGTGTGAAAATGAATTTTTTATTCTCTTTTCAAATGGATGAGCCGGCAGATATGGTTGACTTGGCATTTTTGCTTGTGTCTACAAATTATATTTATAAAGATAATATTGAAGAATATTAGTCAGCAAAGTTTTGGAGTCAAACTACTATAGAAGCAATATTTAATTGATTCATTTATGGAAGAAAATAAAATTTCATGGAATCACTATTGAAACTACAGCTATAATGGTGAATTTTGTGGTGTTTCCTCCTTTTTTTTTGTAAGAAAAAAGAATCAATTGAATATTAAAAGTATCCACTGTTGCATTCATTGTCAAGGATTAGTAGTAATACTTTTCCTTTAAGATCTAAAGTGTAAAAATGTTAATTTTGTTAAATCAAAATCATTAAATATAAGAATCTTCTATTTATTATATAAAAATATAGAAGGTTTGAATTCAACTTCATTACTGCATGCGGATATGTATTGGTTGGTTTTGCCGAAAAGTTTTTTTTTCTTTATAATTGCATGAAGAAATGGGAATTTTTCTATTCAAAGTCTTTTGAACTTTCTTTGAAACTAAAAGTCTTTATTGGATGAAAAAAAGGCATAATATTCTGAAATATTTATATACTTAAATAAATTTAGTTTTGCAATGCAAGCATATTTCAAAGCATGAGATAAGATAAATGCATTCCAATGATAAATGATAGATTAATAGCAGTAACATTGAAAACAATTTCAAGGGCTCTAATTATTATTTAGGCATACATGCCAACCAGTAATTGTAATGATGTAGAAAGTATGTGTAAAGAAATTAAGAAGGGATATAAAAATAATTCCATAATCATAATGGAGGATTGGAATAAGATAATAGGACAATCCGAACATTATTAGAAATCTTATAGATTTTGGGTTTAAATTAAGAAATAAAAGATTAAAAAGTTTTTGTTAAGAATAATAGTATTCTAATTAATTAAATAAATTAAAATAAAATGTGGAACTTATTCAAAGAAAATTTTAAAAATGTTATGATAGAAACAGTATGTTGTAAAAAAGAATGCAAAAACAACTAAGCTTTGGTTTAATAATAGAATGATTGAATGGTTGAGAGAAGAAAATGGAAAAAATGTGAATAGATTGAAATATGTATACATGGTTTCATAGTGAATTGAGATTTGGAACAAAACTAAATTGTGTGAAAGAAAAATAAAGTGAAATAGAGGAAATAAAAAGTGGCTAAAAGAAGAAAGAATAGAAATAAAGGGACTGCAAAAAAAATTATTTTTATAGTAGAATAAAGCAGTTTATATGGAGAAAGCAGAATCACAGGACTAAAATTGTGGTTGAAGAAGATAAAAGTAGTAAAATAATTTTAGTAAATAAAGTAGATGCATTGGAAAGATGTTCATGTCAGTGATTTAGCTGATAGAAATAATAAAACTTCATCTATATTAATTGCGAAAGTAAAAAGAAAAGTTACAAAAATATTAACTGAAATATATCTGTCAAGGTGCAGGAAAGACTGATGAAGGGAAAACGTTTGAAAAAAGACTGATATTTGAAATATAATTTATGACACAGAAAAATGGACAGAAGAGGTTTTTTCTCTACAGTTGTGGTTGAAATATAGGGTTTTACAACATAACTCCTATGTACTGAATCACTGTTTCAGGACTTGAATGGATGACTGTCAAATAGATGAAACATATTCCTATCTGAAGCTGATAATCAAGAGATATATATAAAGTAGTGAGAACTATTGTTGAGATATATATACATGTACAAACAGAGATAAATATTAATAATTTTTTTGTTGATTTTAAAATAGTGTTTGATGGAGTGAATTGGATTATTTTATTGATTTTGAAATGGAATTTAATACAGCAAATTGAATTGTTTTGTTGGATATATTGAAAAAGAAAAATAGAGATTTGAAACTTATATATATTGTAATGGATAAATAGTTCCATATATTGTATACCTTTATTAGAAGGCACCACTAGATAATAAATCTAGACTTCTTTCCAATAACCAATTGTAATTTAATATTGATAATTAATATAAGAAAATACCAAAGAAAGAATTTAAGTTTATTAATAAAGTCATAATTACAAACAAATATTGGGAAGTTATGAATTACAAAATGAAACTGTTCCAACTAATAATAAATCTTAAAATAAAAGATAAGTTTATCCAGCATGAGTTACATTTGGACACCTATTAATTTTTCATATCAATATTTTGTATTTTATAATTCAAGTAATAGTCAGTAATAAAAGAAACAAAATAATTTATTATTAAACAAAATAATTTATTTAAAAAATAAAATAATAATGTCATTGTAATAGTTACCAGTATCTAAATTAATACATCACAATCAGGAAACATATGTATAATCAACAATCTGAGACATTGCCAAGCTATTATCTCAAGACCTAGTATCACAGTAACTTATATACTAAGGACCATAAAATTAAGAAATGGATGAAATACTTGTTATATATAAGCTTAACTCTACTACAATATTCCAAGTAATGTGATAAAAATAGCACCTATTCTGAAAACTTCATATATAAAATATTTAAATATTAATTCTTCATCATTGCTGTATTATTTATAAAGATATAAACATTATCCATGCTTGAGAAAGTATTCAGTACAAAAACAAAATCATTACAAAATGAAGCCATAGAAATTTATAACTGGAATTAACCCATAATATCAAGCAAACACATATTATTTTTGAACATTATATTTAAAACATTTTAAAAATATTACTTGCATATAGCTTTGATAATTACACACATAGTGATTAATCTAATATTTAAGAATTGACAATTTGAAATAATTAATATGGGCATAAAATTATTTATATAAAAAACAATTTATTATAAATTAAACAAAATATTTAATAGATACTTAAACTCTGTTTTATCACTTTAACTCATTTACCAGTAAATAAACTTAAATGTTTTTCCACAAATTTTTAAATGTAGCAGATGATCTCTTTATTAGGGCACTTTATTTTAAATATAGAAGATAGGCCTAAATGAAGATGTAGCAAAAAAATTATGATTTTGCAACAGTTTGATGATTATGAGGTAATCCGATTTATGATAAATGAAAACATGAAGTAGATTATCCATTTGAGTCTTGGTTCCCAAATTCTTGGAATAAAAACTTATTTAAAAGTTCATTTTGAGAGTTTAAAATCCAATGTTTTCCTTTTTACATTCAGCAGCCGATGTTTACGTGATCAAAACAGGTTTTTTTGATCAGAAATCATTCTTGGCTACTTGCCAATAGAACAATAGATAAATCTATAGTCAATTTTAAAATTATTTAAAACTAATTGTCAATTCTTTAAAATTAATATTTTTAAATTAAATACTTGAATATCTTTTTATATTATCGTTTAATAAAATCAATTTTTATTTACAAAAGAATATATTATGCCTTTAAATTAATCAAATTTTTTTCTATACGTTTATTTAATTTATGTAGCAATTAAATATATTCTATAGGAATATACTATTTTAATATATTTATATATAGAGAGAAAGACTTAAATGATTATCAAGCAAAACAGATATAGATATAAGTATAATTTGAGGGTGTTGCATATTTAAATGAGTTGCTAAGTGAATTTTGAATGCAATTAGCATTGAGGGAAAAAGGTTAACAGAATCAGATTTGCTGCTGATATGGCAATGCTTGGAGATAGTGAGAATGAACTTATAAAATGTTATATAGACATCTGGAATGAAAATAATAAAATTAAACCAATGAAAAAGAGAGAAGAAAACATCAATAAAAAACAGTAGACAAGAATTTATAGAATATGCTAGTACTTATAAATGCTTGGGAAGTTGGATAACTCATGTTGGAAGTAATGATAATAAAAATAGAAATTGCGATGATTAAATAGACCTTTAATAAGTGTGGATTACTCTGTGTATTATTGAAATTAGATCTAAGAAGAGGCTTGTTAAATGTTTTATTTGATATAGGAATGTGGTCTCTTTGGAAAATTAAGCAGAAAAGAATTGGAACTTTTAGATATGTAGATTTTCAATAAAAATAAGTCGAAAAATATTTTTTTAGGAAAATAAGATGAGAAATAGGAAATTGGTTTAGGTATGTTTTTAGTAGCAGAAGAATTTGAAAACACATTGAAAAGATTATAGAAGATATAAATGAAAAAGATAACAAAAGAGTGAAGAGAGAGAAAGGGATTTGCTTTTATGGATTATTTGGCAGTTGAATGATAATGATTTTTTTTTTTAAATAACCTTAAACATTTTATTGTTGTTGTCATTAGAACAGCCTGCTAATGTGATCAAATAAGTTGATGCATGTTATTTTTATTACTTAATTTTGTTTCATAAATTGTGCCTTTATTTTCCAGGGCTATTCATAAAAAATATGTAATATACATGTAATCTAATCTCTAATTGCAATTTTTGTTTGGATAAGCAAATTTCATTTATGATTGTTTTTCAGACAGTACTTCACCCATGCTATAGATGTGGAGTTTTTGCAGACATAAAGTTTCATCTATTTTATTTCTCCATTCTCTATTTACTATACTAATAATTGATTTTCAATATGGATTAAGCAAAACTTTGACAGTGATGGACAATGTGACTTATAATATGTACAATGCATATCTGGTTTGCTGTATTTGCAATTGTCTGCATTCTGTCAAAACATTTCTTATGTTTTTTCATATCATTGATAGCTTTATTTTTATTTAAGTGTAAATTGGTTGGTCTCTTTTGCTTATCTTTGTGTTTATTCATATTTCCATATTTTTACAATATCATTGAAGGTTAGAGTGAATGTGCTTGAAAATTGTCTTGATTACTGATTGTAAATTGATAAATTAATATTTCATTTTTAGAAAGAATGTTCAATAAGCTGTTATTCCTTTTTTTTTTTTTTTTGGTGATTTCATTGAGTTTTCTCAACACACATTTAATCTTAAACAGCTATTTTTTTTAAATAGCGGCAGATAGAAATAATATGATAAATTAATTGCAGTTGTTGGCTTATGCTCCTTTTTCCGAATCATATGAGATCATCAAATGTTTAATTATAGCAATTTATTTTAATTCCCATCATTAAAATATTGCTCTTTTTTTAATGCTCTGTAAGAATATACCCCCCCCCCTCCAATTTTAATATAAGTTTCCAATGAATTTATGACAATGTGGAAAGGAAATTTGATTTTTAAATGAATTTTCTGACAGAATTATCTGTCAATTTTATACTCTCCTGTCACACAACTGCACCTGTTGCACTGGATCTAACTTTTTGTGAATTTAGAATGGTTTTCTGGTTGTAATATGATAGACGAAATGATCTCAACTCAGAGTGGCATACTGATCATGCTGTTCAGCTAAGTGGTTAAATAGTAGTCTGAGTTGATTTATTTCTTTTATTATAATTTTTTATTATAATTGCTTCCATAGTTTGATGCTGAGCTAGCTTTTAGTAGATATTCTATTTAATAGACTTACAGCTTCAATATATTGTGGCAGTGATACAAATTTCTATATCAGTTAAGATTAAATGGCTTTTGAGTCTAAAGTTTGTATGTTTTATTTAATTGTTTATACTTTTAAATAATTATTATTTACTCATTATTTATATATGTAACAAAAAGCGATTTTTCAGATATTTACAGCAAATTTTAGAGATTTCAACCAAGAGGTGGAGTCACTATCAAATAAGTTCTTATATTTTTGTGTGCAGAAAGAAGAGAAGATATGGAAATTATGTTGAGGACATGTGCAAGGGTGGGTAAAGAGATGGAGATTAAATTTAGTGAAGAAAAATCAAATATAATGATGGTTAATACTGGGGAAAGAGAAGATGTAGAATTTTTATTGGGGGATATAAAGTTAAGTGTGGTGGATAGATATAGGTATTTGGGAATTATCTTATGTAATCAGGAAAATTGCTTGGATGAATGGGAGAAAAAATTAGTAAATGAAGCAAAGAAAAGAAAGGGTTTGGTAAAGAAACTAACAATATTTTCATATAATAAATATGATGTAGCTAGAATTGAATGGAAGGGAGTTGCAGTAGCAGGGTTAACATATGGTAATGATGCATTATGTGTTAGTAAAAGGGTTTTAGATTATTTAGAGAAAGTACAAAGGGAAGTAGGAAGATATGCATTAGATGCAGAGATGTGGACAGCAAAGGAGGCAATTCAAGGAGAAATGGGATGGTCAAGTTTTTATATGAGAGATGCAAAAAGTAAAATGAAAATGTTTGGTAGGTTGCAGTTTATGGATAGTAAAAGAATAGCCAAAATAGTGTTTAATTGGGTTATGAGTAAAGGGCAGGTAACAAGATGGGTGAGAAAGGTAATGCGGTATGCAAAAGATTTGGATAAAGAATTTATATCAGTATACTTGTATAAAAGGTGGGATGATTGGGTTAGGAGGATTGCTGAGTGTTATAGTGGTAAGAAATGGGATAAAAGAATAGAAGCATTAATAAAAAATAGGGAGTTGGAGAGATGGAGAACTAGTATGGAGGGTAAGAAGAGTTTAAATATATATAGAAGTAAATGGAATATTGGATGCGAGTTAATTTATGATAATAGTAAGGAAAGTAGTTTATTGTTTAAGGCTCGAACGGGATCTTTAGCAACAAGAGAATATACATGTAAATGGAAAACTATGGGTGATTTAGTGTGAAAATTGTGTAAGGAAGGTATAGAAAATATTAGGCATCTGTTAATTGAATGTAAATGCTTGAAAGCAGAAAGGGTACAGATAATGAAGTTATGGGAGAATAGGTATGAACAAAGTGAATATACAGAAAGTGAGTTATTAGTTTTTATGCTGGGTTTGCGAAAAGATAAAGGAGATTTAGATATAAAGGCCATAGAGTTGACAAAGATTATGTTGTGGAAGTGGGATGGGGCAGAATATGGGAAGACTTAGAGTGGGGAATGGAAAATAAAGTGGCTAACAGGTTTATCTGGGTATAATTGCTGAGATATTTTTGACTTCATTTAAGGAGAAGCCAAATACATCACATAAATAAGACAATCATTATGTTGTCCATTGCTTTATGTTTGATCAAATTTATAGCAGACAAGCAAAACATGAGATCAACTTAATGAATGTGTTATGGAATCAAAGCCTTGAGACCTCATATGAAGTTTATCTCTTGAGCTGTATTCTTTTGTTTGAAGAATTTTTTGATGGAATTTTTAGGAAGTAATCCTGAAACTGAATTTTAGATAATGATCTTGGATCAGTAATGTGTGTTTCTATTTAATATCCTTTTATATATTTCTGAAGCAATTTTTTTTTCTGGTATTTAGTGAATGAGTATATGGATGGAATTATAGTTATTGTAAAAGACTAGATTTGAATCTATTAGGAATATTCTTCACAAAAGGCAACGGTAAACTATGTCATCTTTCTTACTAATGATGAGGTCTGCCTCAGAATAAAAGCATATATTGTTTTTTCAATTATTGCATTAATATTGATTTTTACCAATGCAAATTACCCTGGGACTCTTTTATCTTTTGGCTAATAGCTAGATACTAATATTCAGATCAGTAACTGAATGGAAAATCTCAAATCTGCTCTGCATTGGGGGAAAAAAATCACATTTCATTTATTGTGGATTTGATCCAAATCATGGGCATAGTAGATAATTGTATTGTGGGTTCTTCAGTACTTCTAGCTATATTTAATTAATTATACCAAAGTTTGGTATGAACACTTTTTTTTCACCCAAATAAAAGATCAGTTTACAATATAATGTACATATGTGAAGGAAACTGTTTTTATCATAACTCAAGCAGGAAATAAGTCAGAATTAAAGGAGATAATTCTAATAGCAGGTTTAAATATAAAATTTGGTAGATAAAGAAAATAAGTTTATCTCCAAATAGTATAACACACTTCATGTTTCAGCCTTCAGTTGTAGAAGACATTGTTCATTTCATCTATTGTTTAAAAGGAGATTGATCAACATATCTTATAAGTCCTCTGCCTTTAAATAATATTTTTTGTTATCTTTATCTTTCTGGTTTGGGAGAGATCTTTTTTTTCTGTGTGGCTAAGTCAATAATAGCAGCATAGATCTACAGTCTCCAATACAATGACCCACCTGATTCAATCCTTAAATGTTATTAAGCGAACCATTATTTTTTCTTGTATGGTTATATGTACTTTGTAAAATATACACAAAATTTTATCAAAAAAAAATCTTAGAATATTGATTGCTTTAACAATCTGCTACATTTTAAAATGCATGTTTTTGATTATTGAATAATCCCATTATATTTTATGTCATGCAATTTTTCAAGATTTATCTGTCATTTGTTAGCAAATGTATACCAGAAAAACCCTTGTTGCTAACGTTACTAATTGGGATTGACATTTTCACCCGGTTTCTCCGTCTACGGCTAAACTTGTAGTTCAACGTATTCGCTATCCCAGGTTCCAAATGCGACTGCGCCATTGTAATATCCACACTTATGACTGTGCCAAGGTTATAATTGCAAGTCATACTGTGCGGTCAGCAAATAACGTTATACAATTCCCACGCTGTTCTTTTCCAACGAAGCTCTCCAACGAATTGGTCTGCCACGAAGCTCTCCAAACGAATTGGTCTGCAACGAAGCTCTTCAATGAATTGGTCTGCAACGAAGCTCAGCCACGGATGCTCTCCAACGAAGGGTCTGCACCGACTACTCTCCAATGAATGGTCTGCAAGCGGATGCTCTCCAAACGCATGGTCTGCAACTTGCTACTGCATGACTGCTCTCTACTACTCTCTATATTACACTGCTCGATGTTACCCAGTCTTCTTATCGCTCTCTGACAACTGCAACGCTCAATCAATGCACTGACCAATAAGGTAACGTTTCTTATATAGAAACATTTGTAATTAGCAAATATTTCTAGGAATTGTTGATCGCCATTACGTCAATGCACTAATTAAATTCCTCAGCTATCAGAGCGCGATCTAAAAACAGCCTTACGAATAAATTCTAGTTTTTTCTGGAGTGCACAAAATGTCTGCCATTTTACAAAACACTACAGTAGGATAACAGTTGATTAATAATTAAGTTAAAATTTAAATTAAGTATTGTGGGCTGCCAATTCAAAGAAAATATTTGATACTTTTATTGCGCTAATTTAAAATATCAAGCCAAAATTTTACATGACATTTATTTCATGATTAAAAACATCAATTAGTAAATCTAATTTTATAAATATTAGCAATTCAAAATAAGTATGCACATCAACTAGTTTTTTTCTTAATAAGAGCATATTTTTAAAAAATGTGAAATGTTAATTATTCTTAATAAATATCTTAATGTGAAATATTTTTTTTATTTTTTAGGCATTAGATATATCACACATTTGTAAAGAATATCAAGAAGATTTTCCTTTTTTACTCTAGTACCATCTTTTACAAACTTGTTTATCATATGGTAGTGTAATTTTAATCCAAACTTCAGATCAATTTCTGGCTTTGTTTTTATCAATGAGGATTTGCATTACCATTTGGTAATCATTGATGATTTTTTCAAATTTTTAATAAATGATACTAGAATAGAGAAAGAAGAAATCTACTAGTCTACTGTAATGAGTTAAAAGAATCAAGTAATATTGGTTTTATTATAAAGAATATGTAATTCAAACTTGATTTTTTTTTTTCAATTCCATTATCTGTGGCCCTGATAAATTTTACAAAATTTTTGATGGGTGCTTCTATTAATAATAGATTGAATACACCTGGCGTAGATGATTTTTCTATTTTGTTTGTAGTTATATGAGTCATTAAATGAACAGATTTTTTTTTTTTTTTTGGTAATGATAGAATAAGCATTGGAAGCAAGGATGTTTTGAAAGATATATTAGAAGGACCTTAGTTGTGATTGATCAATGAAAGAGAGGTAGAAAAATATAGAATATAATTATCGTTAATGTTATAGAATTAGTACTATTATTATTTTAAAAAATAGGTCAAGAAATAGAAAGTTTTAGAAAAAACATTGGGCATGTCAGGATTGCTTTTTAGCTGAAAATGAATGATGTAGATTATGGTGATATTATTTTTAGTACTTACTGTTGTTATAATATTCAAAATTATTAATAAACTATTATTTTAAAACTAGACTAAAAGATATTTTCTAATTATTATAAATAATACATTTACATAATTATAATTTATCAATAAAATAAATAATTAATGTATTCACACTTATGAAAAACGATAATAAGTTCATTACAATATCTAATTACTAACAAATCGTTTTTATAAACTTCTAAATGAAGTAAATGTCATAGTTAATGTTCTAGATTCTAGAAATTGTAAAATGAAGTTGATTATTTAAAATATATACTGTACATATACATGCAATTGTATTTAGAGGTATGTAATTATAAAATTTTAATGTGTGTGTGTTTTTTTTTAATATTGCTTCAATCAATTTTCAAAGATTATTTTTAATACTATAATTTTTGTTTTGTTTCAGGAAACCTAGCATTCTTATTGAGTGTCTAACACCTGACTTTGCTGGTGATGAAAAATGTGTTGAAATTGTAGCAAAAAGTGGCTTAGATGTTTATGCTCATAATATAGAAACAATAGAGGAATTTCAGAGGTAAGAAGGATTAAATTTTTAACTATAATCTGTAATTTTAAGTATCAGAATCTGTGAAGTTTATTGTACAGAGAGGCTAGGATTATACAAACTAGTTCATGAACTGCAAACATTCACATATATTATATCCTATTTATTTTAACCTATTCATTTAATATGTTGTGATGCTGTCTTTTAACTTCTTCTGCAATAAATTTTAAAGACTTTTTAAAAAAAATCTAATTGTAATTGTCTATTGCAGTTTTTCTTCAGCTATAATCTCCTAACAAAAATGATATTTTTTAATGAATATCTTTGATATAATTTTTATAATATAAATGGCTATCTGCCTTTTATAAAAATTATGTTCAAGTGTGTCCTTAAATACTTTTACATAGTAATACAATAAAAATATGTATTTGCAATAATTCAGAAATCTGAAGCACAGACCAATTAAATGTCTTACGATAATGCCATTGTATTTTCAGAATATTTTGCAGTACATTTAAATTATATTTTTATTGCATTTATGTTATCTTGTTTACATACAGTGAATTTGTCAAAGTAAGAGCTTTATAAAAAATAAGGTAAAGATTTACTTTAGCATCCACATAATGTTCGCCCTCTAGTTTTCAAAATTAGAAGTAAATTATTATTCGAAAATCTTACGTATATGCTACTATATTACAATTACATTAAAATGTAAAACATAATAAAAAAAAATATTTACCATTTTAAAGAAGTTGAAATAATTACACTAGATTAATTAAAATAATTAGTTTCAATTATTTGAAACTTAAGAATTTAAACTATTTACATTTATAACTTAAGAATTTAAACTATCTAGATTTATAACACTTATTACAAAAAAAAGACACCCTCTGGGGTCAAAAATTCGAATTACATGCACATGTATAGTTTTATAGTTACAAAAAAATGGCAGACAGATCTGTTACACGTTTAGTTCCGGATGACCAAAATTTTGAATGGTGCTGCTATTCTGGCAGAAGATTGGAAGATGTCCAACTTGTGTAATGCCCTTCAAATTCCAGAATTGGCCATCAAATGGCTTTCAAGAAGACACCTGAAGAGCTATGCCTCATGCCAACAGTGCGGTGTTCGTTGTTCGCTGGTAATGTATTCTGCAGGCATAGATAGTTGTAGATGGCAATGCAGAATATGTTGCCGGCGCAGCTCAATCAGAAAGGTGTCTTTCTTTTCCCAAAGTCATTTGCCTCCGGGAACAATTATAAATATAGTGTATTTTTTGTTACATAATTTGCCCCAAGAATACATTGTGCATGAGACCGGCATCAGCAAAAAAATAGTCATTGACTGGGCTAATTTTTGCGGTGAAGAATGTGCCAAATATTTAGACACAAATCCGATGGTTCTCAGCGGAATGGATGACAATGGGGAGCCATTAGTCATCGAAATCGATGAAACTTATTATTTCCACCGCAAATACCACAGGGAGGACTGTACGAAGAGGTCATTGGATCTTTGGCAGTATAGAAAGAGGTTCAAGGAAGTGCTTCTTGACAAGTTACAGATAGAACAGCTGTCACACTGGAGGCCCTAATACAACGGTACATTTTACCAGGTACTCGCATAATTTCAGATGGCTGGGCTGCGTACAATAATATCAGCAGACTCAACAATGGGATATATATGCATTCAGTTGTCGTCCATCAGGATAACTTCATGAATCCCAAAGACCAAGACATACATACCCAGAATATTGAAAATATGTGGATGAGAGCAAAGCGTAAGCTGAAATTCCAATCTGGTACCAACAGAGCTTTGTTTTCATCGTACCTCCAACAATTTGCCTTTTGGAGTAGGCACAGCACTGCCGCCTTTTTCTCCAACTTCCTAATATGCATAGGACACAATTATGCTTAAAAAGGTAAATGATTTTTTTATTATTATCTTTTACATTTTAATAAATATTTACTGTAATTGTAATATAGGAGCATATACGTAAGATTTTAGAATATTTTAGTTCTAATTTTAAAAACTAGAGGGTGAATATAAACCTTTACCAAAACTAATTTAATTTAAATAATTGTCACATGACCTCTCATATGATTTAGAATAAGAATTCTAAATCCATCTCCCGCTAGCTTCAGTAATGATAAGTGATATGATGCTACAAAATGCCAATCTCCAGACTGAACAATTGCTCCTAGATTCATAAGTGTATTAGTGCTTGCTTTGAACCTTAGTCTTTATTGGAAAAAGCTAAAGGCAGAAACTGATAAATCTAGAAATGTGGATTTTATAGCATTATTTGATCTGATGTTCATTGATTTTCAAGATTGCAATAGATAGTTCTAGGGTAGAATGAAGGTAGTTCTTGGACCGTGTATCGTGTTTGTTGGTATTAATTTTTTTAATCAAAGAGTAGAATGACCTATAGTTGTTATAGAATTGAGTTCTCTTAAAATATATAAAAACTGAGCTAGTATTAGATTTTTATAACTTTACAAGTGAATTAGCCTGGATTTGAAACCTTTTAGATTATTTTTTAAATTTCAAGTTATTAGCTTGAATAATGTAAAGGAATAAAAGTTGGCTGTTAGATTCATAAGTGCATTCCAATTTTAAATCCTGATCTTTATTGATGAAGGTAAAGGCAAAAAAGCTATTGATTTGGACATGAGAATTTTATAACACTATACCATCTTATGCCCATTAATTACTTAAGCTTGTATAATTGATGATTTTAGAGTCGAATAAAAATAGCTGCATTTGAGAAGCAATGTAATATTGTACTAAATGAGGACCATAGTTATTATAGAATTGAGATCTCTAAATTAAAAAAAAAAAAGATCTGGTATCAGATTTATATAGCTGTGTGAGTTTGAAACCTTAGGGTTTTTTTTTTAATTTCAGGTTAGCTTGATTAGTGTGAGTAAAAAATGCTGCAAGATGCTTAAAGACATTAGTATCAGCTTTGTATTAGAGTCTCTATTGATGGAAGCAAATGAGAAAAATCAATTGGTCTGAAGATAGATTTTATAGCATTATATCATCTCTTATCCATTTATTATTCAAACTTACAATAGATGTTTGAATAGGTAAATTAAATAATTTTGTGTAGCTCAGTCTTCTTATTAAGAATTGGATAAGTATACTTATTTTAGTATTCTACTGTTGTCTTTATCGCTGAAAGATCATGGTCGTAATTTTTGAAGTAATATTTAAATCAAACTAATATCTAAAATCATTAATAAATGCATTGTAGTACCAACACAACATTGTTTGATTCTTTCATCTTACTATAGTATAAACAAAAATATTTTTTCTATTTACTTTTCTATTGACATCTAGTAACTATTGATTACTCAAGCCCAGATATATTTTTTAAGAATTATTACAGTTTCACTCAAAAATATCTCCAGAAGAAATAATTATTAAATACTATTGCTTGATAGCGATAAAGTCTGGTATCAATAGCTCATTTGATAATATTATGATATTTTTAATACAATTTATTGCTTAGATGTTCATTAGAAGTTTGAGCATTGGAAGTGTTTGGATCTTAAATTCCAGAATCCACTACTCAATCACTGCATCAACTATTTTAGGCATTTTATCTGAGTCTATAAAGTAGATTAAAGCTTTTATTAAAATTAATAGTAAACAATTTGATGAGGGAATATCATTTCAGTCAATTGAATAGAATTGTTGTGCTCAACCTTCCACTAGAATACTCAAACATTACATCATCATCCAAACAATTAACTATGTATTTAATGGTGGGCATACAAGTATTTCATGCTGTAAAATTATTCTAAGACAAAAAGGAATTATGAATAAAAAGCAGTGATAAAACTTTATTACTGTTATTATTTACATATAATATTTATTTAGTGAATCTTTTTTTAAAGAATAGTGATATTTTAAAAGTTTTACAAGCTTAAGTTTTTTTATCTTGCATTAAGAAAATGGTATATTGTATAGATTTTTTATTTCCTCTTATTAAATTTTTTATTTTATTTTACCAGATAATAGAGGAATTAAAAATGGTAGAAAGTTGTTATGTGTACAGTAGTGTGGTAATCAAAACATAATATGAGCTAATGAAGGATATTAGGGCAGCAGATGTAAAATGTTACAGAAAAAAGTTTTTATAAAAGCCTGAAAAAGTGGTCCAACTAATTATTATAATGAATTTTGTGAATTTACTGTTATTACAGAATGAATTGCAAGGTATCAGTTGGAGTAAATATCTAGACAATTGTTATGTCATTAAGGAAATTTTAAGACAAGAAATTAATTTTAGATAGTTTTATTTTTATTGTTGTAAATTGTAGTATCAGAATGTTGTTTGAAAATAAAATACTGACTTTTTTATGTTTATATAAAAATAAAATAGAAAAGCATTAGAAATATATTCATTTACATTAGGAATATAAAATTACTAAATTAATATTAAATCTTATAAGATTATTATCTGAGTAGATTAAATAGCATTTAAAATCTGCTGGAGAGCAAGGCCTTTCCATCCCCATGAAACATAGTGAAAGAGAAGACATTATGCTCTTTATGTTATCTACCAGTCAGAAAGCCACTTAAAACCTTTATTACCTTTATTTTTAGTGGGTTTTTTTTTTAAACCCTCAAATGTAGAATAGTTAGATACCCTTTCACCAATCTATATTAAATGATTAGCTGAATTATCTATAAACCAGCTACCCTAAAGAAAAAATCTTTATCTTGTTTGAAACCTGAAAAAATATTAACTTTTACTCTTCATAAATTCAGATACAGGTTATGGTTATTGCCTATGAATGCATTAACCACTACATCATGAGGTTTTTAACTGTGTAAATAGATATTTATTTATTAAGTGATTGACTGGAAAATGTATTTTATGATTTTAACAAATGCTTGGTAAAGATCTATTAATTAGAGGATAAAAAGTATTTGATCATTATAGATAGCATTCTATTGCTTTTTTCTGACCTTAACAAAAAATAATGTTAGAATCTCATATACCAGATTGTAAAACTCATATTATGTTTGAGAATTTAAAAATATTTTAGATAACAGTATATTGAACTTGTTGGAGAGACTTTTCTATTGTCAGAACAAAATGGATCAGGTAATTGCATATCTTTAAAAAAAAGTTTGAACTATAAATATTAGCAGAAGCCCAAGTCATGTTTCAGTGAAATTTCATTCTTATTTCTCAAAGCTAATGTGGTTTTGAATGCTGCTGTGATTTTTAAAATGCTAGTAAATGTGGACATAATGTTTTTTATTCATTGCTTATTTGTTGTTGTTATTAAAATTTTTGACCAGTCATATATGAAGAAAATTGATAACAAACTTCTAAACTATCTGTGAGTGTTTCTTTACTAACTAATTTAGTAAAATTATTGCTATTGAATAAGGAAAGAGTCTGAATAAGAAATCAACATAATATAGAAGTGCATTATGTTTCATCATTTTTGTTTAAATTGTCTGGTTTTTTGTGAATTTTCACAGACTTAATATTTTAAAATTTACTGATATTCTTATATGGCACAATTGTTGGGTATAATAGTGAATGGGATTGATTTTCGACTGAAAGCATTTATTTGATTGATTTACATTAATTCCTGTGGCAAACAATATGTGGAATTTAAGATTTCTTGATGCATGAGGAATACTTAGTTTTCAGGTTTTAGAAGAAAATAATGTTATTTTGATGTTTAAAAAAAATGTTTGTTTTCTGTCAGTAATTTCTTTAATAAATAAAAGAATTGTTCTGTTTCCCCACTATATAAAGTTTTACTAATAATTAATATACTCTATTTATAAACAAAATATCTTAACCTGTCAAATGGGCATTCACTCTTGATAAAAGAGAAAATATTTGAATAAGAAAAAGTGATGGAATAATTAAAAGTTGAAATATTTATTTGCATGTAAAGTATTTCTAAAAATAGAATGTTTTTTTTTTTTTTACAAATTAAAATATCCAGGAAAACAACAGTTGTTTTTAGTATTAACTACAGTAGTAAATTTTATATTAGATTGTTGATTGCTAAGAAAAACTAAAAATGAATGTAAAGCATCAACTCGAGGGACTCATTTAACAAATATTTCATCTATGTATTTAAGTCAAATTCACATATATAAGGGACTTGATGGCACTCTGGACAAGGATGAATATTAAGTCTTTATAATTCAAAATAAATTAAATTAATCAAGTGATCATATGAATCTCATAATGAAAGTTATTATTGTATAAACTTTTGTATTGCTTATCATGGTAAAGAAATAAGACCATTGAAGCCAATAGTATTATTTCAATTTAATGAATAGATCACCACTTGAATAAAGGTCACATACTTAGCATCAGTAAGTTAAACTATGGGTTGAATAACAAATAACTATCTAGATTTGTCTTGCTTTATATATTTATCTTATTTTATTGAGAACATCTAGACATTTTCATTCATTTTCTATTCATTTCTTATTTGATCATAATCAGACCATTACAATATACATAAAATTATATTCCACAAGAATGTATTGACATTTAATAAATAATATATTATTAACTTCCAAGTATATTGTAAATTTTACTAAGATACCTAAGAATATTTTAATTATTTTTTTTTTTTTTTTAATTTAATGGCAGTTGAGGCAGGTTTAAGAAATTAACCGAAAGTACTTCTGCGGATTGAAAGACTGTTTATAATAGTTTATTACCATTATATTTTAGTATTTTTATTATGATTACAATTTTGTTCTAATTAACGGACATTTTATTTAAATTACATATATATATATATCATCCAAGTAGTTAAATTTTTAATCCATCAAATTATTGAAAATTTAATATCTTGGTTTCACAAGTTCAGCATCATCTCATTAGTATTGGTTCTAAATGCTCATATTTTATTTTATTTCTTTAATATGTTGGTTACTTTTAAATTCTGATATCTCATAGTTCTAATACAGAGATGGCCAATGATTTATAGTCCATGTGCCAGTTTTTCAAACATGAGTTCTGATGTATCATGCAACTTTTGACTATTCAATTTTTGTATAAATTATGTTAATGTAGATAAATAATATTTACTGGTTTTTTTTTTTTAAATATAATAGAAAAATATTTAAGTTTAAACATTGCTTTTGTTTATTTTCTTTTATTAGACTTTTAATTTTTGAAGCTTGCTAATGAAAGCAGCAAAACATTTTTCAAATTTGAATTAGTTTATCCTAATCCTGTGTTCACTTTTATGAATGAAAATTATTTTTATAAAGAACAAAATTGCAAGGGTTACAAAGGTGCTATATCCTGAGGGTATTTGAACCCCAATCAGGTAGTACCGATGAGTTTTAAATAAATCTAAGTATAAGTTTATTGTAACAAAATAAATTTATTTAATATCAGTAACAAATAAGAAAAGAGTAAATAATAGAATAATGAAGTGAGTAGAGTCTATAAATAATCTTAAGTGTATTATGACCTTATTTTGGTTTCTATTAATTTCATAGATGAAAATAATTTTTATAAAAAGCAAAATTGCAATGTCTACAAAGGACAAACAAAGCACAACTTAGAAATGTCAATTATAAAATGAAAGTTAAAAGCTATTAAAGATTTATTTTAGTTTAAACATCCCAAGATTGAACAAATATCAAATATGTATTATAGTGTGGAACAATAATGCTTATTTTAATTTGACTTGGTTTAAATTTTTGTTATAATTTTTTTTTCTAGATCTTAATAAAAATTATTTTCTCATTACAGTATTACTTCATAAAGTCAAGCTTACTTTTATAATCAGATATCCAATGCACCACATTTCCTCACATAATGTGTCATATTTGGCAAATGCACTCTAAGTTGGTTATTCCCTATTCAAATATATAAGATTTTTGATACAATAAAATATAGAATAAAGTAATCTTATGAGTTGGACTTCATGACTGCAAATAATTTATTTCTAGTGTTATACAAAGTGTGATCATAGTTGTCTAGAAAGAGCCATAAAATAACATTATTAGTGGCTTGATTGTTGTATTATTATTAAATTTAATTGTCTGTATCTCTATCAACTTAATAAGCTAAATACTAAAATTAATCTAATATTTTGTTTGTTTAATAGTATAATGTTACTGCATATCATGATGTCCCATAAAAACTGTTCTCATATTTTTCATCAATAATATTGGTAATTATCTGAAATCCGGGCACGGCCGCTGGGGGTGTTGATGCTATACAAAATCAATCAAATGTAATGTTACCAGGCTGCCGCAACTTTTTTTTTATAGAACATGATTTTTTTTTTTTGATTAAACAAATTTTTATTTCATTTATAACATGACTTCTTTTTTATTAAACAAAGTTCAGATGATTACCATAATATTCTATTATTTTACCTATATTTATGCTGTCAAAATGTATTAACAGCAATCTCTGTTATTGAAATAGTCCTCTTTTTTTACTGTAAATAAATTGATTTTTATATGCTAGATTACCTACGTATTTATTAAATGATTCATTAATAATTTTGTTACATGTAACATATGTCTGATGAAGAGTCTGATAATATACAAAGTAATTTAATTTAACCTAGTAAGACAATTTTATCACATTTGTTTAATCATATTATGCATAGATTTTGACTTTTTTATATTAAGAAATATAAAATCTCATGAAATATATTTTTCAATGTACTTAAGCTTTTGTGTATAATAAAATGAAAATATATTTTTTAATAAAATTTTAATATATGTGTATGTGCTTTTTAAAATTTTAAAATATATTTTTCAATATTCTTCTCTTCTTAATTTTATATTAAATTATTAATTACTTTTGAGTAAAGTTTATATAAATTCTGAATTATTTATAATATGGATTTAACATTTCTATTTAATTATTAATATTTCTTTTTTTGACTCTTTCAACTGTTATAAATTATTTTTTTATATCTTTTTTTCCCCACATATTATAAATATTTTATTCTCTTTCTCCATAGGTTTGTCAGAGACCCAAGAGCAAATTATCATCAATCTTTATCAGTTCTGAAACATGTTAAAACTGTTTTGCCATCACTTGTTACTAAAACATCTATAATGCTTGGTTTTGGAGAAACTGATGATCAGATTAGAAGAACTATGGAAGGTTGGTTAATATATATTTAATTTTAATCATATACTTGCATGCACACAATTCATTTTATTCTGAGTGAATCATATTATAAAGATTAAAGTTAGAAAAACGAATATCATAAAATATTATTTTTATCTCATAGACGTTATTGAAAAGTAATAGTTCCTAATGATAATTTGATATACATTATATATGTATATAACTTATTTTGAGATTATCAATTAGTAAGTAAGCACAATAAAATATCAAAAAAAAAAAAAAAAGAAGATGCATTATATTATAATCATGGGTTTTTTTTTATTGCACATTTTTAAAGTCAGTGCACAGACACTCATTTTACCAATACATATTAATGTAGGATCTTCATCCTATAATTTGGGGTTCCCCCAATTTTTTTAAAAAAGAACCATCCAGAGTAACGTGGGATCTTTATTCTTTAATTTGGGATTCCCCAAACGTTTTTTAAAGCCTTATCAACAGTTTTTTAATAAATGACAGGCCAGATTGAGAAAATAAATTTTCTAACAGAATTTCTCATCCTCAAGGATAAGATCTGAGATTCAAAGTCCAAATTTATTAATTGTGCATTTTTTAAAAACAAATTCAGAAAGCTTCCAATATATTAGATAAAAAAAAAGAAGAAGAAATAAATTAATGGGATGCATACCACTAATGGATTCACTGATTTTTGTAACTTGAAGTTTACTATGCATAAAAGATTACATAGATATTGTTTATTCTATTATACATTGCATTTTTAAATAAGTTTATTCATAAAAGTATTACTTCTACAAATAGATAATATTTTTATAGTAAAATTTTTAATATAATATTCGGAATTTCACATTCTGGTAGTAAAAAATAAAAATAAATTATTTTTTCATGTTATATAATATCTTCAATATGACATTTGCTTGTAAAATATTATTGCTTTTAATTGTAAATGTTTATTAACTTTTGCAATAATTACATTGAAAAAATCCTGAAATAATTTGAACATTTTTTCATTGTCTTTGAAGTTAATTTTTTAAATGCTTTTTTTTTTTAAAAAAAAAAAAAATCTTTAATTGATAAATTAAAATTGACCATACTTTCCCTTCCTGGAAAATACATATATATATTAGATTCTTTTTGAAGAATTCTAATTTTATTTTTAAAGCATTAATTAACTTTGTAATGTAATTCATTAATAAGTTTGGTTGTGACCGGAAGCTTCTTATTCAAATTGATGAGATACAGGCAAATATCTGTTAAAAAAAATAAGTTACCACAACCATTTGAGATCTTATAATTCTAGTACAGGTTTTAATTTTTCATTCTTATAAATATTACTAATTTCAAAAACTCTCTTTAAAAATACTCCCTTGACTTAAATATTGAACTTCAGTACAATACAACAAATCCTCATATTTATTCTTGATTTCTTTAAGGAGAGATTAGAACTGGTGATGATTCAGAAGGGATTGATATTACAATTGACATAAATAAATTGAATGATATAAAGTTTTGTTGCACAGTGATTGTTGCTATATTATCCTATGAAACTATAGTTTTTTAATGTTTTTATTATAAAAATATTTAGTAAACAAACCTATGTACCCAGCTTTCATATTGAACATATTTTTTGCATCACTTGTTGTAACTACTAATAACAACTCCCAATTTAATTTTAAATCATCTCTTCTGAAATATTAAAAAAAAAAATTCACTTATAGTTTGATTTTTTAGCAATTTTTGTGTTACCACAAAATTTTTATTTATATCCCTAGCAAAATTAATAATCAAGTTGTTTTAATTACATTTTCACTTTCTTCTAATGCTATTGAAATATATATGAAATCTTTAACTTTTTGTTCGCATTAATGGTTTATATTTACTGATAGTGTCTTGTCTTTGTAACAGTTCAGGATAAACTTATAGCAGCAAGTTTCTTGTTAAGGATAAACTCTTCTGCATTTGTTATACAGATCTACTTTACAAGTTCGCCATCAGTATATGGTCTTTGTTTTTCAGCACTTATTTGGGAAATTCATAAACTATAACAAAATTTAAATTTTCATTAATAAGCCATGTCATTTATTATTGTTGGTTTTTAAAACTATTTAATAATTTTTTTAATTTTTAATAAATTTTCTAATTGAGAGTTTTGCCTGTGTTAATAAAAGTTATGTGCAAGCATAAGAAATGGTGATCATGTGATGTTAAGTGGTTTAGCACCAATCCTGTCTAATAGGATAGTGGTAGCTATGGTTGTTAAAGAGCTAAAGACATCAAAATGTATGGGTACTGAACTGAGTTCAGACCCATATGACTATATAAGCTATTGATCTTAGATTGAAAATATTATTGTATTTTCAATTTTATTCTCATAATTTTGTAGTTAAGTAGAGATAAAAGGTGGCTGCTGGAGGGTTGCATTAGATCCTAAGATCTAGGTGCAGTGCTCTCAGATCTAAGGCTCCTCACTGGTGAAGGCCACAAGCCAGGAATTAGTCTGGGGATATTGGATGAGTAGGCACTAGATGGGGATTTTATGCACAAGCCTTCTGACATGCATTGATTACTCTGGCTGGCACTGAGTGGCACTATTGTATGGAGAGTTTTGCCTGATGTAGAAAGATATGTGCTATATTAATTAATTAATTATTATATTGCTTTTATGATAGTACTCTTGAAATGATTCAGCACAAAGAATTAAATTTTGAAATATCCATCTTAAAATAAATGAGGTTAGGCATAAAAAAGATATTAAATAGTATTTTGAAAACATTCAAACATTTAGAGATGCTGTTTATAGAATGTTCAGAGAGCTAAAATAACAATGAATTTATAGAAAGAACATCACAAAGTATTAAATTATTTAAATTTTACTCAAATTTTTACATTTAAATAACTACTTAAAATTAGTAGCAAATATTTCCATCTTTTTTTTGCCAGTTAATGTAAATTTTAGAAAACATTGATAGTTGCCAGATGACAGTGCTTAATAAATTCCTATCCTGTGCTTTCCTATCCAAAATTCCCAAACTAGTTTCATGCTTAATGGCTTTCATCAGTGAGGAGCTTTGGATTTTGGATCTTTAAATGATACAAAAGAAAGTAGAAAAGTATGCAAATAAAACAGCAATATTTAAGCTGAAGATGTGATAGATCATGTGATGTTTTATTGGTTTATTTAGTATTAATGGTACTGCCTTGAAAAGTTGTTGTTTATGTAATTTATTTAAGAAAAATTATTATGAGTTTAATTTTGATTTTTTAAATGTTCATTTTCACATTATTAAATAAAATTTTTTAGATGATTTATCATGTGATAATTAAAAATTTATTTTATTTACTCTGAAAGTGATAAAAATAATGTTAGAAAGTACTAAATAAGTACAGTATTTTCAATTAATATCATTTTAGTTATTTATTTACATATATAATTATCAGAATGGGTCTCAGAGCTGTCTTGTAGGCATGACTTAAATTGGTAAATGCTTTTCAACATAAAAACAGACTAGTTTCTTAATACTACATATATATATATTAAAAAATAATAATTCAATAAACAATTATTTAATAAGACAACTTTTTAAAAAATATTATGTTTAATAAACCTTATCAACCTGGATTTCGCTTCTATATTGGAGCTTATCAAGATGTAAATACACAAAGTTATATTATAATTCCTTCTATTTTACAGCACCTCCATCTATAGGCTTTATTTTACATTATATTTATAAATTATAATCATGTATTTACATTATATAATCACATATTTATATTTTAATATTTATAAATTTCCCAATTTTCTTTTTACATATTATAACTATATTTAACAATTTAAACTTATCATAATTAGAATGATAATTATCAATATAAATATATACATATAATTTACCTATAATTATATTTAACTTAAATTTTCCAGCTATCTAATAACACCCATTTTCCAGCCAATTTTACAGGACCTTTAACTATATTCATACATTTTTCAAAATTCTCTTGTATATACAAAGATTCATAACATATTCTTTCACTATACTTCTTTATATATTTAATTACTTGAATGTTTTTTTTCACAATTTATTCTATGTCCAGTATTTAAAAAATGTAGATAAATCCCTGATCTCATATCCTTCCTTTTAATTGCTCTATCATGTTCTTTACCTCTTTCTAATGTAGTTTTCTCTGTCTGACCAATATATATCTTATTACAAAATTCACAAATAATCTTATATACCAACCCAGCTTTATCATTATCATTATTATTTTCTAAATTACATATCCATTTCCCTAATGATCTACTATTTTTCCATCCTATTTTAATATTATTAGGTAATTTTTCCTTTACCAATTCTTTATATACTTTATCAAAATATGGAATTGAAATCCATTTATTATTTATAGTTAATTTGTGATTATTATAATATCGACTATCTTCATTTTTATTTTTAAAAAATTTACTTATATTTTTATTTTTATTTTTATTAACTATAAATAATAAATGGATTTCAATTTCATATTTTGATAAAGTATATAAAGAATTGGTAAAGGAAAAATTACCAAATAATATTAAAATAGGATGGAAAAACAGTAGATCATTAGGGAAATGGATATGTAATTTAGAAAATAATAATGATAATGATAAAGCTGGGTTAGTATATAAGATTATTTGTGAATTTTGTAACAAGATATATATTGGTCAGACAGAGAAAACTGCGTTGGAAAGAGGTAAAGATCATGATAGAGCAATTAAAAGGAAGGATATGAGATCAGGGATTTATCTACATTTTTTAAATACTGTACATAAAATAAATTGTGAAATAAACATTCAAGTAATTAAATATATAAAGAAGTATAGTGAGAGGATATGTTATGAATCTTTGTATATACAAGAGAATTTTGAAAAATGTATGAATATAGTTAAAGGTCCTGTAAAATTGGCTGGAAAATGGGTGTTATTAGATAGCTGAAAATTAATTTAAGTTAAGTATAATTATAGGTAAATTATATGTATATATTTATATTGATAATTATCATTCTAATTATGATAAGTTTAAATTGTTAAATATAGTTATAATATGTAAAAAAGAGAAAATTGGGAAATTTATAAATAATATTAAAATATAAATATGTGATTATATAATGTAAATACATGATTATAATTTATAAATATAATGTAAAATAAAGCCTATAGATGGAGTTGCTGTAAAATAGAGGGGTTTGGGGGGGGGGGGGGGGGGGGGGATGGAAGGGGGGGGGGGGGGGGGGGGGGGGGGGGGGGGGGGGGATTATAATATAACTTTGTGTATTTACATCTTGATAAGGCTCCAATATAGAAGCGAAATCCGGGTTGATAAGGTTTATTAAACATAATATTTTTTAAAAAGTTGTCTTATTAAATAATTGTTTATTGAATTATTATTTTTTTAATATATTACGTTACAAAGACAACCATTATGAACAAGTTTTAATTTAAAATTTGATCATTTTTTGATATATATATATATGTTTCAGATAAAACATACATGTTGGAGATTTGAACTCATAACTATGCTAAAATAGTAATATAGCATCTTCTATTAATAGTTGTTTTGCAATAACTCTGTTTTATAAGATGAATTTAATAAACACATGATTATAATTAAATATATCCAAATCAGCTTCACAACATTCGGCAAATACTATGCAAAGTACAGATTATTTTTATTCCATTTATAATTTCACATATTCAGCAAATGTTATAAATGCAGTCATTAAATATTTAATTGACAATCACATACTCTGAGATTATATGTAATTATTGGAGTGAAAATGAAGTATATAATATAATAGATTGATCTTTTTTAAATAATAAATAGTATTTGTCAGTTTAAATCATGCCTGTAAGAAAATGCTCTAATCCACTTCAATAATTACATATAATCTCTGTGTATATGACTATTAATTCTATATATATATGTATAAATTAAGTATTTTCTACTTTTGCATTTCTGTGTATATGCATTTATGCATATTTCCATTTTTCTTCAATCCATATCTCTATTTAATCTAAGTGCTTACTTCTGACAATACTATAAACTATTATCTATTTTAATTATGATTTTTTTAAATTTTATTTAAAGCTTGTGAATTTGCAATTCCAATTTCTTTTTTATTATCTGATTCTTAAGACTTGATTCTGCGACTTTCCCCCCAAAATCTCACATTTTAAATCTTTCTCTATTGTTTTTAACTTCAGCATATTAATTACGACCTTGCTTTAATTTTGTATACGTTGAATCTCTCCTTATTGTAAATAAATTATCAAATTTTATAAATATATTGTTATATTTGTTAATTTATTTGTTTTTTCAATAAATATATTTTCAAAATATCCAGTAGTCAAAATCACGTTACTCTGCAAAAACTATTTCAAGACCATTGATAACAAATATTAATCTTTTTTATTTTTTAATAATGTATATGAACTAATAATTATATTTTATATCTTTATTTTTAATAGCCATGATTTATTTAAAGGCTTTTTAAAATTATTCAGTTTCATCTTCTATTAAAAAAAGTCTATATTAAAATTTTCAATAGGATCTTAGCTTTGTGGGAAATTTAAATTATTAACTTATTTTCTGCACTTCTTAATATAAATTGATAAAGATAATGATTATTTGATATTCATATAGTGTTAAAAACTTTTATTTTTTTTTAGATTTACGTAAAATTGATGTAGAGTGTTTGACACTTGGACAGTACATGCAACCTACAAAACGTCACCTTCAAGTAGTAGAATATGTAACTCCTGAAAAATTTAAGTTCTGGGAAGAAGAAGGTAAAAAGATGGGCTTTGCATATACAGCTAGTGGTCCTTTAGTAAGATCATCTTATAAAGCAGGTAACAGTATTTGATATATATATACTTGGTGTTTGTAATTTAATAATTTGTTTTAATTTAACTATTTTATTTTTATTATTTACTGCTTGACTACTATGGAAGCAACATGTGTTTTTTCTTTGCTTTTGAATTTATAAGAAATATCATGAATTATGTTGTTTATTCAATGAAGTATTACCTAAAAATAATAATTTTGTATTTTGCTTGGACTATTCTTCTAGTATGCATTTTATGGATTTATTTTTAGGATAGAGTACTTACTAATAAATGTCTACAAAAAAGAAGCAAGCATGGAGAAATTCTTTTGAGGTGATTAAAATATCATCAGATCTAATTTTGGAAGAAGTTTTGGATGAATTAAAATTATTATCGATTATTCAGAATGTAATATCAGTATTATCTCAAACAGTTTCAAAATTACAAGCAGAAGTGGTTTCAATACAAACAATTGAGAAATAATTTGTGTATTTAATTCTTGTAATTTGTGTGAGGATGAGATTTTTCTGTTGAGGGATAAACTTGATTCAATAGAACATTTTAAGTTGGAATATGAAATTAAAATACAGCATTTACTTTTTCAAAAAAAATGAATATTTGCTATTAATTATAAGAAAAATAGTAGTCAAATTTAATATTGATAATGTTATTAGTGTTAACATAGAAACATTTTTCATATAAATCAGATGTTTTGGACTTTACTGTTTCATGATTTAAGTCATGTAATTTTGTTAAACTGTTTTTAATAAAAATAAAATTTGTTTTATTTATTTCTGATATTTCATCTATAGAAAGTAATAATCAATTTGCTTATATAAATCAGTAATTAATTCCATTCAATTGAAGACTTTTATGGTTAACTAAAAAAAAAAAAAGTTATTACTTTTATTCAAATGGTTTAGCTTATGTAAGAAATGATTCTAATTTTGAGGAAGTTTTATTAGAAATGAGTGTGAATTAGAATCATTCTGAAATTTATATTCTAGAATGAGACTTGATACGATCTCTTCTTGGGAAAAAGTATTTTAATTTATTTCAAATTTTTCATTTAAATATACTTAATATCAGATCCCATTTTAATGAATTTATAGTTCATTTATGAAATTTTCTTTTCTAATATTATGATATATTTACAGTACGAGTATTATTTTCCCTCATACTCATTTGTGATTAGAAAGTATGAAGGTTTTTATAAAAATGAGTACAAATTTTACTTTTAATATTCAAACACTTAATTCCCAAGAATGTGTTTTACTTATATTGAGATTTCCTCAATTTTTTTTATTTTTTATCTTAGTTTTAAATAAATCATGTACAAATACAATTTTAGATTTTATTGCTGAGATTGAAATCTTGTAATCTTATTTACGTTCAATTACGATTATTAATGAATGATTTTGATTTAAAAATTAGTACTCATAAGTGTATTATAGACCATTTGAATTTGCTTTATAGTTATGATTTTAATCAAATTCTTTTTTTATTCACATATGTAACTCATTCATCTTGGTCTCTATTAGATCAGATTTTTGTTAGATTAAATCAAAGCTTGATTATGAATCGTCATTCATTGAAATATTTAGTACAGATCATTTTGCAACTGAATTGAAACTTGTGAATTGTAAAAAATATGTGTTACTTATTTGTATATTGATAAATTATCATTTACAAAATTGAAGAAAATATCTTTGTGTTGAAGTAAGAATAAAAAACATTCAGCATGTATAACTAATGCATTAGAAGTGAAAATATAGATCAAAGAAATTTGTTAAAATTTTTGGGTGGAAACATCTCTAAACTTAAAAAAACCTTAACTGAAATTAAATATGACATTAGAAAATTAAATTTTTAATATTGAATTTCTTAGTCAAAAAAATTTATCTTTATAATGAACAACAATTAATTTTTTGATAAATAGTCTTAATCAAATTAAATTTAATAAATATCAAAAAAATGTACTAGAATGACAAAATAATAAAAATATATTTAATGAATTTTTTTCAAAAATGCTAATGGACCATGTACTAGTACAGAATTTGTCATCCTATTCATGTTTAAATTGGTTTTTTATGTCTGGATATTTTAGAATCTCAATTGTCTTATTGAAATGAATGTTTAAAAAACCTTAATTTTGTTGGATTAGATAGATTGACATGAAAGATTTTAAAAGACAATAAATTAGTTTTTATTTCTATTTTTGCTTGTTATTTACTTTATTCTTATGTATTGAATCATTTTCTGCATGTTTGAAATTTAATACACCAATCTTTAAAAGGAGTGATTTCATACTTATGGATAATTATAAATCTGTTACCTAGACATGAGTTGCCTACTGCAAATGGTGAATTTTGACAATAGTTCTGTAAATATAACAAAAATATTATTGATTATTTGGATTAAGATGCTGACAGAACATAAACTTATTTAAAAATTTCTAAAGTGTTATAGCTCTCCTTTCCCTCAGAAGTGGACTTTTCCGGATTCCTTCCTTATCTGATCAGATTAAGCATTGTTTGCTGCTGGCCAATAGGCTGATGTACAGGCCAATAAAGCAGTGATGATAGCTGAATCCGAATGCTCCAGTGAGGTCAAGAATCTGGCTATAAATGGTCAGCCCTGCTAACCTAAACAACAGCATTCTTTCAATAGCAATATGCTATTTGTCCACGCAGCTAGGCAAGTCCATATAAGGACCAGACACTGCTCATACTACAGCCGACTCGAGGCTAGCTGTCTGGTACAGCCGGAAGAGTTGTTTCTCTCTATCCATAAGGCAAGCTAACAGGTGAAGATGGAAGTGGTAGATTGTGAAGACTCGGATCCAAGAGTCCACAGTAGAACTATATTATTCTGTATTAGATATATATGTAGGTTGGGTCTGTAATCCAGACTAAACACAACATAAAGAAAATCCTGTAAACAATAAAATAACTAATAATAAATTGAAATTGGGTAAAAGTTTTAATTTAAAAAATGATGGTATTAACACCATGGAAGAAGAACAATATAACTTCATAGAAACAAGCAGAAAAAATGTTAATGAGACCAATAAAGATACGGTAATTAATAGTTAAAATCTGCAACCAAATTTTGAAAAACAATTGAAAAGAAAAAATTCCAATATACAAAAAAAATCAATACAGTCAAATAACTATGTGGAAACAAAGCTAAACTTACACATTTAATAACTTCAAGAGACAAATTGTCTAATAATCTCAAACCATCCACTTCCAAAATAAACCCAAATTATCATCAAATAAATGTGAATATGTTTGCCAAATTATATAAATAACTATTGGCGTGAATCCTTTAATAATGTGAGGCTTCATGAAACATCTATTTTTTTTCAATTATACATTCTACTTACATAGAAATGATAGAATTTTCATTTGTTCATTTTTCATTGTCGGATTACTTTGAGGTTTTAGAAAAAGTATATCTAGATGATAAAATCAATTACATTTCTCTTTTACCTTCAAAAGATTTTCTAGTGATAATTTATTTAACTATAGAAAACAAAATAAAAGCTGAAAATATGATTAAGTCATTAAACAGAAATAAAAGTTATGATGTCTCAAAAGACTCCAATCCCATCAATATGGGAAGAATAATCCACACACTTATGAGATTTGACCGAAAAATCTTCATTACTGCATTACAAAATATTGCTAAAGTTTTAGAATTAAAAAGAGCAGAAGTCAAAATTAGCAATAAGAGCATTTATATAACTACTTTTGATATTCATGTACAGTACATATTAAAAGAAGATTACCTGGCTGTTTTAAATGCTATAGATCAGAGCATATAATTTCTCATTCTCCTAAGAACAAATGTTCTACTTGTGGCCTCCTTGAAAAAGTGGGATATAAAGGTCTCTATGTCGCATAAACTATCTTAATCTCAAGTCATGGCCAATGAAAATATTAGCACTGAGTCATATATTGAGAACTGTGACGAGCCAATGTTGGAAAACGTAAATAGTACTAAAGAAATGGAGCAATGTAATAATATTATTTTGATTATAATAAAAAGGAAATCAAAATCATAACAAGTCAAAAAATTGAAAGATGTCAAAACAATATTAATGCATTTATATCAATAGTACAACTAAAGACAATATAATTAACAAATTTTCCTAGCATGTGAAATACTTCACTATCAAAAATATCTTCTGGGGATGAAGAAAAATCACTCTTAAAAGAAAGTCAAATCAATATTATAAAAAAGAAAAAAAAAAGAGGATAAAACATAAAAAGAAAAAGAAAGCTACAACCCAGAACATCAAAACTTTAAGCAAAAAGAATATAGCAATTCTAATGATTTGATAAAGCTTTCACAGAATCACACATATTCACATTCCACATAATGATGGACAATAATGATATAAAATTTGCAACCCTCAATGAAGAGGATTAAGTGCCTGGACTAAAGAACATGAATTTACCAGGTTTTTTAATCAAGTATCTATTGATGTATTAGCAATTACTGAAACAAAAGTTAGTTAAGGTACAAATACAAATATCCTCAAATTATTATCTAGCTATTAGTATATCATTTCTTTCTAGAACAATCCTCCTGCAAGAGGAGTCACGATTTTAATTAATAAAGAAAAAATAATTGTATCAATAACAATACTTGAGACATCAGAAAGTCATATAATTATTTCTCTAAGTATTGCAAACATGAACATTCTTATTTGTGTATTCTATTTATCACAAAAAGAAAAGAAATTAGTAAAATAATTCTTCAAACACAATACTTGCAAGCAGCAAATCATGTTCAGTATATTATAATGGGTGATTTTAATTGTCAATCACAACCTTCCTAAGGAATTAAATCAATATCTATTGCTTGAAAATATATATATATATCAGTAAGATATTTACTATAAATTGCCTTTTGATTTTTAAACAGCAGTGCATCAACTCTAATAGATCACATAATCTTTTCTCCTACTTGCTGGCTAAATCCTAACCTAAAGTCACTATTACATCAGTGTTCTTCACAAACTATAATATGGTGGAATTGAGTGTAACACCAAAAGAACAAAAAATATATAAACTTTAACTCATATAAAAAATTTCTATATAATATACAACTTAATATTTATGATTTATCAAAAATTATAATTACGAACCTTATCAAATATACACTCATTAAATAAATTTTTGAGATTTTTACATTTCACCAATCAGATCATTTATGAAAGATCAGTAAATTATATTTCATCAAACCATGCAAGATGTTTTATGGAAGAAATTTCAGGCATATTAAAAAAGATCTTGACAACAGTTACAATAGTCAAAAAATTAATACATTGAATGATCAGGGTAATAAAATTATATGATATTGTTCAAGATGTACAGATATTAAAATTTAGATATATAATTAGGACATCTAACAAACTGATTCAAAACAGAAGCATATTACCAGAAAGTAATTCACATATTAAAAGAAGATGATAACATCTTAGTGGGAGATCAGGTAGAGGTCATGCTATCTGGAAATATTTCAAACATTAATACACTGATAATAACCTATCATCATGGTATTGGCTGAAAAGTCCAGATCTATCACAAACAATATTAATTTATTTAGAGAATATTGTTGAACAAATAGACAAACTAAAACCTGCAATAACATTAGGATTCTCAAATATTATGTCAAACTTGTATAAAATCCATAATATATCTGATAGGTAATCATATGACAAACTATTTTAACTCTTTAACTACGGAGTACATAAATAAGTCAGAGATTAACAAACAAATATTATTTATGATAGTAAAAATCCATAACACCCTTAATCCACTTATCAAACAACTAAGATCTATAAAACTTGAAAATAGCATGCTAAAATATTTGCTATAATACTATTAAATAAACTTATGTCCATCTTGGCAACTAAATATTTACCTGTCCATTACTCTATATCTGAAAAACAATTCATCATGCAATATTGGCAAATCATGAAATAGTATCACATGTGAAAAAAAATGATCTATCTGATGCAATTGCAATAAAAATCGATTTCAAAGGTGCCTTTGACCTTATAAGTGTACATTTTCTGCTAATCAGATATATAATATCATACAGAAAATCCAATCCATATTTGTGGCCTAATAAATTATGTAAGAAATAGAAAAGCAGCTATAATAAATTTCATAAAGCTCTCCAATATTTCATATTACAAAAGACTTTGTCGAAGGATCACCCCTGTCTTCCGCTTTATTTGCTATATGCATCAGAGGTTGTTGGTAATATTCCAGGAATATTTATTCCAAGCCTTGAAGAGAAATAAATATACTGGCTTATGTTGATGATGTAGTAATAATTATAATTAGGAATCAATAACATTCTATGTTCTCAATCAATTAGATCAGTTGTATCAGAGGACAAATCTTCAGCATGGCAGATGTTATCCGGAAGATAAATTCCATCAAAGTTTATAGTAGTTGCAACTAAATTTTTAAGTATTCCAATGACAAAAGCCAATTTAATAATGAACAAATTAATCACCAATAAGTTCTTGACTAAATTATTATCTTTCAGTCCTATAAGTCATCTATGAATAAAAATAAAAATTGTTAACTCCATTTTTAAAGGTCTGTTAGTATTCTATATACTATGAACTTGTATAAATAATATATCAATAGCAAACATTAATAAGCACATAAATAATTATTTATGGAGTTCAGGATCTAAGCTATTATTTTACAATAGATTAAGGACACCAATAAAAAACTAATGGTTTTGGACTGGTTGATATTAAGCAATCATTCAGAAAATATGTATTGAGTCTGTGTTTGACACCGACTTTCCCAATTGTAAGCCATCTGAATTGGTAAAATTGGAAAAAACACCATATCTGGTGATATGGGGATATAAGAGCTGCATTATAACTGTTAAGATTCATGTGGTTAGTGAGCTACAAAGCAATAGTTCAAAATAGTGTTATTCTATTCAACATTTTCATGATTACTGGAATAAACAATTTTTTAGAGACTTTGAATACATATCAAAAAAATTAAGAATTAAAATATGGCCACAGAATTTCTCATGTAATTAAAACAGGAAAAACTCTCCATACAGTAGTGCCAAGGCAGAGTAATCATTGGATGCCAGAAGGCTTGTGCATAAAATCCCTATCTAGTGCCTACTCATCCAATATCCCCAAACTAGTTTGTAGCTTGTGGCTTTCATCAGTGAGGAGCCTTGGATATAAGAGCCCTGCACATAGATCTTAGGATGAGATGCAACCCTCCAGCAGCCACCTTTTATCTCTGCTTAACTACAAAACTATGAGACTAAAATTGAAAACACAAAAATATTTTCAATCTAAGCTCATTAGCTTATATAGTCATATAGGTTTGAACTCAGTTCAGTACTCATACATTTTGATGTCTTTGGTTCTTTAATAACCATAGTTCAGACCTATATGACTACTAGGATTGAAAATATTTTTGTGTTTTCAATTTTATTCTCATAGTTTGTAGTTAAGTAGAGATGAAAGTTGGCTGCTGGAGGGTCGCATTAGATCTAAGATTTAGGTGCAGTCCTCTCAGATCCAAGGCTCCGCACTGACGAAAGCCGCAAGCTAGAAACTAGTCTGGGGATAATGAATGAGTAGGCACTAGATAAGGATTTCATGCACAAGCCTTCTGGCATTCATTGATTACTCTGGCTTGCACTGAGTGGCACTACTGTATGAAGAGTTTTGCCTGTTTTAATAACAGTTATGAGCAAGAATATGAAATGGTGATCATATTATATTTAGTGGTTTAATGTGTGGGATCCTTTATAACTTAAGTGAAACAAAAGATCACTGCTACATAATGATTATTAATAGAACTGTCTTCTAATAAAATAATACTTTCAAGAGACGTGCAAGAAAAATAATGATCAAGGAACAAAATATATTACGACTTTATTTATTGTAACATGTTAAATGATAATATACAATTTCTGACTTATAGCTCAATGTTGTATAAAATATGTAGTGAAATAAACACATTTTTAAAATAATTGTAGACCTATCTCTATTATTTCAATAATTTCTAAATTGTTAAAAATAATTGTTAGCTAAAATGTTGCCATTTTCGATCAAAAATAAAGTATTATCATTAATGTAATTTTATTGCTGGCATAAGTATCTTGAATGTTTTAAATAATAATCTAATATCATTAAATAATGATTTTAAGACACATATTATGTAACTAGATTTGTCTAAAGCGTTTGATTTTATTTCTCATAAAATTTTAATTAAACATTCTTATTCATATGGTTTTCGTGTTGTTGTTTTTTTTTGAACTTCGATTAGAGAGTTCAATCAACAAATTATAGTTAATCGCGAGTTCTACATGTTCTGTTTTTGGTCCTTTTTTATTTTTAATTTAAATTAATGATTATATTTTTATTGCAATTGGAATCAAAAATACCTTGTTTTATAGTTGTTTTGTCTTGAAAAAATAGTAAACGATATAGTTTTAATTAATAAATAGTTGGCATATATTTCTCTATCAATAATTTTGAATAAAGAAAAGTAATTATTTTTTTTTTGCAAATATAATTCTTTTTTCCTTAAACATTGTTATTTGTAGTAAATATGTTTTGCATTTTATTACTTTTATAAATAATTATTGTTATTTGAAATTTTATGATTCTGGTTGTTCTGTTTAAATTATATTAAATGTCTTTGTTCTCATTTACATAAATTAATTTATGTTCTTTTATTTAGAAAAATGTCTTTCTAAGTCAACTCTTGTTTTTATTTATATTGCTTGATATGAGAATGTTTTATGCTGCAATATCCCTATTTAGGATAACTTTTTTAAATATTCTGTCTTCTTTATCTGTATCCTCTTCTTTTCGAGATAAATTCAAATGGGTCCTTCTAGGGTTTTTGATTTTAATACTCATCTTTCAAATATATTTCAATGTAATAAGTTTTTTCAAGGAATGTAGTAGGAGATATTTTTATTCTGATCCTAAATTAACTTGTTTACACATAAGTGGGCATCAAATTTAAAAAATATTTCACATTGTTTAATTGTTTTAAAGTATGCATTTAATTTTTGTATTTTGCTATTCTTGTATTTGCTGTTGATATTACTACTGTATAAGTTGCAAATTTTCTCTTCTCATTAAAAAGTTTAAATTTTTTTACAAATGTATTCTTTTACAATTTTAAAAAATAATAAATCATCTATTTTATATTATCACTTTTACAAAATACCATTTAATAACTGAAACACAGGCTTATTATATACCTGTGTCTAAATATGTAATATATAGGGTATATGAGCACAGACTTTCACATGATCCACCACTTTCCACTCTATTTAATAACACTGATACACTTAAACACATATATGCTGAAAATATAAATATCACCAATATATGTATTTCATGCTAAACCAGCAATCATCAGTTGGTCCAAATTATCATCTTTCCACACATATATACTATAAGTGCTCAGATATATATTAAGATAGACAATCTTCATACTTTAATGGACATGCTCCAATCTACTCCACACTCCAACTCTTCAACCGTCCATCCAATTGAAAATCTGATGATGGAATGCTCAAAGGCCACCTTGAGGCCGAGATTCTAGTCACACCCATATTGACTTAAGGTCAATCTGAACCCCACATGTACAGGACGTAATCCATTTAATACATATGGAAGGATGGCAGACACCTCTACAATGTAATAACTGAAACACAGGCTTATTATATACCTGTGTCTATATATGTAATATATAGGGTATATGAGCACAGACTTTCACACGACCCACCACTCTCCACTCTATCTAATAACACTGATACACTTAAACACATGTATGCTGAAAAGATGGTGCACCAATACGTATTTCATGCTAAACCAGCAATCATCAGTTGGTCCAGGTTATCATCTCCCACACATATATACTATAAGTGCTCAGATATATATTAAGATAGACAATCTTTAGCCTGTCCATTGAGGATTGTCTATCTTAATATATATCTGAGCACTTATAGTATATATGTCTGGGAGATGATAATGTGGACCAACTGATGATTGCTGGTTTAGCATGAAATACATATATTGGTGATTATCTATCTTTTCATCATATATGTGTTTAAGTGTATCAGTGTTATTAGATAGAGTGGAGAATGGTGGGTCGTGTGGTAAGTCTGTGCTCATATACCCTATATATTACATATATAGACACAGGTATATAATAAGCCTGTGTTTCAGTTATTACATTGTAGAGATATCTGCCCATCCTTGCATATGTATTAAATGGATTATGTCCTCTACATGTGGGGTTCAGATTGACCTTAGGTCAACATGGGTGTGACAAGAATCTCAGCCTCAGGGTGGCTTTTGAGCATTCCATCATCAGATTTTCAATTGGATGGACGAGTGAAGAGTTGGAGTAGATTGGAGCCTGTCCATTAAAGTATGAAGATTGTCTATCAGTGTTATTAGATAGAGTGGAGAGTGGTGAGTCATGTGAAAATACCAAAAACCATCCTGATAGGAATTATGTATAAGAAATTTTGACCACCTATTTTTTTTTTTATACTACGTATTAAACTTGCTGCAACCATCAAACATCGATTTAAAAAAATTATTAAGAACTGTTTTTCTTCTGAAAGAATCAATAATTTTTAATGCCTTTATCCGATATATTTTTTTTCTAAAATTTATTTTAAAAAAAAATCTATTAAGTTTATAATTCCCAGATATTTATTGCATTAATAAATATATGAAAATATTTATAGATAAAAACTGTGAACATATATTTCATATTTATTCATGTTTACATTTGTTTGTTGTTAATATTAACATTATACCAACATTTTAGCAGGATCCTACTAGCCACCATCCAGGTAGTAGAGTATCTTTGCAGGATCCTACTAGCCACCATCCAGGTAGTAGAGTATCTTTGAATGATTTCTATTATCTGGATGAAGCCAAAACTCAATATTATGGTAATATTCATAACAAGTAAATGTGTATGTGAATGAATCGGCACTATATGTTCATATAATAATTTTTTTGTTTTTTTATCAGTGCAATCCTCATCTCCAGCCCACCATATCACAAACCTTCTCCAATGCAAAATTTCAGACCGTCTTCTCTCTCATGTGTAATCATCGGATGTCATGCCCCAATAATTGGCTATGTCATTTGGGAACAGGTGAAAATTGGAATCTTAATACACTTGGGTCTTTATGCGGTAGATAGGTTCCACAGAAAACCCGCATTAAAAAAAATCGCACAAAAATAGACTAAATTTACCTTGAAAAATGGGGGGTAGGTATTGTAATTTTCAGAATTCGCATAAAAGTAAAGCAACAAAGAAAAATTACTTTAAAATTCACATTAAAAAAATAAGCAAATAAAGTATGACTAATAAAAAATTTCAAATATTTGAAAAATATTATTACAAGACAAACTTTTTTTTACTTTTTTTATTACTACAGTATTTAATTTTATATTTTTCATATATATTTTAGTCAGTACCGCTAGTGTTCGTTTGTAAACTGATAAGAAATCAGATACAATGTGATGTGATGTATTGTGGCTTCTCCTTAAACGAAGTCAAGAATCTCTCAGCAATTATGCCCAGAGAAACCTGTTAGCCACTTTATTTTTATTCGTGATCTGATGTACAACTAGCACCACTTTCCGTCTTATGCTGTGTTAATGGTTTTCTGTTTCTACATTTAAAAAATGAGATCGTAATCAAAACATTATCATTAGAAAGATTATTTTCAGTTTATAAAATCTTTGTTTTTTATTTTAAAAATCTAAAAGATTATTTATTTCTGTTATATATAACATAATATGTTTTAAAAGTTTAAATTTTTTGAATATTTATTGCGATATTTTTATATATAACTATAAATCTATTATTATTATTTACTCATTAGTATAAATAGGTTATTTACATAGAAGCTAAGTTCTAAATACAGCTTCAGGCCATATTCACATTAGCTGCTAATATAACGTTATATTTTTGGAAAAAAAAAAAAGTATTTCAAGTCAAAATAAGTTATTAATAATTTAAATTTCTTGATATTTAATAAATATAGTGAAATATGAAAGATATTAAGAAGAAATATGAATTGCATAACTTCAAAATCGCATTAAAATAATCTGCATAAAATGAGACCCAGGTGTATTGTGATTCATGCCCAACAATTGGTTGCACCATTTGTAACGGAACGGTCTATTATATATGAGACCAAATTCCAACCTATGCAACTGGACAGTGTCTAGCCACAGTAATTGGTCATTAATTGGAATGGAACAGAACAAAATGACTATTTGTGCTACTCATTTATTTTTACATTGAGATTTTATTGAGTTTTAGTCCCTAATGTTGTCAGATATAAATGTGACACATTTAATAGTATGCTGAGCTCAACTCTGATACCTTTCATCACCATACGGATGTTCTTTAAGTCCTCGACACTTTGGGTTCTCTCATATTCCTGTTACTTCTCAATACTCAAACTCCATGGTTATATGCACGATTCTAATAAGCTAAGGATAATGAATATAATAAGTTTGATATAAACTAAAAATATTTACATTTGAGTTGTAAGCCAATAAACATCACGTGATCACTATTTTTTATGCTTGCTCTTAACTGCTATTAAACCAGGCAAAACTCTCTATACATATTGCCATTCAGTGCAAGTCAGAGTAATCAATGAATGTAAGTGGTGTTCTCAGATCCAAGGCTCCTCACTGACGAAGCCAGAGTAATCAATGGATCTAGGTACAGTGCACTCAAATCCTCACTGATGAAGGCTACAAGTCAGAAATTAGTCTGGGGATATTGCATGAGTAGGCACTAGATGGGGATTTTATGACAAACCTTCTGGCATTCATTGATTACTCTGGCTTGCACTGAGTGGCAATATGTATAGAGAGTTTTGTCATTTGAGTTATCTGAATAGTATGCCATGGATAATGGAAAGTTAGATAAATGATATGGCATGGGCAATGGAAAGATAGATAAATGATATGGCATGGTTAATGGAAAGTTGGTTAAATGATATGGCATGGCTAATGGAAAGATAGAGAAATAATATGGCATGGGAAAATGGAAAGTTGAATAAATGATATGGCATGGCTAATGGAAAGATAGATAAATGATATGGCATGGGCAATGGAAAGTTGAATAAATGATATGGCATGGCTGATGGAGAGATAGATAAATGATATGGCATGGACAATGAAAAGATAGATAAATGATACGGCATGGGCAATGGAAAGTTGGATAGAAGATATGACATGGGCAATGGTAAGATAGATAAATGATGTGTCATGGCTAATGGAACGTTGGATAAATGATAATGGAAAGATAAATAAATGATATGGCGTGGGTAATGGAAAGTTGGATAAATGATATGGCATGTCTAATGGAAAGGTAGATAAATGATATGGCACAGGCAGTGGAAAGTTGGATAAATGAGGAAACATACACACATTCTAATTAAATAAAATAAATCATTAACAACTTTATTCTATTATGGGTGATTTATAATCTTTTATAACAAATCAATTTGATATTTGGGTAAGTCAGATCATTTTGATT
This sequence comes from Epiperipatus broadwayi, assembly GCA_028023455.1. Lineage (NCBI taxonomy): Eukaryota > Metazoa > Onychophora > Udeonychophora > Euonychophora > Peripatidae > Epiperipatus > Epiperipatus broadwayi. Next base: position 1,275,941 of record JAQFVV010012506.1, on the reverse strand, counting down.
CATAAAATAGTATGATTATCCCCTAACCTGTGACCCCATGTAGGATAGTCATTCATTACCTGTTTTAAACATTCACTTAGTTTAACAATATAATTTGTAATTAATTTGATATGATCATCCTGTTGACCAATCTTTCTATTTCCTGGCTTTAATTTGTCTACCTTAATCTATGGCAATGTATCATGATGTACTGATTGCCGTCTTTGGGTATGAAGTCCTCCCTTGACATTACTGGTGTTTATGATAGCAATAGCCATTCATAAAAGAGGTTTAGTCAGTCATACAGAATAACAAATAATAATAATCAAGTTAATTTTAATAATAATAAAATATGAAATTGTTCTCTACTAGTGTGAGCATTTAATATTTTATAGATAAAATCTCACCTCAACACCAGTCAGTAATCCAGTCGTTTAGTTGGTAGGTCTAGGGATCAGCATCTAGATTTTATTACAATTAAAAATTATAGTGATTGACCTATAAACTCCCTGCCCTCTTACATAATTATGATTGATGAATTTTAGGGCTGGATCATCAGTTTTTTCAATAATAATAAAAAAATAACAAAGAGTTATACAAGAAAGGAAAATGAGGTCTGCATGATACATATATAATTTGAATTGATAGTCCATGTAATTAGCTATTCTTCATTATATGGGTACATAGATGATAAGATGGCTGGTTCCTTCTAGTTTAGGACAATTCCTGGATCTTGGGTGTTGGTTGATCCATTTGATGTTGCCTAGTCATCCTCTAGGTAATCGGTTGATGACTTGGCCAGTGAACAGATGATAGCCCTCTGTTTACTGCTGCTTTCTCCATGATACTGGTGATTACTGTCTCCTTCTGGTGATAATAAAGACATTATTGATGTTATTAGCTTATAGGGTTGAATCATTAATAGGCATATGACTGGCAGTCTCCCATCTGCAATGTTTAATGAGTTTTCTACCCCCACATCCTTCTATATTGCTTAATATTCATTAGAATTAATATTATCTCCTATAGATTAGGTGTGTGGTCTTCTTTGGTTTCTTCAGCCAGCCTTGTGTCTATAAGTAATAAACCTTTATATGAATTAATTTTCTTGGAATTATATTACTCTTTTGACCTTTATAAACTTTTCCTTTTGTAATCGTTTTCAATAGCTTTTGGAGATAATTTTGCTCTTTTATAACACAATCAAATTATAAAACAAACATTAATTCATTTCTAAGCATTATTTTTATACATGTAATAGCTTAAAAAGCAATTACTATCTCTTTTTGTCTTGATTAAAACAATTCCCATTGTTGTCAAGGTTGGTGGTCAAGTGGTCAGTACAGCTGTCTTACAACAGTTGTCCCAGGTTAGTGGGTTCGTTTCTCGGCTGATGCTTGACACATGAAGAAAAAAAACAATTCCCATTGTTTAAGAGTTTTAATTTCTAATCTCTTTAATATTTTTTTTTGTAAAAACAATGTACTCTTTATACCAAGTTTGGTAATTTGGTCAATTGAGTATCAATTACTTTTATTTTGTAGTCAGTAGATTTAACATAACAAAAAAAGTAAAAATAAAAAAGACGTATCACAATCTACTTATAATATAATTAATGTTATAATTTATTTTTACATAACAAAGAGTGTTAATAAATTAGTTATACTTTTAATTAAGTATTGTAAGGTGATGTCCAATCCTTATTAAAAAAAAAAATAACAATTTGGAGACATATACACATATATATACCACAAACATAACCATACATTCATGAAGGAATGAACACATTTTTTTTTATTAAATGTAAAATAAAATATATACATATACACATATATATATACATGAATGTAGATTTTAAATCATGACGTGACAAAATAAAAAAAAGAATATTTAACATTAAATTCTAGTAACCACGTTTCTTTTGTTTAAAAGAGGAAAAAAAGAGTAAACCTTTGTTGATTTTGGGAACGTGAAAAAAATATCTAAGCAACAGATTTTTTTTTTTGTTTTAAGTTGTTGTTGGTTTTGCTTGTTCAACTGAAATGCACGAAAGTAAAGTTGTAAAGAATATTTTAATTAATATATTAGTTATTAGGATTTCCATTCTTTATTAATATTAAACTATTTAATATTTGGAATTTTATTATTGATAATTGTAAAATGTTTTAAAAAGAAAAAAAAACTATTTAATCGATGAACTTTCGTTCGTTCAAATAAATGCTAAGAGCATCATAGTTATTTAACATTGTTAAAAAAAATATAATTGCAATCAAATGTTTCTGGGATAAAATAAAATCAACTAATGATGAAATAGAACTTTATTAACATTACTTTAAAAGTAAAATCTTTATCATACGTTTCATACATATATAAATAAAACTGCATAGAGATAGCGTTCGTCTTATTATATAACGTAAGCTTTAAAAAAAGGATTCATATTTAATAATTTATATTGTGTAAATAAAATCTAAAAATGCACTTTTGCTAATTGAGTGTCAGGGGATTTTTCTATCCTCTTGGTGTCGTTGACGTGTGATGGAGGATCGTATTTATTGGTATATATATATATTGTTTAAATCAACGTGGAAAAATCTTGTTATGAATGGAAATGCATGGCTTTAAAATCAAACGCCGAGGAATTCAATTTCGTCATGGGAATTGTAATGCTTCAAACGTCAACATGATTTAATATACATGAAGGAAAGAAAGACATTATCTGCTAAGAATCCCGAAGCTGCTCTTAAAAATTTAATGTGCTATTGTTTTAAGGAATTCCAAAATTTCATTATATTTTATGTTTCAAATTTTTTTTTTAATGTATACTGAGAGTTGGGTTGTGAATTTTTCTCACTCTTATATCCAAGTGTAGCAAACATTTTTTTTTAAAAAAAAAAAAAACAAAAGAACCCATTTGTTTGGATTTTTATGGGGTGAGAGAGATGCACAACTCAAACTATACATCAATATATTATAAATGTTTTGTAAATAAAATATTATCATAATGGAAGGTTTAAAACTGGACAATGACTGAAACAAAAAGGTAAGATTTTAAATATTTACATTTATTAAATAATTAATACGATAAAATCAAACTAATTAATAATTAAATATATATAATATTTTCTTAACTATACAAAACACAAATTAGCAATTCATGGACATAACTTTGAGGTATATTTAAAGGACGTAAACAGAATGATAATCATACATTAATAATATAATTTTATATTCAAAATAATTAATACGTTATTGTAAATTATGCACTAAATTTTATAATTCTTATTTCAGCCCATATTTTAATATTTGAATTACAGCTAGTCATATTGTTGAAAGGATAAATTAATGTTTTATAATAATCATGTATATATTCGGTTGATTTATAAATATTATAACTATAAGCATGATCTGTTAATAAATATTTATTGTTTGAAGTTAAAACCTTTGTTTCTCTGGTCTCTAGTTTGTCAAGCATCATTCATACTTCACTCACCAGTATAGCTATTATACCTGCATACAGATTTTAATTTATTATTAGCAATAGCCATTAAGGATCTATATAGAGGTCACATTATTGCCATCCTATTTAATTCCATCCTTGAGCAGAGTTAAAGGCTAGTATCTGCACTGAGTTAGAACTCCGAGTAGTAATAGGACCTATAAGTAGAGAAGGCTCTGGGTGTACTATCCTAAAAGGTTTTATAGTCCGTTACATATTTTGGCAACCCAAACATTTGGGGCAGCAATTAATTAAATATCTTACCCTGTAGACGCCCAGTACATTTTACGGTCCGTTACAGTATGTTTTGTTTCAAACCCTCTTTGTTTTTAATAGGTTGGGACCGTACTCTTACCATATATATATATATATAAGATTGCTATTATCTGAAAGGAACTTCTTTGTTTGAACTAAGCTGAAACAAATACCTAATATTCACTGTATATATTTTTGTTGTTATAGCTTCTATTACTATCATGTCATTTTAATGATCATGGATGACTGCTCACCAACATACGTCAGCCAGTATGATTTACCTTTGAATTTAAATGCCTGATAATTCTTAACTGAGATATTAATTGGTATTTTTTGATTGTAAAATGAATTTTTTTTTCATAAGAAATTCAAATTTGCTAACATCTATATTTTTCTCACCATCATTATTTCCATTACTAGTATAAACATGTAACATTTTATTTTAAAATGTTTATTTGGAAGATATTATCAAGGATGGTTCTAAATCATAGGTTTCCAAACTTTTTCAGGCCACTGCCCCTTTGCAAAACATAAATCTTATATTGTCCCCCCCCCCCCTAAGTATAACAGTTTTCCACATTCAGTCTGTTTATATTTTTTATGTAAATAGCAACTGATAATACAGTACCAGATGATGCCTACCCCGTAATTCATACGATGCACACAAGATATAACACGATGTCAATGTCACGCATTGGAATAAGGCATCAACTCAATATCAATAACAAGAAAAAAAAAAAATTTAAAGTTATTAAATTTAAGTTTAAATGAGTGAAATCAAACCAAAACCGATTATATTTCCTGATTTCTCCCTATCCAAAACTCTAATACCTTGCTAATTGATACCACAAAGTTTTAGGCGGTATATCTTTGAAAGGCTGAACCTAAACCTCACCTTTATGTATCACTTTCAAGAAGAAAAAAAACACTTTCAAAAAAGGAAATACCACAACCGACAACAAAAAAAAAACCAAATCAGCATGTCAATAAATTTTCAATAATCACATACAGAGATTATAAAAATAATAATAATTTCACGCAAAGTAAGTTTCTCTTTTCTCAAATACACCTCTGCATACACACAAGCATTCCAGAAATTAATTTGGTAGAACTGTTTTAAAGTAGGAAAATCAAATAATAATTTATAAAGAAACTTTTTTATAGTAACAAGATATAGTGATAATAAAAATAAAAAAAATTATACCATCCAGCTTCCTTCTAGTTTCTTTTCATTAACCATCTCCGGACTTAGTAACTTTTAAGTGCACTACAAACCATAACAACAAGGCGATGAGAGTTTCCCTTCTTCACAGCTAAATGTAGGCATTAAGGTGTTCATCATCATGAGCTAGCATCTGTGGTTACATGTCAGCAATGTGGGAGTCTGATATGGTGCACTAACATTGGGAGCTTACTTCATTAGCATTTTAATGATAAAATTTAGGCATTTTTATATTTCTCAGCTTTCTCTAGAAATCTTTATAATAACACCAGCAGCCAACCAAGAGTCGATCTCGCAATTCTAGACAGACTATAATTTGAAGCTAGGCTCAGCTCTGCCTTCTTTCATAAAGTTCTCCACTGCTTTACAACTAGAATATTTCTCTTAGTTCAGCAAACCTTTAACCGCTCAGCAGACAAAACATAGCAAGGAAAACAATAAACTCAGAAGAGCCCCCCCCCCTATTACCTACTGAAAACCTTTTTTAGCATACCTATAGCAATACATAATTAGTCCCTCCCCCATTACCTATTGAAAACCTTTTTTAGCATACCTATCACAATACAAATTGAGTACCTCTTTTTCACTATTACAGCCGCTATCTCCAATTTCTTGGATAATTGATCATAACACAATTGATATAGCTTTTTATACTTTTTTATCTTTCACTTCTTTCATTTTCCACTCAGACTCTTTTAATTTCCCAAGGAGTTCTATTTCACATATAGTTTCGAATTTTAATGCAATGGAATTAGCTTTTTCCATCTTTACAAAAGATTAAAAAAAAAACAAATCTGAAATATGACAAATTTTTAGATTCTCTCAGCTGATATTGGTTTATTTTTTTAACAAAAAATATAATGTACAAGATGATCACTTCTATCGATTAGTAAAATTTAAAATTAGCCATACAATAATAACCTGCATTCTTTTTAACTTGTTAATATAGAAAAAAAACCATAAAAAATGTGCAAAACATTTACAATTACTCTAACTATCCCTCTTGTTTTTATATATTCTTGCACATAAACAATTTATAAAATAACCATAAAATTGGAAAAATAATGTAAAAATTAGTGGTTTGAGAGCGAGTTAAAGCCGACGATCGGTGCATCTGGAGAAAAGGCTAGATCATCTGAATGCTCCCCAAATACTTCTGAACTCACTATCACCCCCCCCCCAGAAGTCTTCACCACCCACTGGTGGGGGGGTGCTACCACCCACTTTGGGAAACACTGTTCTAAATGCATATGAAAAAGATAAATATATATCTGACTAACACTGTTATTGTACTAAGTGCTCATAAAAATACATTAACTGAAATAAACTCTTTGTATGAATTTGAGTAATAAATATGTTTTTTTAAAAAATATCAGGAGAGGGAAATAGATAATCATCTGCAAAAATTCATAATCCAGAGAAATGAGGATAAGAAATAATAAGATGAACAAAATAATCACTTGCAAACATCTAAAATCTTAACAGTATGTTTACTGAAAGGAAGTCAAAGAAACAGTCATGAATGTTTTACATTTTCATCATGTATTATCACAAATATGATGAAATATTATATCTTTTTTCATTTTGTCAAGTTTAATTTTATGACAACAAAAAGATATATCATATTGATTTTTGCTTCTAAATTTTTTTTAGAAAGGATTTATATTATTTTGACCTATCAATTACTTAATGCAGTCTATAAATACTTTTCTTTGGCAATTAATGTTTAAAATCAACTGCTTTATTAGCCAGTGATTAACAATTAATTGTTATCTTGAGAATGAGAATCAATTCACATATTTTTCATAACTTTTCAATGAGAAATGTAACTCGATTTGTAGCGCAGTTTCTAATATGATGGTGCATTTAACTAATCACAACATAGTTTATTTTTTTTTTGTAATATAACTATTTCAACTAAACTGATTAATTTTTTTTTTTTGTTCATTCACTAAGAAATAGTGATTGGAATATTATTTTTAAAGAAATTAGTTATATATAAAGCTATTAGACTCCAAATTTATTATATGGAAATGAGACTTGGGCTCCCATTGACGTAACTTAGAGGCATGGGAAAATTTAAGAAGGTTCCATAATATTTTAAAAATATAATAGCAAAATCATAAGACCATTCAATATGCTCTTTAATGTGCTGAATGTGATGACATTGAATCTACATTTGCAAAGGTATATATCTTCATTGATTTAGACTTATAAACTGAATGAGGAATAAAACTTTGGAATAAAACAGGTCTAAAGGAAAAGTTTTATACTCAGAAGAAGTTCATTGTTGATAGATTTTATTTGTAGAGTATAGCTGAAAATAGAAAACAATGGAGAATTAGAATTAGGCAAGGTGTTAAAGTCTTTCACAAAGAAAATTTGCTATAGAAGTTTATCATATTGTAAGATGTCAAATAAAAAGAGAATACATGATATATACTTATGTATTTTATTTCACAGATTGCTTTATATAAACAAAATTGAACTTTTAACTTTTTTGTTATTTGTCTTCCTTTTTTTTTTTTAATTCTGAAGTTTCATTTTAAAGTGATTGTAAATAACGATGATAAATGTATTTATACATAGGAGGATACATTCTGGTGTGGATATCTAAGCTATTATTTCTAAGTTTATGTGTATTTAAGATTACACATTAGTTTACATTATTTAATAATAATAAAATATGCAGATAAATAATTGATTTTTGAATCTATTACTTATTATAGATTGACTTAGTAATCAGTAAACAACTTCAAAGAAAAATGAATATTAAAAAAAAAAGAGCTAAACTATTTTGGAAATATCATGAGAACAACAAAAGAAGAATATCTTGACTCATTAACTCACAGCAATGGTTTAATTTTAGTACTAAATTCTTCTTTAAGGTAACTGTTTAGAGAATTCAACATTAAGAATAATTATTCAAGCCATATGCAGTGAGCATGAATAAGCAGGATAGGGAGCTGTTTGCAAATACATTACTTTTCAATGAAAAAGACCAATAGTTATCTATTGATTATTCCTTCTTACAACAATTGTTCTAAAATGGATTACTGCTTTGGTTATATGTATATATATTTTAAAGTGAATAATCTACTATGGAGACTTATTGTTAAGTTATTAATTTTTTTTTTCTTTTTATGAAAAGTATGTTCATTTTTTGATAATATGAATAAATGTCTTATTTAAAAAAATTTTAAACTTTTCAGTTTCTTGAACATCATAAGACCTAGATATTTGTCTGTTTTTTAAATGAATAGAAATCTCACAAAATATTTAAATTGTATTATAAAATATTTGTTGTTTGATGTTTTTTTTTTTTTTAATTTCAGGAGAATTTTTTATTAAAAACTTGTTGGAAAAGCGAAGAAAAAACATATGATGTACTATTTTTTTTTAAAAAAAAATGTATATATAATTGTTGTAGAAAATGTGTTAATAATGTATTATAAAAAAATGTAATATATAGTTTCAATAAATTATATTTAGATGTTACAATTTTGTTCAGAGATTTGCATATGTTTTTGAGTATTTATATTTTTTTAATTATTTATTGTTATTATTGTTACACCTTGGCTTTTATTATTAATATTTTTAATTATTTTCATTATTTTTGAATCTTCCAGATAAATTTTAACATAATTATTGTATTTACTGATTCTGTGAAAGCTTTTTAAAGTAATATTTATTATGCCTGATTGAATATATTAAACATGAATGAAGTAAAAAAAAAAAAACAATTATTATAATAGAGCATTGCAACAACAATTTGTTATTCCTTTTGAAATATTTCATATTTGTTTAAAAAATAAATTAACAAAGAAATATAATGAAAGACTGTTTTTTCTGTTATATAAACAAAACATATTTAATCTGGTATTGGCAGTGAAATTAGCTCTCAGATTTCATTATTACAGTGAGATCCATGATTTGTTAGTGGCAGTTGTTATAATCTCCACATAAAATTAATTGATTTCGAGAATGCTTTGGATGGATAATAGCACAAATAAAGATATTATAAAAAAAGCAAATGCTGATGAATAATTATCATGTCTAGTTAATAAATTGTGGAACAAAAAAATATTGAATTCATTAAGTTTCCTAAAGAAGAGAACATTATTTATCTTAAAGAAAGTAGATAGTTGATATGTATTGCTAAATAAAATCATATATCTTGGGGGAAAATAAGTAAGTATCTTTAATATTTAAACAGTTATCATATCATGGATATTTACCTATATAAAGTGTTCTTATGCTAGATTTTGAAGGAGCTTATTATCATTGCACAGAATTTATTGTTGCAGAATGGATAATAATTAAATTTAGTTTTGGGATAATTTTGTTTGATTTTTAGAATGCTAAAATTAATGATGGATTCACAATGGCTTCTTTTATTGTTTCTCAACTCTGTGGAGAATTTAATCCATAAATATCATTTAGAACTTTTTGAAACACCTTGGAAGGTAAAAGAATTAAATTTATTATGGACATTTAATATTGAATAAATAATTTGTTTGCAACATTTGATAGGAATATCTTTATGGTGATTATAAGTTAGCCTTATAGATTTGTCTGTTAGTGGTGTTATCAGTTTAGTGTTGTCTTCTTTAAAAAGTTATTCAGACTCATATTAATAAGAATATCATATATACTAAATATATTGATGATATTTTTAAATATGTTCTCATAAGCTTGTTTGTATAATTTAAATAAATTTTCTGTAATTAAATCGCTGATGGATGACAAAAACATCAAATTTTTAGATTTAAAGATTGTAAAACAATGTAGTGCTATTTATTAGAAATGGGTATAAAGTTAAGAGATTATCTACATCCATTACCAAATATTCTATTTTACTATAAAAGAGCAGGATTAAAAGACTTTTTATTTAAAAATTTGAAAATTTGAATCCAATATGAAAAGTAAGATAGAGAATTATAAAAATGATTTTTTAAATCAGAATTGGGTATTCTAAATCAGCCATATTTGATATGTGGCCCTGGTCTGCATGTGGCTTGTCGAGTTTTTATGTGTAAATTGCTTTATTTTAAATCATAATTTAATTATTCAAAATGGCAAGAGTGTTTTGAAAATATAAATAAAAAATATCTGACGAAAGTAGTGTTTCAAGACAATTAGGAAGAAAAATATTTTGTTGTGCAAAATAAATAGTTTTGCAATTTTTTTGTTTTATAATAAAAATATATTAATGGTTTGAGGAGAAAACTGACAACTTCATGTAGATTTGAAGTTTTGGATGTTATTGATGGTACTATGATTGCTATATGTTCTCTTCATTGTTTTAAGTCTTTCTATAACCTTACATTGCAGCCTGCATTTCCTTGTTTACACAATAATAATTAAAAGTATCAGTTTGAAAAAAAATCTGAAGATGTTAGCATTACATGAACTTTTAGCATGGTTGACAATAACCCTTTTACAAAACAATGCCATGAAGGAGGTGGCGTAAAAGTCAATAGAAATGAATTCTTACCTGGGAGCAACTGAATAATATAGATTTGTAAAGAAAAATTATGTTTTTCAATAATTTGTTTACAAATTAAATGCAAAAGACTTATTTTTAAAAACCAAAAACTATATCATTAATAGGAGATTGTCTTTGAAAGCAATTTATTTTTAAAAAGACAACTCTTAAAAAATTTGTTATGGTAAGTGGAAGCACTTTCTACTGGATAAAATAAAATCACCTTTTGTCTAAACAGTAAAGAAAATATCTTTTAAAATTTTAATAACAATGAATCAACTTTTAGAATTTTTTTTCTTTCTTTGATAATAACTAATCCTAATTATATCATTTGAATAACATAAAATTCAAATAATTAAGATTTTTTTTTGAATATGTAAATTACATCCAATAATGCCAAGTGCAATTGTTCTTATAGATAAGGACTTAATTTAGATATTTCATATTTTTAAAATGTAAAGTATTAATTTTTAAAATACTTATCACTTAAAAGTTTATATTTGTAATAAATAATGTTAAGGTTATCAATATTCAAAATAGAAAGATAAGTTTTCAGCTAAACAGTTTTATTAATGTTGATCATCAATATACCATGAAGCATAAATCATTTAAGGATTCTATTTCTCACAGGAATGTAATAAGATATTAAAATGAACAATAATTCTACCAATATTATTTTATATATCTTGGTTTGATGGCTAAGCAAAGAAAAAGTTCTGGATTGGTACTTTTCTTAGCAGCAAAAATTATTTTTTTTTTACAACAAAACAATAAAAGTTACACAGAACTAACTTGAAAATGATAAATGGTAGTGTCTTTTAACCTTTCTGTGCAGTATCACAGAAAAAATTGGTGAGCTCAATTATTGCTTATAGACTGAAAATAAAATAAATTTTGCGTACAGCAAATAAAGTATATGCTTTTGAAGAATACATCGTACACACACTTTTATATGGTAAAAATAGATATGGAAAATGAGCAATTATACCTAATTAAAATAAATTAGTAATTAATTAAGAATCCAATTAATGAGAAACTAAGCATCTATTATGAGGAAATACAAAATCAAATACTGCATAATTTAAACTGTCCAGGATCAAAACATCTGTATATATACAAATATTATAAGGAGTAAAATTAATAATAGAAATATATTTTGTTTAATAAAATATAAATAGAGCACTAAATAGAAAAATTCTATACTGTATTAGATTAAATAATTAATTTTATAAGTGATTTAATTACTGAATACTAAATTAAAATTTTATCTAACAAAGTCTCTATTTAATTTTATTATTTTTTATATAATTAATATATATTTTATTAAACATAAAAATATATTATTAATTTTACTCCTTATATATAGAGGTGTTTTGAGCATATGCATAACATCTACCATAATAAAACTTAAGAAGATAGATCCATTTTTCCAGAAAACTATGTGATCATCTCAAATTATTTAACTGTCTTATACAAGGGACTTAAGAGCAGATTTTAGAATTTAAGAAATGCTAAGAATTGTCTGCTGCTTCTAGAAAATCACTGATACTTAGAAACAGCAATTAATATATAGCTGGATATCATTATGCAAAGCTATTTGATGAATTTATCAAACTCAAAAACAATATGAATCTGGATATTATAAAAAAGAGGGAGGGAAAAAGTATGCCATTTCACTGTAGGGGGATGGTGCTTGTATTTTTACATGGATACTCTTCATATATATATATTTGAAATGCTCTCTAACTTGTAGACTCCTGAAAATTCAGTTTTCTTGTTAATCTGTGATAGAAACCAAACTTTCAGGATTTGTTTTTTTTTTTACTTTGGACACCATTTTAATATATAATGGATTATGTAACTGTCTGGAGGTGAAGCTTGATTATACACAAAATCAAGTCAATGTCAATCAATTAAATTGGTAAAACAAAAGATTTTGTGTCTGGACTTTAAAGGTGAACTATCTTAGCACTATCTACTTAATTTATACAGAACTAAATAGATGTCTGCACAATAGTCTTGTATTAATTTCTTGATTATCCTATGGATGTTTTGATATTGATATCAGATTGTCTCTTAAAAAAATAAACACTATAAATAGATTAAATACGAATATACAATTTGTTAATAAGTTAATATTGAATAAATAAAATATAATTATGATTATCCTATTTCTAATCTTTTCTCAGTTAAATGATGTTTACTATTTTAAATATATCTCCATTTTCAACATCAGTAATTTCAACTATCTCTTTGTTAGTTAACTAATTTTAATTTGAATTCACTTCTTAGGATGCTGAATGATTTCACTAAGTGATGGGTGTGTTGACAGGACATGATATACCTCAATATTTATTCATTTTAACTATCCTATGCCAAACCGTATTAAAGTTACCTCTTGAAATATTTTAAACAGTAGACAATAATGCCTAATAATGGTCAAATGTATTAAACAAATTTGTTCACAATGTTGTTTCAAAAATATTAAAACCTATTTCAAATCAATTGATATAAAACTAATTAAAAATAATAAACAAATATTTTATTTAATCAGTTTTTGCTCTATATTAGGGCCTTTTCAAAATACATAAATTTTCTAATAGACCTCATGATAAATACATATTAATACTCTAGGCAAGCATGAAAACTATAATCATAGCTACTTTATTTTAAATAACAAACAATATATTATAATGATCACAATATGCCAATACATAAAATAATTATATAGCTAACGCTCAACTATTCGTTATTATTAAATACATGAATACTTTCTGCTTTTATATCAAAAGCACTCATGTTTGAACGAATATTTCACCCCACACAGAAGATCAATTCAGAAATGAATGCCTTAAAACTATCTGTGGATTTTCATTATTATTTAACTTTGAACCTCATCTATTGTATTTTATTTAGCATAACTTCATATTATTTTACATTTATTAACAAATTTTTATATTAAAAACCTACATTGATTCAACATAATAATTATTTAACAGGGAAAATTTCTTCTTAACTAAAGGATATTTTCTTAATAATTTAAATATTAAATCTCAATACTACTATATCATTTTATTCATATAAATCTCAAAATAATATATTTTATAATCGATCTCTGACACCAGAATGACTACATATTCAAACACACACATTTAGATATATTTTGTGCTTTCATACATGAAAATGAACATCAATATTTGTCATTATACATTAAACATTTCAACCATGTTAATGTAAAGAGATTAAATTGCCTGAATTAATTTAAATAATGTTTAATTAAGATTCACAATAATACAATCTTCATCTTTAGGTATTGGTTTGCACAGAATTCACCACATACACATTTATTTAACTGCTGTTTGTATAATTTTAGTATAGAAATAATAATTACTTAAAAAATTTTTTTAATCTTAAATTATTTTTTTATAATTTTTTAACATTTTAAATAATATACTTATTTTTATATATACATTCAGACTAGATTTTAAGCAAGCTAACTTTTTTCTTTTTAAAATGGGGGAAAGAGGACTTCGTTCATCTTTTTAGTTAAACATATTTAAACATTTTTTTCCTTTTTTTAAAAAATTATTTAAATAAATTCTTTATATGAAAGAAGCATTATAAATAAATAAAAATTAATATTTACTATGAAATATTATTTTAAGAATGAGCAATACTTTTCATAATTAATTTTTGAAAATATCTAGAAAAAGAGCAATGTATGATTTTTCTTTGAGTTTTATAGTTCAAAATAAATAAATATCTTTACTTCACATCTTCAGACCCACACAAATATATAACTAATTGATTTGCTAGCAAATTTTTCTCCACCATAGTTTTTTTTCTTTCCCATTTTGAGTAATGACAGTTTCAGGTTACCTAGGATTAAATCAGGTTCACTTTTATGTTTTAGTACTCTCATCAAAGTGAATGTTAAATCAGTCATTTTCTGGAAGTCATTTATGTATACAATCTATCAATGGAATTTTGACTATTTCTTCATTTCATAAGTTGTTGGAATTTAGAATTTGCTCCATGTCTTCAGAAAGTCTGGTAAATCAAATTTTTCTTCTATTCTTCCATGTTATAAATCTCTTACATTAATAATTTGGAAAAAATAAATTGATACATTTTCTTTCACAAAGAAGAATTTTACTGCCCTTTTTATATATCAATTTTATTTACTGTTTTTCACTAAGCTCTCTATTTAGAATTTTATTATCTGTGGTGATTAATTTCGATAGGAATAAGAGTGTTTCTCTTTAATTAATTAAACCAAAATCATAAAAGAATTCTTTGTAGTTAATCTAGAATAATTACGTGATTTAAATTTAATTGAAAATATTGTTTAATATTAAAATAATTCTCCAAAATTTTGATCCAAGCAATATATTTTTAATTGTTCTCTTTTAATGATAAGCTATTACAAAAGAATTCTTTTATGTAAACACTTTCTGCATTAAAAAACATCCTTAATTATAGTAATTAACACTTTAATCAATTAGAACAATCTTAATGCCCAAGAAATCAAAGATAAATATAAAATTTTTTAGTTTTCTTTCATTTAAATGTTTAGTAACAAAAAATAAATAAAAATAATTGTATCTTTTTTTAAAAAAATATTAAATGAATATAAGTTTGAATACATTTTATCTTTTTATTTCTCTTAAAATTAGTTTGAAACAATCATTTCCATGCACGTATTATCATCATTTTCAACCACTATCAGTCTACTGCAGGATGAAGGTCTTTCCAAGTTCAATCCATCTTCACTGATCTCTAACGTCTCCACATCATTCCCCGCACACTTCCTTATTTCATCCATCCATCTCACATGTTTCTCTCTAGATCTTTTACACTCTCTTGGAATCCAGTTCAAGATTTCAACCATTCATCTGCTATCATCTCTTCTAGCAATATGTCCAGCCCAACTCCCACCTACATATATGCACACATATAAATGTATATTAAAATCTATTTCTTAATCATTTTAAACTTAATTTTATTAAATCAATTTAAGTAGGCTTTGATTATATACTAATAAGAGTAACTATTCTAAACCTTGGCAGCTCTTCCTGCCTGCCTATTCTTTGTTCCTTGGCAATAAAAATCTTCATTCTTAAATTAAAATAAAAAAATCATATGATTCATGAAGTTTTATTTTTTATACCTCAAATTTCTGCCTGCACATTCACTGTCTAATTTTCACAGGCTGCAGTTTAAGATATTGACAGTTTTCTTTTTGGGCTTGCTTCTGGTAATAAATTTGATCATTGACATGATGATTGTCTTTAATAAGGATAGCTTCTTCTGTTATGCCAGTTCCCTTATTTCATTCACATGGCCTTAGTCTGTGATCCTTACAATTTCCCTAGAATTAGGATACTTAATTGTGTGACTGTACTGTTGATGTTTCTACAGGTTCTTGCAGCACATTGCATGTCATAATTATTCAGATCTGCTATATCTTCTGTTGACATCCTGTTACAAGTAATGATTAATTGTTTCTAATGCCGAGACAAATTATGTCTGACAGTTTTGACTATTTATCGATCGAACATGATATGCAATTAATGTTCTTAGTCTTCCTATTTGACCAAGAAAGAACAGAATAATTTTGCCCTGAACATTATATAAGTTTTTCTTGTGATATCTGGTGATGCATACATTCTTGCTTATATTCACTCCAATAACATTGTAGGATAGCCATACAATATTCATGGAATTTTTGAATAAGTCTAAGGAAAAATTTCCACTATTTTTATAAAGATGATTGGTTGTTATAATTACCTTTCTATGTTTTTTTTTTTTATTAACTTTCTGTCTATGCTTCTATCTGTATGTCCACATTTTTTAAATTTGCTCTGGCTGAGATTTTTTTTTTTAGTTTTAACAACATAATATGTAAAAAAGTTTTTTTTTTTAAAATATTGATTTTATGTAAGTGGTATTAGCCGACTAAAAAGTATAAAAAATAAAGTAATCCAACTAAAAAGTGGAAAAAAAACTGAATCTCTGTTAATTTGCAATTCTTGGAAATTATCAGAAATCTTAATAATCTAGATTTGTTATAAAGCAATTGGAAATTGCAGGAATATTCTTGTTTCATAAAAGCATTAGGCCTTTTTAATTTTCATGATTTATTTGAGTCTTAAATGCCTTTTTGAAATGACAATATTTCTTCACTTTCCAATTGTTTTATAACAAGTTTAGATTTTTAAGATTTTTGATATTTTCCAAGAATGACAAAATTAATTAAGATTCAGTTTTTGTCCTACTTTTAATCAGATTACTTTCTTATTTTTATACTTTTTAGTTGGCCAGCAATATTTTTTCAATTAAAGGTTGTAAAAAGAAAAATTATTTCAATCAGTTTAAATATCCTATTGGACTCTCACTTATTTCATCCTTGAAGGTTTTCATCTGGACAAACTTGGCAGCATATATACCCCTAACAATTTTTCTTTCATAACTTTGACTCCAAGTTATTTCTGATTCTGCATCTGGATAATAATTGAAATCAAGAATCTTTTTACCTCATAGATGACCATTTCTATCATTCTATTCTCTTTGTTTCCATACTTTTTGTGAGATAATGTATGCTTTGCTTTTAACCTTTTCTTTCAGAATGTCATCCATCATTTTTATCAATTTCTAAGAATTCTGCCTTTTCAGCCATGACTTTGATCTGTAAATCTTTAATTAATAAATATAGTTGTATTATAGTAAGATTGACATTCTTCAATTCAATAATGACTTTTTTTTATTTCTTTTATGTTGATTTATGTTTTCTTTAATGTATTTACACATATTTTCAACTCATCTCCAATTTTTCTAGTCTTTTTCTTGTTCTTCTGATTCTTGTTTATTTTCCTCAAGCTTCTTCTGCAAGATCTGACTTTGCACTTTGTCTGTTTGGATATATTCTTGCATGATCTGTTGTTGTTTTTGTTTTTTTTTACCTTTATGTATTTCCTGTCTTACCTGAAATAATTTGGTTTTCACTTGTTTGATTTTATTTTCTAAGTGCTCTTGTCGTATTTTTAATTGTTATTGTCCCTGTTATATTTTTTGAAACAATCATATTTCATGTCTTAACTTGTGATCCAAACTTGTTAGCTCCTTAAAATTTTTGTGATGGATAGCTAAATTATATCACTACATAAAATGCCCATCGATTTAGAGATGTGCTGGGAACACTTATCTTTTCCCTGAATCACAATGTCTATTTAGATTTGCTAAAGTAAATTGATAAAGATGCTTTGCATCAAAAGGCTGCCTTAGTAATTTTTTTGAAATTTATCACTATTATTTACTAGTTATTTATATCATCATTATTAATCCACACTATAAAAGTCTCCAAATTTAGTCCAGTTTTTCTGATTTCTAACATCTCTTTTGTGCATCACATCAGCAAACTTTCTTACTTCACTCTCTTGGGATAGTTTAAGATTTCTATTGTACATTTGTTATCTCTTTAGCAATATATCTAGTCAAGTTCCATCAGTCTCAATTCTTTCAATAATGTCAGTAATACCTGTTTGTTATCAATCCCTTACTATTCCTAACATACATCTCTTCTTATTTTGTCCAGTGGTCTGAAGTCTTCATGTTACTCTTCTGTTATTCCAAGTCTTAGGTCCATAAAACACATTTATTAAAAACCTTTCTTTTCAAACACATACATATTTTCTTTTAATATAAAATTATATCTGTCAAAAGTACTCTATTCAAATTTAATTCTATGATTAATTTCATCAATTATATTTCATCTGCATTAATAACCTGACCAAAGTATTTGTAATTGTTCACTTCTAATTCATCATTATCATTTTTTTTTCTTTTGAGAAAATTTACTACTTCAATTTTAACATCGAATCCTAATTTCTTACTTTCATATGATAATTGTTGCATTATTTCCTTAAGCTCTGAAGTGTTACTTGCAAAAATAACTATATTATCTGCAAAATTTAGATAACTTAAATGATCTCCATTTACTTAATTCCCTTAGCTTCCTATATTAATCCACAAAATATTTATTATAAACCTTGTTTTTGAGATGTGGAATGATCCTACTGTCTACCCATTTCAAATTTATTAAACTATGTAATTTAATCATTTCTGTTGCATTTTGATAAATATTTTTAGAATATGACAATATCTGGGCCTATATCTTGATTATCCATATCTTTAATTACTGTAGGAATATTTATAGAATCAAAAGTTTTTCATAATCTAAAATCCAAAGTACAATGGTTACTCATTCATTGGTCCTTTCTATAAATTCTCAACATTTGGATGAGATCCACTGTGCTAAAACTACTTTTAAATATTGTGTGTTCTTTTGGTTGATTAAAACCCTAAATTTGTTGCAGACAAGTTGTAATTATCTTGATAAAAATTTTGTATAGAACTGATAAAAGACTAATAGGTTAGTAATTCCTAATATCTTCTTTATCATCTTAAAATATCAATACTAATGCATTCTTTCAATTATCTGATACATTTTTATTATTTAGCATTTGGTATATTATTTTGACAACAATTTTTCTATTTCATTACTTGCTTTTTTTTTATCAATTATAATTTGGTCATAACTTGGCGCTTTCCCCTTCCTCATAGATTTAATTGCATCCGCTCATGTCTTCATTTAAAATGTTGGGCAATTCAGAAGATGTTGCAATTGTAGGGGTACTTTGTTTTCTTGTTCTTTATTGCTATATAATTCTTCATAAAACTTCCACACATTTTATGATATCTCTTTTTTTTTTTTTTGGTAATTGTTTTGACTTTTTTTCTTATTGTAAAAATAAATTTCCTACCAATTCCAAGTTATTTTATACTTTTAAGACTTTTATTCTTTCCTATAGCTTTGCTTGTTAACTTACAATTATATTTTCTTATATCAATACTATCTTTTTTTTTAATACCATTTTACAAAATTTTAGATATTCAATTCCTTTTAATGGATCATTTTTATAAATTTTTATATTCCTTTTTTTTTTCATATATTGTTATCTCATTAGAAAATTTACAGGTAAATTGCTGGTTTTTTGTGCCTGCTCTCTTTGTTTTAATTCTTAATAATGTATCAGTTATCTTCCTATTAATTTCATTCAAATTTGAGTCATCCAAATCTGTTAATATTCTAAAACAATTGGCAAGTTCTAATTTAAATTTATTGAAACACTTCTGAAGGTTAATAATGTCAACTGTGAATACTGTTTTTCTTAATAATTTTTGTCTCTAATTTTGCATTGACACTTAATCTAATATCACACTCAAATATCATTTCATGTGTTGAATTTATTAACAACATTACAATCTTGAAATACATATTTTCAGTTAGTCAAAATATAATCCAATTCTGCAGCACCTTCATTTGGATGCTTTTGTGGCTATTTCCATTTTTTCTCAGAAAAAAGAAACTTTTTCTTTTGCTACAAACTCCACAAGTTTGTTTTTTCTCTCATGTCCATTGCTATAATCAATTTTTCCACAGTATTTCCTCATTTAATCATTTACCATTTCTAACATTAAAGTCTATCATGACAATTTAAAAGTATTGTTTGCTCTAATCAAAAGCTTTTGTACATTTAAGTAAAAATCCTCTACTTTTTATCACAGTGAGAACTCATTGAGGTGTAAACCTGAATTATTTGCATTTGATATCTTCCATTAAGTTGAATAACCAAACTTGCTATTTTGTCTGATACACTATCGATTCCCTCAAAATTTTTCCATTTTTTATTTATGATGAATCCAGTTCCACTTGTGTTTCCAATATTTGTATCCTTCATTTTTTTCTCTAACCTTAAAAAAGTCAAATCCTATTTAATATTAGACAGTTCCTTTTCCAATGATCTCCAGTTGTAAGTACCTAAATAAAAAATATATCACTGAATGACAGCCTGAGTCTATAATTAGAGAATTGTTAGGACCCTCCACCTTTTAGCTGCTGATCGTTGTCTTGGCTGTTGAATTTACAGCTTTCTGTGAATAAGGGTTATAATTAAGTTTTATCTGTTATGATTGTAAATATCTATATAAAAAAAAACTTCATGCCCACACATACGTTCTGTCTTCAAGAAAACTCAACTGATAGTTAAGAACTATCAGTCAACTGAGATCATGATGTTTTTTTGATCTTAAACTCAGATAAAAAGCTGGTAAACATACCTTACTGACCGATGTGTGTTGATGAGTAGCCCATTCCCTTTGTATACTATATCAATAATCACATAGTATAACAGCTGCAATGACAAGAACATAGGAGTGGATATTAGGAATCAGCCCTGTTCAGTTCCTTGTTTAAAACTTCAAAGATGAATCAAATGATCTTTCAGTTAACAGTAATTTTCTTTTTGCAACCAGTGTATTACATATATTATTTATAATATTTAACATAAACAATAACTTTTACTTGTTATGTCTACATATATTTAAATACAAATACTCAATTGTTTTACACTTTAACATTTTATTTGTACAATACTTAATTATATTTTACTATGTGGTTGTATGTACCTTCGTTACAGTGGCTTAAACTAGTAAGTAAGTCCAACAAATGTGTTGACGCCATTACTCAAAAGTTCATGACTGAAAAATGTTCATCCTATAGCTAGCCTTTGTGATGTGTCATAACTTAATACATAATAGCCCTTCCCCCCTTAGAATGAGACTTCGTAATCCTCTAAATATGCCGGACGATGGCATTGATGTGAAAGGTGTTCCTTATATAGTTTTGGAAATGGTTGGCAGAGAGGTGTTGGGTTGGCATTGTCTATGGTTTCTGCTGCGCTAAAGGTGGTGTTTTTTGAGCATCAATCAGTTCCTCTGCCTGAGTTGAGCTGGATTGGTCAGTGACAGTCACTCTTGCTTGCAATTGATTTATGTCCTTGAGTTGCATCCCCGAATCTATCTGAACTTCATATGACAAGGGGCCTGTTTGTTCTTCTCCTGTGGCAGAAATGCAAGGGGAGCCCCTCCCAGTGGCTCGTGCAAAAACTGTATCATCTGGTTGAAATTCATGTATTCTCTGCAGAGTATTTGGTATGGCCCTTGTGGCTCTATCCGGATGTATGAAATCCAAGCATATATGAAGACTTCTGTTGAAAAGCATCTCAACTGGGCTTAATCCTGTGGCTGCAGATGGTGTGATGTGTTGAGTTAACAGGTATTGAGCTAGGTGCTGGCTCCAATTTCCATATGTGTCACGTCTCAGGCTCTCTTTTACTGGCTCTCTCTGCAAGACCATTACTTGCCAGATGGTAGAGTGCGTCCCGTGCATGTCAGACTCCATTACTGATGAGGAATGTCGAGAATTCTGACAAATGCGAATTGTGGTCCATTATCGGATACCACACATTCTGATATTCCATGGATGGAAAATAGTTCTTGCAGTGCTGCAACTGTTGCACTTGAAGTCATTGTTTGCATTCTCTACACTTCTACCCACTTTGAGTATGCATCCACAACAATGAGGAGCATCTGTCCATCGATGGAGCCTGCAAAATCCAAATGCAATCGAGACCATGGTGTCGATGGTGCCTCCAGGGGTGCATCGGAGCACAAGGACATGCATGCCTTACGACTTGGCAATGCATGCATTTTCCCTCAAGATGTTCTATCTCTATCCATCGATGGCCACCATACACATGATCTTGCCAATGCCTTAGTTCTTACGATGCCCAAGTGACCTATGTGAAGCTCATTTAGGATGAATTTCTGTAGTGATGAAGGTATGATGATATGGGACCCCCACAGCAGACAGTTCTTGTGTGTGGAGAGTTCCCCCACAGCAGACAGTTCTTGTGTGTGGAGAGTTCATTTCATCTATTAAAAAACATTTGCAGTTTCATGTCTATGGCTTTGTTTGGCCAGGTGGTGAGAATATAGTTTTTTACAGTTGCTAACAAAAAGTCTATGTGTCACTTGTGCCACCTGTTTTGCCATCACAGGGAGAAACTCCAATTCTTCCAAAAACAGGACACCATCAAATTTAGGACCTTCATCTTCGGTTGATGGAAGTGGGCATCTGCTCAATGTGTCTGCATTTGCAATCTTTCTTCCTGGTCTATACTCCAGCTTAAAAGAATAGGCATTTAGTGTGTGTGCCTATCTTTGCATTCTGGGTGATAATATTATGGGTGTTGGTTTATCTGAGGTAAATATGCCTAGCAGTGGCTGATGGTCTGTATTTATTTTAAATTTGTTTCCAAATAGGAAGTGATGGAAATGTTTAACTCCAAATATTATCACCTAAGCTTCCCTGGCAATTGTGTGTAGTTCCTTTCAGCTTTAGATAAGGTGCATGAGGTGAAAGCAACCATTGCAATTGATTCATTGGGAAATCGTGTACTTAGTACTACCCCACGCTTATGGTGAAGCATCGCATGTAAGCTTAACCTCCTGGTTAGAATCAAATGGCACCAATACACTATCAGAGATCAAGGCATCTTTAAGTTTTTCAAATGTCTTTTCATGTCCCATTGTCCAGGTCCATGTGATGTTTGTAATAAGTG
Source organism: Epiperipatus broadwayi (assembly GCA_028023455.1). Lineage (NCBI taxonomy): Eukaryota > Metazoa > Onychophora > Udeonychophora > Euonychophora > Peripatidae > Epiperipatus > Epiperipatus broadwayi. The sequence goes on along the minus strand of JAQFVV010012506.1, from coordinate 1,252,977 downwards.
ATGTAGGGGTTTGGCTATGATTGCTTGGCCTGGATGGAAATTATTATAAAAGTTTAAGAGTCCTAGAAATGCTTTTAGTTCACTTTTGTTCCTTGGGGATTGGGCATTTCTAATTGCATCCACTTTTCTTGGTGATGGGTGGAGGCCCTTATTATCGATTTTATATTCCAGGAAATCCACAGTGTTTACTCCGAACACAATTTTTTCTTGTTTGCCCTAAATCCGCTGCATGTCAGCCTTTCCAACCCCTTTTGTAATTTTGCACATAAGTCACTCTTCAATGTGACACAGATTAAGATATTGTTGAAGTATGGATAAACTCCAGGGATATCTCCCAGCAAGTTGTCTATGACCCATCGAAATATCCCAGGTGCCACACAGATTCCATATTGTAAGTGTTTCACATGAAAAGCTCAATGCGTGATGATAGCTTGTATGAGCTGATGCCTCATTGACTGGAAGTTGAAGGTAAGCCTTGGCCAAAACTATTTTTATGGAAATAGGCTAAGTGGAAGAGATGCCAAAAGGTAGTGGACTGCAGGTATTGGTGATTCTGGAGGGCCTTGTTGACAGTCACCTTGTAGTCACTACATAATCTCACTTTTCCTGTAGGTTTGAGGATTGGTACCACTGGAGTTGTTCATATTGAGTTGTTCTCTGGCTCGATGATTCCTTCCTGGAGCAGTATCTCTAATGCGAGATCCACCTTATTTTTCATGGCAAGTGGTAATGGCTAGGATCTCAGTCTAATTGGAGGATAATTTGGATCCACTGGCAGTGAAACTGTCGATCCCTTATAAGTTCCTATTGATGAGTTGAATACTTGCGGATACTTGCTAACGACATCTTGGATGGATAATTCAGTGATACTATGAATTCCTGATAATGTAATACCCAGAGGTCTGAACCATTCACTTCCCAGTAGACTTGTGCATGGTCTCTGCTACCCACAATCACAAGTAGCTTGTGTCCTTCCCATATTGTATAAGTACTACACATTGTTCTTTAAATGCTATTGCATGATGTTGAAAGTCTCTTAGTGTGATATCGACTGGTTGTAATTTAAGTATCAGTGCCTTACATATATCCGTGAATGTATCATATTACATTACATAATATTGTGACTCTGTGTCAACACTATTTGCCATATATGTATATATGTGTGATAGCTTTACATGTTGAGCCATTCTGGCACACTTCATGGTGTGATCTATGACTTCTTCCAATTCAGTTACTGTCATGCACTGGTTAGGTGTCCTCAAAGTATTTCATTGTTTTACTCTGTAAACATGTTGTAGGTGTCCCATTCTCTGTCAGAAATAACATTTGGTTCTTTTAAAAGGGCATTCTGCTTGGTGTGCTGACCACCACTTCCATTACAAGGAGTGGTTCCTGACCAAGAGGTTTTATTGTTTCTTTTGTACACTGGTGTTTGAGAGTGTGGTAGTAACCCCAGAGGGTTATTACATTGAACTGTTGGTCTGTTCCATTGAATAAGGTCTACATTTGGCATTGATGAGCTTGTGGCATGAATTTCCTGCATCTGTATTGATGCTGCCTCTGCGGCCAAGCTACGCTGAACAGCCATTTCCAAGGGTAAGCTTTCTTCTGTTAGTAGTTTGTGTTGTGTTGCTTCATCGTGAAGTCCACAGATGAATTGGTTCTGAAGACACTGTAAGTGAAGGTCCAAATTCACAACCCTCCTCTGTCAGATGTTGGAGGTCTGCCAAGAACTAGGTAAACTTATTGCCAATGGCGATGAAATTCAAATCTCTTGTATATGATGGACGGCTGTGGGTTAAAATATTGTTTTAAAACTTTAATGATGTCTTGGTATGACTTTTTCTGAGGCAATGCCGGAGATATAAGGGAGTGCAGGATACTTAATGTTTTTAGGTCACATGTTGCAAGGAGAGTTGCATGCTTTCTGTCGTCAGAAATTATGTTATTAGCTTTGCAAAAAAAATCCACTTGCGACACATATGTATCCACAGGTGTGGTGAGTCAATGTCAAATGATGTTAGACAGCCGATAGTAGCCATTACGTGGTATAATGTTGACAATTCCAAAATTTGTCTGAATGTTTTTAAGTGAGAAAGAAATGCGAGGAAAAGACCCATTGCATGACAGTTTATGACATAACAATAATTGCATGTTTATGTATGCTAGTTGCCTTATGTCTTATATATATATATATTTATATGGCATTGATTTTTCTTGCATGTTCATTTAAATATTACATCATTACATCCTCGTCGCCAATTTTCTGCTATGTTTACATTTATTTAAATACAAATACTACTCAATTGTTTTCAATTTAACATTTTATTTGTACAATACTTAATTATATTTTACTATGTGACTGTACTTACCTTCGTTACAGCGGCTTAAATTAGTAAGTCCAACAAACGTGTTGACGCCATTACTCAAAAGTCTATGACTGAAAAATATTCATCCCGCAGCTAGCCTTTGTGACGTCTCATAACTAATACATAACATTACTTAAATTTCAATTTACTTGTATCATATATATATACAATGGACTAGTTGCATTTTTACTATATGAAAATTAAAATCTAAGTTCCCCCACCCCTCATTTTTTATGAAAGTGCAATGTAGCATTTTACAATGAGAGAAATACTTTGAAAGATGTTTTTTTAAAAAAAAAACAACTTTGTTTTATGAAGTTTAAGCAAAAATTTTAAAATAATTTAAGGATCAAAAATATAATGCATGTGTCATAGGAAAAATGATTTGAAAATTTTTAATAATTTACACGTAGTTTATGACAGGTAGAAAATCCTTTTTTTTTTTTTTTTTGTAGTAGCTGTACAAAATGGAAGTTCAATACATTATATATTATTCTTGAACATTTGTTTTTATTAAATATGATAGAGGTCATAAAATTTACATTTTGAATCATATTTGTGAAATATATACATATATGTAATTCTGAAGAAATTCTCTTGATCGAGATAAAGCTCTCAGTGGCTGTTCTTCCATGACTTCTATATAGGAAAATGCTTATTAGGGACTTCTAAAAAACCTAGCTTTTAATGTTATACTTAAAATATAAAGTATTGCTCACTCTACTAATGATAATATGTACTTTGGCTGCTTTATGAGGCTAATATGCACTCAAGAAAAATGAACTATCAATGCCCTTGTTTTGAGTTCACTGATAAAATTTAACACATTCATAATGTGGAGGTTATATTAACGATCAGTGTTTTTATTATGCCTCATTATTCAGATATCTTTATGCATACTTTAACTTACCAAGTACTACTCAAATATGGAGATTATATCAATAAGTATTCTATTTGATAACTGTCCTATTAATAAAGTAGCAGGTTGTATCCATTCATAGCAGAAATATAAATATATCACAAAATGCTTTCTGCTGATAGTGTCATAATCCAATAAACATTAAGACTGTTGATAGCTTAAGGATTGATTGTTATTAAAACTATACTTGACAAACACAGATTTATTAAGATTTAAAATTATTCAGGTTACAATTTCTCCAATAATAGAGATTACCACACACATAGTTAAAGATAATTAACACATGAATTCATTATATAATTACTATAATACATATGGAACAAATGTGTTCTATAATTTAACTCAAATCCACTAATATAAATTATGAAGTTCCATTTTTAAAAAAACCCACACATATAAACACTAACTTTTAGTTGAAATTGAAACATTAAATTTTAGTAGATAAGTTTTTCCCCATCAATTTCTCTTTATTGTAACATTTAAACACTTCTTTCACTTTTCTCAGACACACACAAAAGCAAACATATTTCATTTTCATGGACCGACACATAAAAATGCTACATAAATATTCTCTCTAGTTGGACCACCCTTAACATAACATTTAAACTGGACAAATTGTTACTGTGATGTTTTAATTCATTTTTAATAATAGGTATAAGAAAATAATCACATTTAAATATCTTGTAATTAATATAATAATTTTATTTTAATGGAAATTTAAGCTTTACAAAAATCGGATTCTGCAGTGTAGCTATATATATATATATACTTTTGAAGATTTATAACAATTTAGTAACTACCAACAATATTTATACACATAACATACTTATAAATGTATAAGATAAATTAAACTATATATGACTAATAGCTATATATTTTATTATGAAGTTAATTGTTTAATTATATAAATCTAATTGTTGTATAGGACATAATTAATAATAATTTAGAACGGAATGACCAGCATTTTACATTTTTCAGGGACAAAGCTTTCCCTCCTAGTGAAGTTGAAATGATCTTTTTTTTCTGTCTAATTCTCGAGAATCGAAATGGGCACCGGTTTAAAATGTTCTGGATAATCCATATTTTTTTATTATCTTTCTGTGATTAACTTTTATAGATCCACATGTATTAATTAAAACAACACAGTTGCCTAAAAGCTATTACTACTTATTACTCTTTAATATTCAGTGAATTGTTTCTGAACTTATTGACAGTCTAAACATCAGTATTTGACATTCCTCCCTCTACTCAATAGAATGAGATCAATCCTGCTTATTTTATCTTTCTCTATCAATACTTTAATATTGTTGTCACTACTAATTGATTTTCCTTTGCTTACTTCTGCTCACGGATGCTATTTCTGCTTCAAGTTGAGAATTGGTGAGCTAGAATTTTTTTTTGTTAGTTATTCATTTGTTGATGTCTTAACTTCACTTGCGTCTGTAAGCAGTTTAAACTCTTAATTCGTTACTCTCATTAAATTTTTGTTTGTGGAAAGAGTTTGGTGTTTTCTAAATTCAACACTATTTTTCAATCTCAATATCTCTATCTGTTTGGATAATCTTTTTAAATTATTCCCTCTATCTGTAATTGTTAAATTTTCTCTGGAATCAATTAAACTTTTTTCTTTAGTCAATTAACAGAGTTAAACTTTTTTAGGCAACATCTCTTTAGAAGTTATAGATGTTGACTGCTAAAAAAAGTAATGGTGTATATAATAATTTTTGAATATTTGTTGATTCTACTTTTTTCAAAACTTAAGTCAAATGAACTTTCAACCAGATTGCTAAACTTGAGATAATAGTCTGATCCTTTTATCTTTGATATAATCTTTTATTTTTAGAGCAGTGAAATGAGTTCATTGTTGGAAACAATAGCCTCAAGAAATTCATGACATTGAAAAATCTCTTCCAATTTTCTGATGACTTTATTCATTCTAGTTTCAACAGGCAATGATCTCGTTTGGAGTAGGAGTCAATTAAAATTAGATATGAGCCTTAATGGATTCCTGCATGCTCTATGTAAATCTTAGATTTGTTGCCTTTGGCTAAGAAATATATATCTTTAGTGGTAATTTTGCTGTTTATTGACTGATATTCAATATCCTCTTTCTCATTTCTTACTGTGAGTGCATTCTTTATAGCTCAAACTTTGTTTGATGTTATACTTTTTAACCATATATAATATGGCCCAAAATGTGTATTGCTGTTGTATTTCCCCAATGATGTAAATCTTTATTCTCAATGCTTTAAACTATTCTATGGTAATGATTTGGCTTATTTCAATATATAGTAACATGTATGTATAGCAACCTTCACCACATTGTCAATTTTCAAAGAATTATTACTTCATTTTTGCACTTTAAGATTCAAACTTTGAAGGGAATAAGTTTCTGATAGTTCACTATCAAGGATGTCCAGTATTTTTTTATAAAGATAAAAACATTTCCATTATGTTTTTCTATTTTAATACATTTCCAACAAAACTATATAGACATACATTAGTCAGACTTTTAAATAAATACATTTTTAATTGTATACTTTTGAAATATTCATTTTTTTTCATTTCCATAATGTTGGTTTTATTTATAACCATTCTTTTGATCTTACAACAGATATGCTGAAGGTGACTTTTGATCAATTTAAATATTGTTTCTCTTTCTATTTACACTGCATTTTTATATTATTTAATTCACTGCAGCAATAGCACAATATTTTTTAAATTTTCTTTTGCTTTATATTTTGTATAATTTTCCTGTATTCATAGATCTCTGTTCCAGTTGTATGATTTTAAAACTACTAGCTTATTCTAACACTATTTCATACCTTTTTTATAGCCTCCACATATATATCAGAACTGCTTCATTTAGAAGTTGCTGTCTTAGCCTTTCATCAGATATATCAAATACATATTGTTGGAAGAATTCCATCTAGGAAATCTCTGTATGTATAATATTTTATGAAAATTCTAAGGGCTGTGTCAACTTTTTGCCTTTTTCACATTTCACTTAACTCTTATTGCAGAAATACGTGTGCACTATATGCCTTAATATCCATGGGTTTAAATAATTATTCATTTTTTCCACTACTTATTCATATGATAATTCTACTGGTCTAGTGGCTTAACATAATCCATTTGTGATTTTGACCAATTTCTATTCACCAAATGTAAATTTTATGACCTCTATCATATTTAATAAAAACAAATGTTCAAGAATAATATATAATGTATTGAACTGAGTCCATTTAAAAGAAATTATTTAATTGGGTTTAAATCGGTTTAAACACCTTTTAACATAATTTTTAATTTATATTTTAATATTATGTAAACTGACCAGTCCTTCAAGCAGAGAAGTATAATCACATATAGATGAAACATTCATAGTACCTATAATCAGACCGAGGCTATTCAAAGTATAACCTATGATCACATTTCCAGGCTATAGCACTTCTTGACTGCTAGATTCAAACCCCTGCTATCCAAAGCATTTTATTTGTTTTGAGGATCAACCTCAGGCACCAGCTAATCATAAGTTATATAATCAGCATGCATTGGATGTTAGGCACACAATCCAGCACTTGAAATATCACATACCTAGCTCACACTCTGCCTCAGGGTCCAGCATATTTACTTAATACATAAAATAACTCTATACTAATTTACTTGTGATGCAGTGTAAGAAAGAAAGAGAAAATAGATAAAATAACAATTAGAGCAAACATTAATATTTATTTATGCACACATATTTAACACTATAACAATAAAAGATTTGAAATAAGAAAAATATAAATGACTTTAGGCTATAGTTATAATAGTCCATTAATGAAAGTTCATTTAAAATAACAAGTCTAGTCTGTGATCAGAATATTTTTAAAAGTATCTTTACCTAGGTTTTCATGATTGTCAGTTTCCAACTGGTTGGCTTTTTGGTCTCCATCAGTGGTTCCATGGCTTGTTTCCATTCTTTGTGTTAACAATAGGAGAGAGAGTTTGCAACAGTGTTTATTTACAATCTATGCATTGTTCCAGGCATTGGTTCAGGTGAGGTTCAATTGATTTTCTTTTTGTTGAGGGTTTTTGAGGCCTGAAGCCCAGCTGAATATTCTGAATGCATGCTTCTAGATCTGCTTCTTTTTCATGGATGTTGACTGGCTTACTATTGTATTTACAATTTCTGTATATCTGAGTCTTTAGTTGTTTGGATTCTGCATTCTGTCCGAACTGAATAATAATGATCTGAATTGATGAATGATCTAGCAAATTGCAGCCCCAATTGAAGAACAATAACCAAGATGTAACTTTTATATCTTAACTCTCTCATTGTTTTATTTTATCTTGACTTGAACCTGTCTTTAATTAATTTTACATTTCTTTAATTAATTGATTTTTACATTTGCCTTAATCTTAATCTGTTCAGATTCATCTACTATCTCAATAAGATAATTTACAGTTTTTTAATTAATTCAACCATTGATTTTGATTTTATTATCAATCTGAAATCTTATAAACTAATTAATTACATTTTTGAAAGTTTTACAAACATTTTATTTTTACAGACTAATTTTTAGTCTGATTTTACATTTTCTTATTTTATACATTATAATGAGATATTATTTTATATAGCACTATGTTTTTTTATGTAATAGTAATATTAGTGATTAAGCCAATGCACATGCACTTTAAAGATAAATTATAAATGAATACTCAATTTTTCCAGACACGAGATATAGTATTTTAGTGTCATTCATTCAAACATAACAAATGTAATTTAAAGTGATCATGTAACACCGTCATGCTCTTATTTCCACACACTTAAGATTTGCCCATACATAAATGATTGGGTCCAAAAAAATGGGTGGATTCATTCCATTCTTTCTAAAATACTATATCTCGTGTCTGAAAAATTGAGTATTCATTTATTTTATACATTATAAAAGGAGTTTTCTTTGCAAAGAGAGAGAGAGGAAAAAAAAAGAGTTTAAATTTTTTTTAATTCTATTTTAGATTTCTCCCCATCCTGCTAAGTAGTTTTGTTTTAAAAGAAAAATATGACACAATATTTTGCTTGTAAAATTTTCATTTTAATAATCTTACAAGTAATCATTTTTAAAAAAAAATTATGAAACATGTAATGCTATTCACTAGCACTACAATATATTCAGTAATATTGCTAATGTCAAATTCACTAATACCATTTTCACTTAGTGATATGCTTTTACTTGCTTTTGCTTTGTCATTAAACTATTGATATATTAAGGCTACAAATCAATAACATTGTGACTGAACTATTGTAATCCTATGCAATGTCCATGAGTTTGAATCAATGAGACTTGGTCATTGCAATGCATAACCCTATGATGGAACAAAAGTGATTAAATAGTTCATATATATCAAACCTTTTTATATACTCTCCTCATATACACATCATTGCAATTTTTATATATAATTCCTCCTTTATTTTCTTTACAGTTTCAACTGTCCTACAGTCTTCATTAAAGCTACAACATTTAAACATATAATCATATAACTATTTTATATACATATTTTTAAAGTATTATATTATTTTCAATTACATCTAATTTTAACTAATTTTACCTTTACATGTTTTAATTTATACTTATTTATTTATAATTATTTTTTTATTTTTATCCCATTCTATTTTATTTTTACTTCTAATTATCTAATAATAATGTAATAATTAAAAAATGTGTATATAGATATGTATATAAAATAATGGTTATATGATTATATGTTTAAATGTTGTAGCTCTGATGAAGATTATATAACAATCAAAACTGTAAGGAAAATAAATGAAGGATTATATAAAAATTGCATTGAAGTGTATATGAGGAGAGTATATAGAAAAGTTTGATATAAATGAATATTTGAAGAAAGATGCAAAGAAAGTGAAAAAGGAGAAGATAAGAATAATAATAATAATTAAATAGTTAATGTAAAGATATTGTGAATCAAAATTGGAGAAACTTAGCTAAATAATTTGGTTGTTTTACAATAGCGTGTTGAAACCGCCGGAGGGCGTTATTTCTATGCTAGCGCACAGAAATATGGCATTTAGGTGGCCGCCTCCGCCGCTATCAAACGTTCTATTTCTAACGTGTAAGCCTCGAAAAAGTCCGTTGATATGGGGGAGGTACCGGCTGACTGTGTTTATTTCTATGCTAATGCACAGAAACGTGAATATTTAGCCAATCTTGCCTCAGAAGCTATCGTGTCAGCTTATAGCTCAGATTCGGGCTAAGCATTTCGAACTAGCGATCATATTTCACTTTTGTTTATAGTATTGTCTGAGGATGGCTGGAATTACGATTGTCGAAACTATTTTAATATTCATTAAGACCACCTCCCCCTCTATCTCGCATGTTTTAGGAAGGTCTACTAACAATTATCAGCAGAGTCTCATGCTTCCCTAGCCCCCATTTCCTGCTGAATAAATGGGCCAAGTGTAGTTAAAAGCGCGCTTCCCATCAAATCACGTTCTAAGTCATGTTTCGTGTGACAACAACTGCGAGCTGATTAATCGAATAGCTGAAAAAATAGGACAACTTGTTTTGCCGAATGTCAAAGAAAGAACAAGGATTCTTCTCTGACTGCTGGAACCGGCGGTGGTTTATCAAACAAAACACCTTGAAGCTGCATGCCTGCTGTGTTTTTTTTATTTATTTTTTGCCTGAAGAGCCCAAAAAGTTGCTTTTAATTGTTGTATAGATTGATTTTTTTGAGGGGGAATTACCGTCAAAACTGGGTCAATCTTCGAGTTGTTGGCATTCTGTTCTGTTAGCAATTGCAAACACCCTGACCCCCTCTCCCAAAGTTGGACTTTGGCTTGTAAATGTGATGTTAAACAGACAATAGATTTATTTATCAAAATAAAAACAAAACAAACCGAATAAAAAAAAAAGTAGTTGAATCGGCGGTTTTTTGTTTGTCATACAATACCGAACCGAAAACAGAAAAGGGTTTAATGAGAATTAAATCAAAACAAACAAAAAATCGGTTAACTACTTTTTAAAAATCATTGGTTTTAATCGATCCATTTTTTTTTTTTTTGGTTTGTTTTTGTTGTTTGGGGTAGCCAAAATAGATTTCATAGCCGCCGTACTTTTATTTTTAAATGTGATAAACAACAACAACAACCAAAAAAAAAAAAAAAAACAACCAAAAAATATGTAGACAGTAAAAAAAAAAAAAAAAAAACCCCGTCCCCTTTGAAAATATAAATAATGAAAAAAAGAATCAGAAGCCAAAAAAATGATGTACTTTTTTTTTGTAAATTCATTTATTTGTAATTTTTTTGTTTATGCATTTGTTTATTTTATTTTTTTGTTTTGGTCGTGTTTAAACAAAAAATTTGATTTGACATTACTTTTATAAATGTGATAAACAAAAAAAAATAAAAAAAACAAAGCCAACAAAAAAAAAGAAAAGAAAAGAAACCCGGCCCTGGCAACATTATATTTATCTTTGTTTACAAACCGAGCCCGCCCTTCGGCGGTTTCAACACACTATTGTAAAACAACCAATAATTTTGATGATTAATAATACAATTTTAGAAATAAAAATATTTGCTGACTTCATATATATATAAAGTAAATTAATTTAATGTGACAAGTAGTTATATACTTTACAAAGAAGTGTTTATTTATATAAATCTTGTTGCAATTAATAATTTATATTGTGATGATCTGCCTAAGTCTCTATTCTGCTATTTTACAAATTTCCTGAAATAGGCCACTCAGGGTATTTTTCTTCACTGTTTCTAATGAAGGTGAAGTTACTTGTTAAAAACAGACTTTTCTGCTGGTCTACCACCAGTTTTTATTTGTGAGGGGGGTCTATTATTGCCTGGAATTTACTGGGAAATCAGTTTAAGATATATAGAGAGGAATTAAATAGGCAATTTAATCATTTAATAATTTTTTTATACATTAAAGCCATATGTTTTTATTAACTAAAATATCATTAGTAGTTTACTCTTAGCATGTTGAAACCGCGAGAGGGCGGAAATTTTTATATAAACAAACATAAATATAATGTTACGGGCCTTTTTTTTTATTTTCAACTTTAACATTATTTTCTAAAATGGAATAATTATGTTTTTAAATTACATTAGACATTTTAGCACCTTGCGACATTTTGCAAACTAGTTTTAATACAATTTACGAAACAACATTATTTTATAAAAAACATTATTTTCGAAAATACAAAAATTACAATATTTTAAATTACATTCCACAAGTCAGTGCGTAGTGCTGGAATGTGTATGGGAGGAGGGGATGTTTTTGCCTGACTGAAGGATTGGCCAAAAGATGCAGTATTCAATTTACGAACCAACATTATTTTCTAAAATACAATAATTACATTTTTAAATTACATTAGACATGTCAGCGCTTTGTGCTGGAATGTGCAGGGGGTGCGTCGATGGTTTTGCAGGTCTGAAGGATCAGCCAAAAGATACAGTACTCTGAATCAAACCAAGATTATGATTTGCAAAACAATGTGCAACCTCAGGCATTTTATTTGTCTCGTATCCGTTCTTAATCTGACCAAAGGATTAAGCTATATTCTGATCAAACCAAGCTTACAATTTCCAAAACAACATGCAGCCTCAGCCATTTCATTTGATTCGGAGCTGTTCTCATGCAAATGTATCCTTTCACGTGACTTGTGTGAAATAGTGCTTGGCCTGACCCTTTTACAATAGTTTTCATATTTTGTGATGTGTAGGGAAGCATGGAGATGGGCTTACAATTATTAGTATGTACTAGTGCATCAGTTAGAGTGTAAGATGGCCAGTTAAATTCCAAACACCCTCATGATATATGGTAGTGATCTGTTAAGTGTGCGCATTTGCATAGTGTCACAAAGCACATCAACGGGCCGTAATATTGGTGTGCAATGCCATCTAAGCCTACAATGGCTAATATGAACAGAACTGTTCTATAGGCCATACACTTTCACAGAAATATTAGGCTGTGTAAATGGCATATGTCTGTGCATTTGCATAGATAGTATGCTCTCTTGTAGTGTCAACACGCTAAGAGAAGACTACCACATCATTCAGTGTTTCTTGAATTAAATTTTATAAATACACATGCATTGTATTAAAGAATACAATAGATAGCATTATGTATAATAAACTATTAAATCACAATACTTATCACCATAATTTTATTTCACTTATGGTTCGTATTCTATATATTGCACTTAAAATACACATTCGTGAAGCTATATTAAAAGTTTATATTTGCTTAGCATGTTCCGCGCTTTCAGGAACTTTGTGCTTCCATATTCATAACTTATAATAATGTTTATGTTAGCTTGTCTAATATAGATATATGCAAATATATGCAAATCACTTAGATCGCCCATTTTTTCAAAATAGAGAAGCGCTATAAATCAAGCCTCTTTTATCTTGTGCTTGGTCTCATTGTGCTCAGTGTAAACCATTTCAGCCATCATAGGTTCGAATATGTGGCCTGTGGACTTTTGACGTTCAAAAAATATTGAGCTACCTTCAGATTTGATTCTTGTCTCACAATCACTACCAGAGTATCGCAATATTGATACTTATATAACAGGGAAAGAATCAAATCTGAAGATAGCTCAATATTTTTCGAATATCAAAGGTCCACAGGCCACATATTCAAACCTACGATAGCTGAAATGGTTTGCACTGAGCACAATGACACCAAGCACAAAATAAAGGATGCTTGCTTTATAGTAGAAGACCCCAATTCCATCAATAGGACAGATGCTTGCTTCTCTATTTAAAAAAAAAAAGGGCGATCTAAGTGATTTGCATATATTTGCACACATCTCTATTAGACAAGATAACAACAAACATTATTATTATAAGCTATGAATATGGGAGCACAAAGTTCCCGAAAGTGCTAAGCAAATATAAACTTTTAACTATAGCTTCACGAATATACGTTTCAAGCACAATATATATATATAATTTCATATCAATGTATTTATATTTTATTTTTATTAGCTCATCTTATGTATGCTATAGGCAACAGTATTATTATAGATCATTTAAATTTTTATGGCCATCCCTCTTTTCATTTTCCAATCCTCTCACTTTTTTAGTTTTCATAAAGTTTCAGATAGTTTAATTTCTTATAAATGTGCATATTATTCATTCATGTTTTTAGGAAGTGAAAAATTATTTGTTTGATTCTTTGTAGCATCTATCATTAAATATCATTTTCTTCACAATTTTATATACATGTGAAATGAACTGTTTTCTAAATGTTTCCTCATGGAAGAAAGATATATATGTTGTAATATTTGTTTTTTAAATGTAATTATTAGTGCTGCTTTTTAATTTGATTTTGGCATGTGGATTTCTTAAAATGCATAAAACCCTCGTACAGATTTTATCTTTTTATACTCTTTTATTATTCTATCTGATGGTTACTTAAGATGATTGCACGCTAAAAATTTGTCCTTTACACTGATGGTAAATTAAAATTGTAAAAAAAAAAATAATAAAAATTTGTAGAATATTAATAATAAAATATTTTTTTTTTTTTCTGCAATATTTTTTACAGTTTATAAGAAGGGGGGGGTGGTAAGAAATACCCTATATATTACATATATTGATATAGGTATATATAATAAGCCTGTATTTCAGTTATTAAATCCATTAATGGAAATTTCTTACATGATGACACAGCTATTTTGAACAGATGGAAGAAGTATTTTGAACAACTTTTGAATAAAGATACAATAATTGAGATGATGACTTTTAATGATATATCCATTTAAGTTATCGATATAGTTGGCATACAACATTCCATTTTACATTTAGTTTGTGTTTTTAAACACAGTATGGACACTCTGAAGCCATATTGGGATAACTAATTGCTAAATTTAAGATTTAGCATACCTTTGACATTGTTGCACATTTAAAAATTCAGATTTTTATATAAAGTAATCTAAAAATAAATATGTAAACAGTAGAATATAGATTTGTATTTATACAACATGAAATAGTAGTAGTTTTTTTTATAAAGTAATTTAAAAACATAAATAGTTTGCAAAAATTGAACAGCTATAAAATGAATCATTTCCCCATAATTTGAATAGTTTATTTTTAATTTTTTACTTAGTGGAGTGGTAAACCATACTATATTTTGTACCAAATCCCTCTCATGTTTAAATGTATATGTCATATAGTTGCTTACATTTTCTTGATAAACATTGATTAGAATAGAATATGTATTACACATTGATCTGCATATACATGCATATATATATCAATGATGAAGCATGACTTTTTTTAAGGAATAGAAGCACACTGCATAATCTTTTTTTTTTTATATATATATTATGTTTTTATTTACTTGCCACAGTAATTTTTATGTAATAGCTAATATATACATATTACATACATCTAGAAAAATCTGTAACTCTCTTACCAAATATTTTTATTTTCTAAATGCTTTTAACATTCTCAAGTTTTAACTATTAATTACATTTTAGCATTGTTTGAACTTCTTATAATCAATGAATAATGCAAAAAATATGATGGTCAAACTCATTATTTTCCAATTATTGGTAAAAAAATTAAAAGTTAACAGAAATTCCATACAAAAAATAATAAGTTTGAATTGTTCATTCTTTTTTTTTATGTTTGACAAAATAGTTTAGAGAATTTTTTTTTACATTTGTATGTGCAATTTGTTGGATTGATTTTGTGTAGTTGAATATAGTTAATTTTTAAAATTTAATTTTAGTTAAAGCCTTTGAACTTTTTAGTGAATTCTTCTATGGAAGCACTCATTCCAGTTTAATACATGAAATCTTTGTACCTGATGTATACATAAGTTAGATGCTTTTTTATTTGTATATATATACATATGAAGATTACAGTATAAGAAAAATTTTAAAAAATAATAATATAATTATTAATAATATATTCAGGGGACATTTATGTATATTTTCTTAGCGTGTGTTCACTCGTGCACTTATTGAAGCAATAAAAATAAGAAAAAAAAAACTACTGTATTTTTGTTTTTAAAATAAATAGTTAAATGTCTGATTTTTTCATTATTAAATATGCTCTGGACAATATTCTAATAAAAATTCAGAATCTCTGCAATTAGTTTGATATTTTAAGTCAATATTAAATTTTAATATGCTGTAAAATTTTGTAAAACTTTTAGTATAACTTCATAAAATATTTTATTATGCAAAATACTCACATAATATGTAGAAAAGATAAGAAAAGGATAATAAAATGCACGTGCTTTCAAAATGAAGTGAAGAAATTTTATTAATATATACCTGGGTCTCGTTTTATGTGGATTATTTTAATGCAATTTTGAAGTTATGCGATTCATATTTTTTCTTAATATCTTTTATATTTCACTATATTTATTAGATATCAAGAAATTTAAATTATTAATAACTTATTTTGACTTGAAATACTTTTTTCCCCCTAAAATATAACGTTATATTAGCAGCTAACGTGAATATGGCCTGAAGCTGTATTTAGAACTTAGCTTCTACATAAATAACCTCTTTATGCTAATGAGTAAATAATAATAATAAATTTATACTTACATATAAAAACATTGCTATAAATATTCAAAAATTTAAACTTTTAAAACATATTGTTATATATAATAGAAATAAATAATCTTTTAGATTTTTAAAATAAAAAACGAAGATTTTATAAACTGAAAATAATCTTTCTAATGATAATGTTTTGATTGCGATCTTATTTTTTTAATATAGAAACAGAAAACCATTAACACAGCACAAGACTGAAAATGGTGCTAGTTGTACATCACATCACAAATAAAAATAAAGTGGCTTAACAGGTTTCTCTGTGCATAATTGCTGAGAGATTCTTTTACTTCGTTTAAGAAGCCACAATACATCATATCACACCACATCGAATCTGATTTCTTACCAGTTTACAAACAAATGCTAGCGGTAATGATTAAAATATGTATGAAAAATGTAAAATTAAATACTGTAGTAATAAAAAAAGTTTATCTTGTATTAATATTTTTCAAATATTTGAAATTTTTTATTAATCATATTTTATTTGCTTATTTTTTTAATGCAAATTTTAAAGTAATTTTTCTTTGTTGCTTTGCTTTTATGCGAATTCTGAAAATTACGACCCCTATCCCCCATTTTTCAAGGTAAATTAAGTCTATTTTTGTGCGATTTTTTTTAATGCGGGTTTTCTGTGGAACCTATCTACCGCATAAAATGAGACCCAGGTATATATAATTATTTATGGTACACCAAGATAGAAAAATAACTTTTAACATATTGTAAAATTTATTCACAAATTTTACTTTTTTTAAACATGATTGCATAGGGCACTCAAAGGGGAAAAAATGACTATTCAAAATATAAAATTTGTGAATTTTAATGGATTTTTTTGCACATTTATTTACATTTTTTTTTTTTTTTGGATAGTGAATGATTGAAATTGCACAGTTAGATACAGCATAGGTTGTCACTTTACTATAATCTCAAAATAAAAATTTGTTTGTACTTGTATGATACTCATGTCGACTATGACACTTAATATGTATAGGGCTAGACTATAATCTAGACAACTGTACACTCAATAATTATACTTTAAATAAAATACATTAAACTTAATAAGTTTATTTACTCAGAGTAATGTATAAGTTAATAATAATGGTTATTAGGTTCAACTCATGAACGTCTGGTTGAATTCTACAACAAATAATATTAATTATTGAATAATTTATATACAGAGTTAGATTCTATTTGTCTATTTGTTTTTTTTTCAAATTTTATCATTTTACTTCTATAATTTTCTACATTAGTTTTTACTTGCAATTTTAGTAAGCAACTTTCTGCGCACTCAGTCTAATTAGATTTGATTGCACCTCTTTTCCATCTATACTATCAAGTCTGCACCTACATTACACGTATTAATCTGTTTTTATTCTGTTCTATTAGTATAACTAGTCTATAGAAGTTCAGCAGGCATTTTTAACAACTAACTCTAATTTGCATATTGTTACACAATTATTGGCATGCAAATTAGACTACATATCTTACTTGCAATTTGTTTAATTCTCTTTTTCTGCTTATCATTACTTCTAGAATGACACAACTCTACCTGTATTATCCAGTTTGTACACACACACACACACAAATATATCTTTATTAAATAAATAAACAAATGAGTCAATATACAACAGTTTCAAAAGGTTGAAATATTTGTTAGTTAATACACTAAGCATCGCATGATCACCATTTACTATGCTTACACAACCTGTTAAAACAGTGACAAATTCTTCATATAGTAGTGTCACCCAGTGCAAGCCATAGTAATTAATGGATGCAAGAAGATTTGTTCGTAAAACACCTATCTAGTGCCTACTCATCCAATATCCCTAGACTAGTTTCTATCTTGTGGCTTTCATCAGTTAACTAAAAGAATAAAAGGTGCCTGCTGGATAGTTGCATTAGATTCTAAGATCTAGGTGCTGTGTTTCCAGAGTCAAGGCTGCTTAATAATGAAAGGCACAAACTAGAAACTACTCAGGGGATATTGGATGAGTAGACACTAGATAGGGATTTTATGTACAAACCTACTGCATGGAGAGTTTGTCATTGTGTTTATGCACTCTATGGATGATGCCTATATATATAGAATTTGATTCTTTTTAAGGAAAAATTATTTTGCATTATATCGTATGTCTTCTCCTTCATTGTTCCTTTTTGAAAAACGGCCTTTCAGTAAATTATTTATATATATATTCTCCACACACTTCGAACCCTGAATAATATGTAAATATATATATAGCACCTTCGCATATATAATTTTAATAATATATTACTACTTTTTTAAATATGAATGCAAAAAGTGCAATAAGAACATTAATTAGAAATAAAATCTACCTTATGAAAATACTGTGGTAAAATAATTTAATGCAAGAAAAAATATAAAATTAAGTTTAATCAATAGATGGCGGAATGTTTGGGTATTGCATCATTTAGTATCGTGCACTTCGAGAAAAAGTCTCGAGTATACTTTGGCTACGTTCTACGTTTTTGTGGAATCATTTCTATGAAATTAGGATTTTTTTTTCCAGCGCTTAATTTATATTTGAAATAAAATTTAATTGTCTTTTCTGGTAAAGGTTTACTTTAGCGGCCCCAATATGTTGGCCTTCTTTCCCTATGTCTACTAAATGCCAATGTTATATAACTTGTTTTACTTGTGGATTTTTTTTTTTTTACTAAGCATAAAAGTTACCTAAATTGTGGGTCTGCAAATTAAATTCGCAATATTATAGTGATATTTTAATTTCTTTAATTATTTTAACAAGTAGGTTATGTATTTATTAAGGATCTTCCTTTATTCACGTTATCACTAACTATTGTCTAGGATTTTTTCATTTTTTTGTAAGCTACGTCAGAAATTTCGCGGAAAAAAACGTAACTACCTCAATTAAATTCGGCCAATGAGCAACGAGGATTACTTTGTGATTTTAGTTTATCATTTGGCGCCATATTCAGTTGTGTACCAGTTGTCCAGGAATTTAGTTGTCTACTTTTCTGGCAGTTTGCGCCGTTAAGTATACCATAATTTCTTAATTTTAAGCTTTCCAAAGATCAGACATGATGTTTGTTATAAAAAGAGGTAGGATTTTAGCATTTTTATTTCCAAGAAATTTTTATACTTTGCTTTAAAAAATTTGTTAATTATAAAACTCCATTTTTTTTTCATTCAATGAACAGATGGCCGTAAAGAAACTGTCCACTTTGACAAGATCACTTCACGAATTCAAAAGCTATGTTATGGTTTAAATACTGAGTTTGTAGATCCTGTAAGTTTTTTGAATATAGCAAGTTTTTTTTATTTTAATTGCGCGGGAACTTTTTTTTACTTGTCTAAATAATTAATATACAATATTTATAAAATAATTTTTAAATATGGAAATAATTTTAAAATATGGAAATTGAATATTTTATTTCATAGGTATATTTGCATATATATTTCTGAATTATATGTAATCTTTATTTAGATGCTTTGGTTTTTACAGATGTTTATAATTCGTAAATGGACAATATGTGTTAACATTAAAAAATTTTAATGTATGTGCCCGCAGAAGTATGCATTTGATATATAAGCGAAATATAATGTTTAGAATAATGTTATAGTCATTTTTAAGGAGTTTTACTATTAAATTTTTAAGGCCCAGAAAACTTAATGATCTTATAAGTAAGTCGCAATTTTTGAAAGCAGAGTGAATATAGAAGTAAATACTAATATTTTTGTTATTCGAGATGTAATTGGACTGCAGATCCATGTTTGTTGTCAATTTTCATTTAGGATTTTTATCTGGAAAAAATTTGGTAATATAGGTTTTCATTTCTGTTTTCAAATCCAAATTTAACCCCACTCCTTTTATCTTTCAATTGTTCTACTAAATCCAGCAATATCGTTGACAATTTTAAAAAGTTTGATCTGTTCAAAAACATCTACATTTGTATGTCTTTCATTTCACCATCAGAATGAGAACTTTATATATAAACGAGTTGTATATTTTTTCCCTGAAATATCTGCGACAATATTTTTTTTTTTTTTTGTAATAGATATTGTTACGCTTTTGAATCTATGTAGTAAATATTTATTTAAATCAGTCCCCTGACCTGCTGCACTATCATTTTTTTTTTTTAACTTCAAAGAATTTCTATATCTCAATAACTGATAATTTTTGTTCATGCAGCATTCTTTCGATTGTTATAATCACAGGTGGTTAATGAAAGGTCATCAGAGAATAGCAGACTAGATCCAAGTTTCTTTGTATTGACTGCCTTCAATGGGCAACTGCTGCCACAGCTGAAGATTTGTGTGTGGGATATGATAATCAGTATTATCTGTCATGATTATAAATATAAAAAAGAAAACACGTTTCTAAAAACTTAAGAAAGATGAAATTTTGCTGCTATTAAATTCACCATGCTGGGTGTTGTGTGTTAGTGAATACCCAAAACTTGCTATGAATTAAAACATTTCATTACTTGGATTTAATAACGGTTTTAAAAGAACCAATCAAAAATAATCCATACTTGTTAATTTGTTAGATTCTATATTTGCTTTGGAAAAATTAATGAGTTCTTTAAAAACTGAATATATCTTAGAATAAAGACATTGATCTGCAAATATTTATTAAAATGACAATACAGATATCAGCTTATGAAATTTGTTAAAATGTGGCAGTGTAATTTTTAACCAATTATTTCATTGTTATAACTGTCGAGGAGATTGTATTTTAAAATTATTTTTGAACTATTATCAACCTGATAATGATGTTGGCTGTTATTATGTGCAGGCAGATTAACATGAATAATATTTTTCCAGAATAACCTGTTTTTTTTTTCTTGGACTTTTAGTGATGAAGTTATTCATCTCGATACTAGTCATTCTTTTCATTTTTCACCAATTTTCGCTGAGAATTTTAGATTTTCTAATGCTTTGAGCAAAAATTCAAATATCTGATCATATATTTATTTGACAGCATAATGTTTTATTTCAAGTGCAGAAAATACTTAAAACAATTCATAGCATTGTAATTAAAGTTTTCTAAATATAAAAGAGTTTTTCTAGGCTTTTTGATGGAACTGTCTAATAATCTGCAGCAAATCTCCTAACTCTTATATTTTTTTCTGGCATGACTTTTTTGTAACAATTCTATATAAGTTGCAATATCTTAAACTATTTTCAAATTTTATTGTGCCAAAAATTTTAATCTAAAGTTTTTAAAATTAGTTTCTGAAATATTTAAACAACAAAAAAAAGTTTAGTACCATTAGAGGAAGTTGTAAAAGAATATTAGAAGGCATTGTGTTATAGTTTATAGAAATTAAAATTTTAAATTTTCAGATTATCCAACATTACAGGAATTTCAGACTAAGGATAAACATCAATGAATACTATTTATGAAGAATATGCATATACTTTAAAAGTTAGTAATATTACTGAATTAAAATATTGGATCAAAAAGACATTACCTTTTATAAGACAGATGTTTATTATTTGGAATAATTATGCCCCAATCTGGAACCATATGAAAGTTTACTGAATTCTATTTAGCAAATAACCATTAATTTTATTTTGTTGTATTATTAATTAGTGTAACTAATTTACAAGATTACTAATTTATGGATATTGTATATTGCAAATGCATCTTAAGAGCTAATTAAAGTTTAATATGAAACTAAAATTGAAATTGATAGAATAATTTGTGTAAAGGATGGCAAACTAACTGATTCTGATATGATTGTGTTCTTGCTTGCTCATTTTATTTTCAGTTGTGTGACAACATTCGTCTAATGAACTTTGTATTTTTTATAATGATTTCGTTATTTACATTTCAACTTTTTTATAGGTTTTTTTCCTTTTCTGGTCCTTATTCAGCCTTTAGAATCTTACAATATATTGATCATTAGTAATATACATCTAATAGAATTTTTGTTATTGAAGTCTAGCTTGGTTTAATTGCAAATCTGGAATTTTTAACAGAAAAGCCCAGTTCATCTTTCTTAACGTAACTTGTTTTCACATTGAGATGCCTACCAGTATTAAACTGCTTTTGATATAGCTCTTAAATACTCTCAATACAGAAAGCTTTTTTTTTTTTAATCAAGTGAAAATGCATTGAGGATAAAATTTTATTAACATTTTATTATTTTTAATTATTGCTCATGCATAGATATTGCATGCAGTTTTATTTTGTTTTATATTTTGATATGAGGTAATCATGTAATTTTTTATTAAACGTTTTTCAAGAAATTTGGGCAGAAATCTTGACTTATTTATTTTCAGATTGAGGCATTAGAACTTCTGTTTAAAAAGATATAATGTAATATATTTTTAAAGTATTAGTAGATTTTGAACCTGATTCAGATTTGAATGACGTTAATAGGAAAATAACTGATACACTTTTAAAAACTGCAACAAAGATAGCTGATAGAAAAAAGCAGCAATTGACCAATAAAATTTCTATTGAGACTAGAGAATTTATGAAGAAAAGAAGGAATATGAGGATATACAACAATGATACTTTAAAAAAGATTGAATATCTCGAATTTTGTAAAATGGTGCGGAAAAGAGTTGAAAATGATATAAGAAAGTATAATTGTGAACTAGCAAGGAAAGCTGTAGAAGAGAATAAAATTCTAAAGAGTGTAAAACAACATTTTGGTATTGGTAGGAAATTTTTATCTGCAATAAGAAAAAAAGATGGCATTATTACTAAAAAGAGAGATGGCATCATGAAATGTGAAGACTTTACCAAGAATTATATAGTAGTAAAGAACAAGTGCCTCCTATACCTATTATATCTTCTGAATTGCCCAGAATTTTGAATGAGGAAGTGAGACATGCAATTAAATTTATGAAGAAAGGTAAGGCTCCAGGTAATGATGGAATTATAATTGATATATTAAAAGAAGCAGGTGAAGAAATAGAAAAAAATTTAGCAAAGTTATATACCGAATGTTTAAATGATAAAAATGTACCAGATGATTGGAAGAATGCAATATTAATATTTAAAAAAGGTGATAAAGAAGATATTAGAAATTACAGACCTATCAGTTTTATACAAAAATTTTTACTAAGATAATTACAACTTGTCTACAGAAAACACTGGAGTTCCACCAACCAAGAGAACAAGCTGGATTTAAGTGGTTTTAGTACAGTAGATCATATCCAGGTATTGAGAGAAGTTATAGAAAGGACAAATGAATATGAGTTGCCATTATGCTTAGGATTTGTAGATTATGAAAAGGCATTTGATTCTATAAGCATTTTTTCCGTGATTAAAGCATTGGATCATCAAGATGTAGATCCAGGATATTGTCATATTTTAAAGAATATTTATAAAAAATGCACAGCAACAATTAGATTATATAATGATAGTAGGAAAATCAACATTGAAAAGGGTGTAAGGCAGGGTGACTCCATATCTCCAAAACTTTTTACAGCAGTGCTGCAAAAAGTATTTTGTGGATTAAAATGGGAAGCTAAAGGAGTGAAAGTAAATGGAGATTATTTAAGTCATTTAGATTTTGCAGATGATGTAGTTGTTTTTGCAAATAATGCTTTAGAGCTACAGGAAATGTTGCAGGACTTATCAGATGAAAGTAGGACTAAAGATAAATGTTAAAAAGACTAAAGTAATGATTAATAGATTTTCTCAAAATATGAAAATAAAGATTGATTATGATGAATTAGAAGTTAACAGTTACAAATACCTTGGTCAGATTATTAATACAGATGGAAACATAATGGATAAAATTAATCATAGAATTAAACTTGGTTGGAGTGCTTTTGGTAGAAATAACTTGATACTAAAAGGAAATATGCCTATGTGTTTGAAAAGGAAAGTTTTTAATAAATGTGTTTTGCCAGTTCTTATTTATGGATCTGAGATTTGGACACTTAATAGAAGAGCAATACAGAGACTTCAGACCACTCAAAGAAGTATGGAGAGATGCATGTTGGGAGTAACAAGAATAGATCGAAAACGCAATGTATGGGTAAGACAACAAACAGGTGTTACTGACCTTATTGAAAAAATTAAAACACTGAAGTGGAGTTTGGCTGGACATATTGCTAGAAGAGATGATAATAGATGGACAATTGAAATTTTAAACTGGATTTCAAGAGATTGTAAAAGACTCGGAAAGAGACCACATGTGAGATGGATGGATGAAATAAGAACATGAGCAGGGGTGATGTGGAGAAAAGAAGCTAAAGATAGGAAAAGATGGATTGAACTTGGAGAGACCTTCATCCTGCAGTGGATTGATAATGGTTGATGATGATTTTTCAAGGTCATTAAAGGAAACCAGAAATATTGTAGGTTTGGAAGTCATAAATGGTCTTGTTAATTATTTGTAAAAATCACGTTTTTTTAAATTAAGTAATCTTTTAAAAAAAGAAAAGATTGAAACTATAGATGCGGATTGAAGAATAATGGAAAAGAAAGTGCCAAGATAAAATATGTATGCAAAAACTGAAGAGATTGAATATTGCATGTGTTTAGAAGTAAAGGATCTTAGAACATTCTGTTGGGAAAAAAGTATTGCATATGATTGGAAAAAATAAAAAAACTTGAGACATTAAAGATGAAAACTATGAGTTTTAAAAAATAGTAAGATATAAAAATTTATGGAAATTTAGTTCTGTTCTAGATCAGAAATGTTTTTTTTTTTGTTTGGCAGATTGATTGTATGTAAGCATACTTATATATAAACACAATTTCATTTGACTAATCATTTTAGTTGAGATAATAGATTTTTGAATTTTACATTTTCTTAAATTTATAATAAATATGTATACTTCATTTTTTTAAAGGCTCAGATCACTTTAAAGGTGATTAGTGGTTTATATCCAGGTGTGACCACAGTCGAATTGGATAATCTTGCTGCAGAAACTGCTGCTACTATGACTACTAAGCATCCTGATTATGCATTATTGGCTGCACGAATTGCAATTTCAAATTTGCATAAGGAAACAAAGAAAACTTTTAGTGGTAAGTATTCTCAATCTTTTTTAAAAAAGTTATTTAGAATTTTAAAAACTATATATAAATATATAATTTGATATTTAATAACAACTGCAGAATTTGAAAATAATTTTTATATCTGCAAATTAAAATTTAATATTCACTTCATCTAAACAATCGATAACCATGATCACATGAAAAAGATAAAGGATTCCCAATATACATACTAAATGTTTAGTATACTGAATGAATAGTTTAATTACATATTGCCTTGAAATAATTACATTGTAATATAAATCCAACTCATCCCTCTTCTATTAATATAAATGAATACTTAACGGCCAATAATATGAGGGACTAGATTGATGTAATGTCTACCTGGATGTGACGACAATATTAAATCCACCAAGGGCTTTGAATCCCACTTGACTTTTCAGTGAAATGGGCAATTGAATTGTTGGAAGGGTGTGAAGATTGAAGCCTGTCCATTAAATTTTAAAGAATGGCTAACTTAATATAAGCTGAGCACTGATTTGCATATGTGTGGAAGATTGTGATCTGGTCCAGCTACTAAGTGCTGGCTCAGCACTAAATACATATATTGGGAATCTTTTTTTTTTAACAGGTGCTTGTTATAGGTGAAGTGGAAGATGAATATAGACTGAAAATCAAGTTCAAATACTTCTATTTACAGAATTTATTTTTTTTTTAAAAAAATGTTAAAAAAGGTTTCAAAAAAAGTCATATTCTAATTTTTTTTTTCTTAAAAATTGTTTTCAACTTAAAAAAGTTAAAGCAGTAGCATATCCAATAGCTATGCCTACAATCTGAGTTTAAATCTGTTCTGAATAAACTTAATAGTGCATCTGCTTGGCATGCTTATGACTTGGATTTGATTTTGGATTAAACATAAAAAATTTTTTTAACAGACTTAGGTTTTTTTTTTCTATTTATTCAGTAAAACTATCCATTTTAATACTGGTTAGTAAATAAATATTCCTATTCTTTGTGATAAAACAAAGATAGAAAATGCTATTTTTTGAGAATAAAACAGTTGGAAAAATGCTGAAACTCATCATTTAATAATTGGTAAACATGGGTGATGTTACTGTTACCATTGTTCATCCTTGAAGAGCTAATAGATTTTAGAGTGAAGGTTAAATTATCACAAATTTTTTTTAAAAAAAGTCATTTTTTATCAGAGGAAAATATAATAAAGAAGCAAAAAAAAACCCCCCCTGTAGAAAATGATGGTATTGGCACATGGGTAGTTAACCAGGTTTTCTGCAATTTTAAAACATAGACAAAAATTATGATTTCAAATAATATGCCATTTCATCACAACTCTACTATTACAAAATTTCCAGTATAATGTGACTTAACCCAAGGCAATCTGTTATTCCAAAACATCAAAAAAATAAAATCGTTACATTTTTTTTTTTTTTAGAAATCCTTTAGCTATTTCTTTCTTATAGATATCTATAATCAATAAAGAGAAAATGATAGAAAAGTCTAAAATAGTGTAGGTTGTAAATGGCTCGGCTAAACAGTACGTGTGTAGCTAAACATGAAAAGAAAAAGATTTTAGAGTTAGTGCAATGTAGAATAATAATAATGCTACTTTTATTGTCTATCTTGCTTTTTATCTAGTGAAAAAGATTTTACTGTTATATAGAATCCATTTAAAATACAAAATCAAATGAATTGTAAAATGATTGAATAACAAAAACAATGACATTAGCGAGAATCTTGGTCTAACATAAATTCATCTCTTTCAAAATTGAGATGAAGAGATCTTGTCCATGATGTAGATGCCACCACATATTTATTCGGCCAGATAGTCATCGACTAATGACCCGACTTCTGCTATGTCGCTTATTCTGGCATTTCAACAGCCCCCACAGCCTCGATGTTTTGTGTGGGCACCTGTGGAAGGGTTGACAAAATTCTACCGGTGGTTTACTTTGAGGTGATGAAACCTGGCAGTCTTGAGTTCAGCCATCCTGTAACCCTTCCAGCAATCGGAATAAATAGTCGAGCCTGGTTTACCACGCTTGTTTACAAGTTAAGATAGTTTTCATCTTTAAATCTGTTACCACTTTTCAAACAAAATCATTATCTCAGTAATTGATAAAATAGCATCAGTCTACTAACTTTCTCTTTGTTATAATTCAAATTTAATATCTTTTTAAGTTTATTCTTATTTTTACAAATTTTAAAGCCCAGGTGTGGTCAGATAATTTCCAAGAAATAAATTACTCTACAAAACAGATTTTAATTAGGTAAACATTCTAACATATATGTGAGTTTGTCATCTAGAAATTATAACTTTTATGCAAGGAAAGCTAATTAGTATAAGAGATTTATCATAGCCGAGAAATAAATAATAATTTTTAAAAAATGACAAGGTTTGAAAACTATAACCTTGCTGATCCCTTCATATTGAAACAGTTACATCTGTTTCACCTATTATCTTCGATAATAGTATATATTTGTTGTACTCAGATGGCGTGTATTTCTTAAATTTTAAAAACTTTGCTTATAATATTGCGAGTATGTGCGTATATAATCGTCCTATTAATATAAAATTACAGTCTCAAATATTTATATACGAGCATAGTCTGTTAGATTTGTTAAAACTGTAATAAACATAACTGTATAATTAAAATTCATCTATATAGCAGAATAATAAGTTAAATTTATAATATTACTTATTTTTCAATATTCTTTCTCAATAATTATTTAAGTCCGTATTTATTTTAAATAATTTCCAAGTTTTCAATTCTTTTGTTTGCTTAAAATTACAAGCAGAAAGCTTTATCAGTTTTAACACTTCGTTCTAAAAATAAATCTTTGGCCACAATTTGACCTATTTAAAAATTATAACCAAGACCAATTATAATATTCAGTCAGGCATAAATCTATACAAAAATCTTTACAAATTGCTTGTGGCCATTCTCTCGAAAATATATCTTTAACCATGACGTCAATTAAAACAATAGAGTCTTACCAAGTCCAGATTTAGATATACTTAATATTTTTACTAACTGGATATTTGGTTAAAGGCTAGTTTGAAGTAGTCATCTTGTGATGTGGCATGACTCAAAGTAGGAGGTTACTACTGTCAAAATATAGCATAAAAATAGCCACCAAATCCTCTAACCTATCCTCTTCCATCATCTATCATCATCCGTATTAAATTTTTGCGGTTGCTGTGAAAATTATATTTGCTGCCGAAATTATTTCCAAAGACCACAGAGCTGAAGTTCAGTAAGAAAGCTGTTTCTGCCGTTTTAAAAAGCTAAACCTTAGAAAACTACCATCCAAGCTGCTACCAAGATGACCGTTGGCTAGAAGACAAAGAGACAGCCGTTTGCTCTTCCACGAGCGGCTACCGATGACAGAAAACCGCCACCATGCCCATCATAGTAAGAAAGAAGCTGTACCTGAGAGACCAGAGAGTTCCTGACCAGAGAAATGGGGAAAGCTGCCACAGAAATAAATTTGCGGAAGTTACATCCAGACTAAAACCTAAGAGAAGCCCAGCCTGACTGAATATAGTGAGAAGCACATGAAAACAATGCCTTAAAAGAGACTTTCGGGTAAATCCTTTCTGAAATATTAAATCTCATAACTAAAACATTCTAAATGAAAGCTAGCTAACTAAATCACATAATTAATTATATTTTCTAAATGTTCAATTAAAATGTTTATCTTAAATCTGTTTAAATCTTAGAACACTCTTCAAATTCTTGCTTGATCATTAATAATTTTAAAGTAGTCCTTGATCATTAATAATTTTAAAGTAGTCCTTGATCATTAATAATTTTAAAGTAGTCCTTGATCATTAATAATTTTAAGGTAGTCCTTATCATTAATAATTTTAAGTAGTCGTTGATCATTAATAATTTTAAATAATCCTAAACGTCTAGTTTCTATAAAACCATACAAGAAATTCATTTCTAAATTATAAATCTTATTGATTGTTTATGCAATTTATTTTTATGTCATCTATCTTTAGTTTTAAGTTCATGTTTATTGATTTATGCTGTGTTTTTATCAGAACGGAGTCTGGTGTGTTAATAAATTATCGGGGGGGAGGGGAGTGAGTAATCACCTTTAGTATACCAGAGTATTGCTATATAAAGAATATAGTCAAGACTCCTTTCTGAAATAAAACTAATATTTTGTGCTAGAGTGAATCGGTATTTATAATGCCAGAATCAGTTATTTAAAATCTTTTTGCTAAAGTTATTTAAAAATGAATATTTAGCGTATATTATTTAAAACGCATCTTTTTCTCTAGTTATCTAGAATGAAAATGTTTGCTAAAGTTAGTTAAAATGTATATTTGCGTATATTATTTAAAACGCATCTTTTTCACAAGTTATTGAAAATGGAAATCTTTTACTAAAGTTATTTAAAATGTATAATTTGCGTATATTATTTAAGACGCATCTTTTCTCAAGTTAGCTAAAATGAAAATGTTTACTAAAGTTAGTTAAAACGTATATATTACGTATATTATTTAAAACTCAGATTGTGCCCAGATTAATTAAGAATTATATTTGCGTAAATGATTTAAAATATGTATTTTGCCAGTTATCTGAAAAAGTATATTTTACACAAGCTATTTAAAATGTAGGTTTGCATTCACTATTCAAAATATTTTGCATTATTAGTAAGGTCTATTTTTGTCGAATTATTTAAGATGAGTAATTTATTTAAAAATCAATAATTTGCGTGAGCTAGTTTAGAACTCATATTTTATTATTTAAAAATCAGTGATATTAGATGCGGTTATACTACATATAACTAATGTTCTCAGTTCTAGAAGTTCATTTAATTAGAGAATAAATAGCTATGCAGAGAAACCTTAAATCAGATTCTTATTATCTCCTTTATCATATAATTTAATAAGCTCATTTATGAACTAACCAGTGGTAGTAGCACTGAAGAAGCTAAGATTTTGGCGTAATTAATTTATAAAATATTAATTTAGCGTTGCGAATGTATTGCTAATTTGCATAAATATGCACATCTACTTGCTATGTATATAATGGCCCATCTCAAGATTGTTCAACGTCCAGTCATGCCTCGAAAGTTTAGGCCACTGCGATATTTCTTCGTATTTCATCAAGTCACGCCTCGAAAGTTTAGGCAAATGTGACAGTTACTTGTACTTAACGGAACCAAAGCGTTTCCAAAAGGCTCATAAGCCATTTTTCTGTTCACTTAATTAAAAGGCCTCTTCCATTATAGCAAGCAGATCGGTTAGGGAACCGTTTACTAGGTAATAAAACCCATTAAGAATGCATTCGAGTCGCACTTATCTGATACTCTAGTTTCTAACGCACTAGAATCTAACGTTCCACTGCCATCACGTCTCAGTTCAACTTCCCTTCGGCTTTGATCCGAACTAGAGTCTGATTTAATGTGTTTATCCGTATAACAATTATATATCACGCAAATGTCTCTATAATATGATTTTGAATATATTTATAATATAATCTTAAACTTAGTAATTATAATATAAACTCAAACTTAGTAACAATGATATAAACTTAATATAATCTCTATCATTCATCAATAAATCTATCACTCTAGCTAACTATAACCGATTTCAAATATAAAACATAGCATGAATTAGAACATGAAAGATGACATAAGCTTATTAAAAAGTCATGCTTTGTAATATTATTTTATAACCCTGAGCATCCACTCATTGCTTTGAGATATTATTGTATAACCATGATAACCCACTCATTGCTTTGTAATATTATTTGATAACCCTGAGAATCCACTCATTGCTTTGTATTATTATTTGATAACCTAGAGAATTCACTCATGGCTTTGTAATCTTGTTTTATAACCCTAGTGTTCCCTCACATGCGTGTGAGCTAGCTATACACAACTTGCTATGTGTCAATATTTATTAAATGTTATATTAAATTTATGAAACATAAACTTGTCTCAATCTCATTACTTGCTCATTATCTTATGAATCACTAGTTAAGTTTTATAATAGAATATGTAATAGGGAGAATGTCTCATGTTTTACTGCTTTGCTATTGCTGGAACGTGATTAAAGAGATATTGAGTGTAACCTCAGGCATGTCATTCGCGATGGGTTGACTTGGAAGCACGAGTGAGAGAGTTAAGGTATGATCAGACGTAGGGTATTACTATCCCGACTTGGTCAACTTTTGGTTCTCTGGTTTGGACTCTCAATCTGTTGAGCAAATGTACAAACCTGACCGTTACAATATATGTGTGTGAAAATTCACATACTAGGTAATGTTTAACTCTATCATTTAAATTTATTACTTTAAAATCTATAATTATTTAGGTGTGCTTTATTTATATAGACCAGTTAACATTATTTAAAGTACGCCTTTATAATGTACATACATTCCTATACTTTTTATTAAGTTATTTTTAGTTAAAGCTAACACTTTTATAAAATATATGCATATACGTATTATACTTTTTACTAAGTTACTTTTGATTAATACACGTGGAAAATTCAAACAATAAAACAATATCATTAGTAAAACTGTTCACTATATTCTATCGCAAAGTCATGCTTTAAAATAGCTATTTTGTTCGTCTCACGAATACCATGGCTATGCAATAATTCATGCTTACAACAAAACTTTCTCTAATTTTATACCTTTCCAAACTCATTTCAGAACCATGGCAATGGTTTTAAAATTATTCGGAGCTAATATTCCATCATTATAATGTTTTCAATAACATTTCAAATATTATGTTGACTTAAAATTTATGCACCTTCAAATTACACGATAGTGCAAGCTCAATACCGATGATTTATTGAGTAAGAACAGGTCGCATTAGCCAAGTGTGAATTGCGAGAAATTAGCATAACACACTACAGGTCATTGCAGCCTGCCTCAGAAACTGTATATTTAACTTTTTGAGTAGCAACAGCGCCATCCAGCGACCTGTATACTAGTACCAAATTATTGTAACCACATTTCAAAACAATAATATATAAATAAAAATGTTGATGTGATTCATCATCTGGTTACAAAAATCAAAGCATCAATGTAGGAAGATGTGGCAACTACCATGCCATTCAACATTTCTGAATAAAACAAGTGGACATTTGAAGCGGTGCATTGCTATTTCAGTTGATAAGCAGTAAAGGAGTCTCTAAACACTTGTTGCCAATCCCATCATTATTCTATAATCAAAAAAAACTTTTGTCTTTTTTTTTCTAAGGCAGAGAACACTTTCTTTTTGAATATTATGAAAGTACTTGAATAACCAGATGTCAGAAGTTGTATTTTTACCTATGAAAAACTCCACGGCATAAATGACCGTTATGGTAGTCTGCACATGGTCATACTTTGAACCCAATTCATAATGGCTATCTGTCACATTACCATCATTTGAAATCTAACTATAATCACTTCTCTATGCATCTGATATACAGCTGAAAATTTAGATTGTAGTGATTATGTGTGTATATATAATGGTGGTCACATATATATATAGTTGACCTAAATTTTAACATAATTTTTACTTTTAATGTTTGGCTTTTGTTTATTATTATTATTAAAATTTAAATTAAATATATGGAAAGAATCATATCTTCTGAAAAGTAAAGGTGACATTTTAGTCAAAATACAAGATATTCTCATTTTGTGTAAAGGCAGATGATCTATAAGAAATACCCTATTATCATAGCAAAAATGTGCTAATTCGTGTGGTATAAATTTTTCAGCCTGGAGCTTTTATTGAACTCATCATAAATGATTTTTTTCATCCATTTTTCTATAAAATAATTGAAAAAAAAAAAGTAAATACAAGTGATTGAAAATCATGTTAATAACATTCAATAATAAAAACTCATTCTGTGATCTATCATGGATAAAGACTGTGGTAAAAGCAATTCATTTATAGCAAAGATGGTGTATTAATTTTTTTTTTAGATACTATAACTTCTATTACTTATAATAAATCACTAATAGAAAATTACAAAAAAGCTTAGTTTTTCAGTTTCATGTGAAGTTGCTGTGAATGCTTGAATCCATTGAATAATCCATTATTCATAAATTTCTTGAACATTAAATCATAACAAAAATAGAGAAAAAAAATGCAATTTGGAAAAAATCATAAAATCTTTTTTTTTATCATAGAGAAATGAAAATTGTGTTGCCTGAAAGGAAAATAAAAGCTGAATTGAATGATGTAAGGTGTATGTAGTTACTGTATACAGTTTTTATGTTATCATAAGTTGAAGCTAGCGATCACTTATTTCAATTGGCATGACTGCTACATGTGTTGGAGGTTCAGTAGTTGTTAAATAATCTAAAGATCATTGGTTATAATTAGATGATAGAAATGATATTTTAACATATAACTATAAGAAAATGCGCATCATTAAAAATAATGTATTTTTTTTTAAAAAAACAACTTATTTTATGCAAAATTATAGTCCTGAATAGTTTGTCAGTTTATGGATATTATGTATGCTTTTCACTAATGGAAAAAACCATCTAAAGTTTACATTATGTAAATATTTAGTTGTTAGAATAGAATGTAAGCAAGCAGTAGCAATCCAAAATCGGAAATTGCCTATTTATCTCTACCTGCCTTCAGGAAAGTATATAAATGCTTGTATCATTGTGAATTCTATAAAGAAAAACAGACCTGTGTCATCTTTATTCTTATCCATATATATATATATATATTTGTGATATTTAACATTAAGATGTTTTCTGAAAATAGTTAACATTTTACTGATTAATTGACAATATCTTGCTTGAATATTTAGGAAATGAGCTTATTTTCATATCAATTTTTTCATATTTGTAAAGAAATATAAATAATATTCTGTTTTATATTTAGAATATATTAATATATGTTTAATTTAAGATATAAACTTAAGCTTCTTGTAACAAGTTTCAATGGATGTATTATTATAGATTAACCTTTTAACCGCTAATTATATTATTGGTTGTATGAGGTAAAAATCAAATCTTTTAATTGGCCAACTCACAAACTGAAGACAAAGCTTATTGTTAAAACATATTCGCCTATAATATTAAATTCAACTCAGATACGTTTATAAATAGTATATCACTAATTTTTCAGGTTATGAAGAGAACGAAAGTTCTTTCAAAAATAAATTGCTATTTATTTATTCTAAAATATTCAATTTCGGCAACATAAAAGCTATAATATAAACAAAAAGGTCGACTTTTACGTTATAGAAAAGTAAATATTTCTTTAATATTTTTACTAAAATCTTCAATATTTTTCGAAAATAATTTTGTTTTTTTAGTTTTTTTTTTAAAAAAACTAGTTTAATTTCTGAAATTATATTTTTTTAATATTTAAAATTGCATTCGAAATGAAAATCTCAGCGTTTTTCTTTATTTTCTTTGATCAGGCGGTTTCTTTGTTCTTTCCAGCCAATCAGAATGTCTTTTTCGGCTGAGAGCATGCTAAGAACCAATCACAAATAATGTTCTTTCTTTGTTTAGGTTTAAATGCGTTTTTTTTTATTTTTTACTTGTAAAATAAGTCGGAAGAGGGCACCATCATACAGAACTTTTAAAAACCTATTTAAAACCTATCGAATGAATTTTTTATCATAAGAACTTGCAGAGTTAGAGTGACGTCAGATATCTACGAGGAGCCTCGTAAGAAACAGTCTTTTGGTTAATATACAGTCAACATATCCATTTACAAAATTGACCTAAAAGACTAAGATTTGATATAGTTTTACAAATGTTATTCTTATCTAAGGCTATCAACAAAACACTAGATGAAATTAGATGCATACTAAAAAGAATATAGATCTAGATTGCATATCAGTCTAAAAAATAATCCAGTTTCATATTGTAACGCAAATAAAAATAAATTTATTAAAAATCTAAAAGCTAAAAAAAAATTAAAGAGTCGTTAAACGTATATATATTCGCACAGATGCAAAACTTTAAAAATATTTTTTTTTTAATAAATAAAAGTATTTGAACATACTTTGTTATAAAAAAGTACAAGATTGAAAGATAAAATATTTTTGTAAATGGAAATGATTGTTTTATAAAGTAATTGAAAAGCAAACTAGCCCTCAGGGCTCTTATATACTGTAATTAAAAAGTCAGAGGATAAGCTAGATAAGAGAATAAAAAGAATTAGCTTGACCAATGGAAGCACCAAGCCTCAGCCCGGACCCTAATGAAAATGATGGATTAGTGACGTTTTGTTGGTTGAATCTGTGTGGATATTATAAAAAGAGAAATATTGAGTTCCAGACAGTGACAGTTTTTTTTGTTTGAGACATGTGATAGGATGCACATATCACACTTTTTTTTTAAAAAAAAAAAACTAATTCTGAAATGAAACCAGCTAAGGTCACCTCCAGAACATCAGATCGGTATTCCAATGGAGACGCCGCAGGAATTAAAAAACAGGAACCTGGACTCTTCTACCGTGAGCTATGAACTTTACAAATTAACAAAAAAAAAAATAAAATAATTGAGAACTTTCATCAATTTTTTTTTTTAAAAGATTCAGCTAATCTAAATTTTAAAATGAACTCTTATTTGATTTTCAAATTGATAATTAATGTTTAAATTATATATTGAGTTTGCTAAAAAAAAATCATTTCCATTTTTTTTATTTCTATTAATATTTATTTGTAATAAATTGTTAAAATGCAGAAATTTAAGTTGGGTATGGACGTTGCATGGATTCGTTAGCGGTTAATTATGTTGTGGTTTTCATATTCGATTAGAATATATGTCATCGTTGTCAATATGGCATCTTATGATGAATGCCATTGGGTTTCTTGTATTTCCTCTGCAATTGACGTTATCAATGACTTTATATTTTGATCAGTTATGTTTATTTTGAAATGTTTTTAACTGTTGAATCTATGCAGCCGATCTGTACTCAACATTATAAAACAAATTTTATAAAATTTATCTGTGCGAATTTAAATAAATGTTAAATTTAAGTCTGGCGTGAATGGCTATATAGATTTGTAAAGTTATATTAAGGGAGGGTAATCTTAGGTTATTTGTTTCGTAGTTGAATTAGGTCAATGGATTGGATATATTGGTGTAATTAGTAGATGTTAGTATGAGGTTCGCTACTTACAGAATCGCTGTATACGCCGCACAAACCTTTTTGCCTATGGATGGGATTGTAAGTTGGCAAAAAGGACCGCAGTCCCTTCCTTTGGGGTTTTTATTTTATTGTTCTTCTTGCCATACAGATGTAACATTCCTGTATTGGACAAGAGTCAATGTCTTCTCTAACTATACTGTTCAGATGTCCATTCCTGACAGTGTAGTATATAGTGCTGTTGTATTTTCATGCTACATTGAATACATCAATGTATCAGATGGATTGATGCTGGTTTGACTGCGAACTTTTGGCCTAAGGTTAAATAATGGATAGAATATTTTCTTTTCAAATACAGATCTATGTAGTTTATTCATGCGCGACAATCTTAAAATAAATATAAAATTCATCTGTGTAGATGACTTAAAAATTTAAAATAATAAGTTAAATTCAAAGAATATTAAAATCTAAAATAATAAATATTATTCCTCAAAATTTAAAATGATTCAAAATTTATATGTGCGTAAATAAATGTTTGTGTGTTAATTACTGGCAGCGGCTTTTATTTTTTATGTATATTTAAGATACAAATTAAACAAGTTATTTATTATCTCTGCTTCTCCACGAGCTAGTGATAATGGGCTAACTGTCTAAATAT
Organism: Epiperipatus broadwayi; assembly: GCA_028023455.1. Lineage (NCBI taxonomy): Eukaryota > Metazoa > Onychophora > Udeonychophora > Euonychophora > Peripatidae > Epiperipatus > Epiperipatus broadwayi. The sequence goes on along the minus strand of JAQFVV010012506.1, from coordinate 1,216,377 downwards.
AAAATAAAGTGGGATCTTAACAGCGCGTATCTGCCTACTTTATAAATTTTTTTAGGTTCGAATGCCTAGATGGCGCCCTTGTAGTGCAGATATGGTAAGATTCGATCTTCACTTTCTTTTGGATCGTTATAATATGAGTACTAATTGTCTAGTAGGATCTAAGACCACTTGATATAGTTCAAAACTCTGTGTGATAAAACCTATGGATGTAATTAAAATAAATTTTTAATGACAATGAAATATATAGTAGATTCTTTCCATTGAATGCACATTTGCTTGCCATTACAAAAATAAGGTGGAATAAGTTATACTTAATAATATCACTTAGACACTAAGTTCAGTGTAATTTATTATAATTAACCTTGAATTATTGTAATGATAGTTTGTCAGAGGTTTTTTTAGTATTGCCATTTGTAAACAGCTTATTAAAGGATTTTAAAAATAATAATTACATATTCTTTAAATTTATTTGCTAAAACAAAAGTAATGTTTTTTTTTAAAATTTCATTGCTTTTTGTTTTAATATTACATATTGATTATAACGTAATAATAATCATTAAATGTATAGTACTGAAAATAAATAATATGAAGTAATAAACTTTCAAAACACATTTCATAAGAATAGTTTACGAGTCATACTTTCTAGTTTTTTTAACGAACTTGAAAATAATGACTTATATGTAGGTATAGTCCACCAGACAGACAATAAGAACTACTTCATTTAATCTCCATGATATATAAATAATAAATCAGTCATTGATATGCTTATATAACATTTTATCCTTTCAAATATCGATTAATTTACAGAGGTTAATTCATTTTTTATCTCGTGGATTATTCTTAGTATTGATACAAGATGGGGTACTATTTGCAAGCTTATTAAAATAACTAGAAACTTTGATTTGTAAATTATTCTTATGGTATGCACATTCAGTTTATTTGTAATATTATATATTCTCTGCTGCATATTTAAAAATCGTTATTTATTTATGAGATTATTAAAATTGTTACTGATAACATATATTAAAAAGCATAATCTGTTAAAGGGTGATTCTATTTATTTTTTTTTTGTTTTGACAGATTAAGAGCTATTATGTTCATAACAAATGACCTCACATCTCATTTTGATAAGTAGATTGGCATTGGATATGAATAATCTTTTCTAATGTGAAATATTAATGATTTTTTTTTTTATACATTACTATTCTTAAATTATTTTAAAATCCATTCTTATAGTTTAGCCCAATGGTAAGAATCTTGGATTTGAGCTAAAAGTCTTTAAAACAATTTCCAGATGAGAAAAGACAAAAGAAATACTAGTGATCAGTTGCGTGGAAATTGTTCTCAGTCCCTGATTTTCAGAACAATTGATTATACAATTGTTTTTTTATCAGTTCTTCCTTATAAAATTATCAATATTATGCAATTAAATGAGCATGAATAACTTATGAGTAAAAGATTCAATTTACTTAAGTGACAGAAAAACTTACTATGGACATTTAAGAATGAAAATACATTGCAGTACATCCACACTTAAATTGTGAGCCATCCAAAAGAAAAAAAATGTAATACTGTAGCATAGGATATAAACACTTCATACTTTGCAACTATCATTGATAATCTCAGAATCTTAAATCAATGAAGAGATTATTATTTTACATATTTTTAGGGATAAACTTTTCTATTATCTAAGGTAATCAAATGGTGTATATATATAAGCATTTTTAAAACAAATTATATACTGTATATATTATTTAGAGAACAGTAAATTACATTTTACACATGGCGATTTATGGTTTTTCCTTTTTGACTTATTTTTTAGATGTAATGGATGATTTATATTTTTGGATTAATCCTAAAACTGGTCAACATTCTCCAATGATATCAGAAACTACTCATGAAATAATCAAAGCTAATGCAGAGGTAATTATGATTAAAGAAGTTGTATCAAAATAATTTATAACACATTATTTGCATATAAATTTTATATATATGAATTGCATGATATGAAACTACACAAGTATATTTTGAATGCTAATAAAGTAAACTTAATGCTCATTAGTTTAGTTATTAAAATGGAAAATAAGATTGTCATTTAAAGTTAAGATGATATTCGATGTCTCTTTATGGATATTTTCAAATTGTTAAGTTTTTAATAATAGCCAGGTAAATGAAATTAAAAATAGTAAGACAATTTGATATTGCTGGAATTTTTTTTTAAAAGTAAGTCTTTTATTCAACTGAATAATCTTAAAGATACAATTTTAGACTAGTATAAAATTGATTTAAAAGGTTATAGTACCTTTATATCTATATATGTATGTAGTTTCTTGTTTACAAATAATCAGAATTATTATATTGTAATCCTCTCCCAATACCTCACCTACCTTTCAACAACAAATACCTGGGGGCGCCAATTCTATTGATCATAGAATAAACTACTAGTCTGATTTTGCCTTAAAATTATTATGGTGTTTTACCTTAGTTTAGCTCAGTTGGGGGCTACAGAGGTCTGTAAGATTTAGAATGTATATTAGATGTGGAAGGAAACATGATTAATAGGATCAAAACATCTATTAAGTTCTAAAGGAAATAAATAAATGGAATTGGTAAAGTTCTACCATTTAAATTGACAAATTATAATCTATACCTCATCTCCTCCCATCATCCACATTCATTGAACAATCCCTACTGTGTTGAAATATTAAATTAATAAATAAAGATGTAATGCTAATTAACTATACTGTATAGTAAGTTGAAACTAAATACAAAATAAAATATAACATTACTTAACTTTTAATTGTACAGTAATTTAAACTAAGTAACTGACTTAATGTTTAATCTAAATAATAAGTGAATATCTCAGGGAATTAATTTATTGCATGGCTTAATTCTAAATCTATACTTTCCAACAACTACTAATTACTATTATAAAAGTAATGATACAAATTAAGCAATATCCTAACAAAATAATGGTAGTTAGATAATGAAAGAAATAGGGTGCATTTTGATTTCAATTCATCTAAGTAACTGAATGATAAAATTTTCAGAGAATCATTAAATAATCAACATTTCATGCAGTGTTTGGACCAAGGAAAGCAACATCATCCGATCTGAACATGTTCATCATTAAATTATGGAATAGTGCAATCATATTAGATGTGTAAATGTGTGGAAATATAAAATACAAATGCATGTCAAAGAAGAATTCTGAACACAACTTTAAATAAATAAAACATTTATTTACATGATAATTTAAACAAACATTTGGTTTTATAATTTACGCATATACATATCTTGGATGTTTCTAACATCAATGGTTAAAAGTTCTACATAAGAGCAAATAACATAAAGATAACTTTCTATAGTTTATTTTAACATGCCAGCTATCAGTGCATTCTGATAGCCTTATTAAAGAAACATAATGCTAATACTAAATAATAACACAAACTAAACTTCCTGATATTTTACTTGCGAAATTTACTCAAGCTATCAGTCAATTCTGATAAACATATGATACAGAAACATAATACTACACTAAGATGATTAAATACAAATTTATTCTATATTCGGTATTTTATTTTCAGCACACTCAAGCTATCAATCAATTTGATATGTTCTTGAAAAATAAAACTGTTAAACACTGACATTAGAATTATAAAGCAAAACTAAAGTTCGTAGCATTTTACTTCAAATGCACATCAAATAAAATTAGAGGGATTTAAATCTAAGAGTAAGAGGTCAAAATATACTTTACAAATTAAATGAATCATTCTATTAATCAATCACACTTTGTCTTCTCTTGCTTGCTCATTCAAATGAGGATGGAACATTATGAGAGTTGATGGTATGAAATCTAAATAATTAATTTAAAATGATTTGAAACAATAATTAAAAAGTTACCCATTAATGATGGATTTCTCCATACCTTCCAAATTAATAATTTATGCGTGTGTCTGAATTACGCTATCTGTCATAAAATAATTAATATAACTAAAATCCGATCGGTTTATTTATGAAATTGGGATAAATATAATATGGATGATGATCATGGCCAACCAAGTTTTAATACTAATTCTTCTTCAGTTGTACTGCGAGAAAAATCCTACTTTTATTTTTATTTTTTATCAGCAAATTATCTTACACGTGGCTATGAATAAAAGATGAAAAACATTCCATAGGGCACATGAGGGATAAGACTTTCATAACTGTAATCATTTAAATAACAATATACAATAATAGCTCACAAGTCTTAAAACAAACTGGTGTGGACATGGTCTCATCACCAAAATAAGGGAAATATACTACTTGGCTTCTCATACTATAATTCATAAAATACAACTACTAAATCTGGAGGATATAATCTACTCCTAACAAATACTTCAACAAGCTAGGGAGAGTTTTCTCAATCCCAGACAATATACTATATAATCCACCCACATCAAATACTCAAATAAATTAAGGGATAGTTTATCTCTATCCCAGACAGTATACTATATAACATAAATGCTTTCGTTCTGCATAGCCACTAAATACAGTTCAATGTAAGCATAATAAAGAAGTAATAAATTCAGAAATAAATGTCTAACTTTCAACTTCTCTTGGCATATTTTCATTGTCTTAAACCGATGGGCATTAAATTATTTTTACTTTCAATTCAAACATTATTATAACTATATTAAATAACAAACACGTATGTATGAGCATAATAACGCACAAACAATTTCAAATCATTTTGATAAGAAATAATGTAATGATATTAATTAATAAATTGTAAAGCTAATAGTGAATAAATCTCATTTCTAACAAGTATAATATTTTAACTTTGAAATATACTAATTATTAAATAAGCAAGCAAAACAACTTCTAGTAAGTAAAGACAAAATAATTCTTTAGTGGTGTGGCTGGTTTAGGATAAACAACAAATCTTTAATTTCTGAGTAAAACAATCATTAAGAAATATTTTATAACTTATTGAAAACGCAATGATAAACAATAAATTTTATATAATGAATTCTTTTCAAAAACGAGTTGTTCACCCCTTAACAGTGAATGGACATTTCTATCGCTAACACGCACATGTAAAATTATAAGCACACAATAAAAACTATATTAAAATAATACTAATTACCCAGTATAATATTTTTCCATATTATACTTTTGATGAGATGTTGTTGAAGAGAAAAATAGTAATAATAATAATAAAAAAATAAAATCATAAGACAAATTTTTATACCTATCTATCTATTAAATGCTAACAAAATTATAATAGTTCATTCATAGTCTGTAAATGACATATCTTAGTCATATACTAAATGATGATGATCCTGGATATCACACATATGGACAAACATATAACAATTTCCTGCAGGGAGATAATTATTATTAATTTGGATCCAATTTAACAGCATTCAAAGTTTTTAGCAATAGCTAATGAAACTGCTGGCATTATTACATATGAGAATTTTTTATTATGGCAATAAACATTACGGCATAAGTAGTGCAATAATTTATTACTTAATTCATTAGATATATCTAAGCATTCGTTCTGAGTTTTTAAAAGACATTCACAAAGCACATAACTAATCAGTTTATAAAATCCACCTAAGTTCATGTAAATTTGTTGATAACATATTTTAATAAGAAAATTCAACTGCAAATGAGGAGAACAATAAATAAAAGAAATTCATATTCAGTTTTATGCTCTTTACCTATTTATTCCAGAATATTTGGAGATAAGTTAACAATTAATCCATTAAATTATACGTCACGCATTTGTTCTTATTTTTAGATACAAATGGTTAGGTGAATGTTTTAATAATAATAATAAAGCAGGATAGAATAAATTATTCACACACTTCATTCCTTTATAGTTAGCAAAATTTATTAATAAAGAGGTCCTGAGGTGTTTAATGAAAGAGTTCAAAATTTTTCCAAAAGAATAAAAAAGTCCATACATTTCAATTACTTCTTTAACATTAGAATTAAGTTTTAAGAAAGATAATTTTGAAATATAAACATGCATTTCAATTACTTCTTTAATATTAGAATTTAAACTTAAATGGTTTATAATATAGGCACACATAGGCATTTCAAACGATGGCTTTAGAATTTAAAATAGTTAATTAAAAAGTAAGGTAGAAATACCTTGTTACTGTCATTTTACGTTTTTATGTTCCAGAAAATTAATAATGGTTTTTCACTTTCAAACTTGGGTCTTTGAAGAATTAGCTTGTAAAACAAAATTGTACTAGTAAAAACTTTTATTGAGAGAGAAATGATGAAATCAGAAAGCAAAGTGAAGTTAAAATGAAGTCTCTCTTTTATAAAAACATTTCCCTTTTTACATATCCCAGACTGTTACCCAAGCATCTGTTCTTCCAATAATCCAAGGTCATTTGAAAGTTCAAAGGTCTCTAGAAATAGAATTGCTCCACCCATTGCACTGAAATTTGATTAGCAGAAAATTATGCAAGAAACTTTTTTGTCTTGAAGAAAGAAAAAAAAATCATTTTGTCTTTTGAAAAAAAAAAAAAAATTAAATTGAACTAATAATAAAATGTTCTGCATTTCCAAAGTAACAAAATAAAACTAATGATAATTATTTTAGCGAATAAAATATTTAATAGTATATTTATTGTTTAATAATCCACCAGTCCAGTGATCCATTAATTCTTTTAACATGTAACTAAGCTGGTTATTCAAGCTATTGGTTGTGAAATTAAATATTTTGCTATGAGGCATGATATTTGGTGGTTTAATGAAGAATAGAAAATGAAGCTAAAAGATGACACAAGCATACATGAACATTCACAAATACTATGCCACAGGTACTAAACTGATCTGATTGAACTGACACTTTCTATGATGATGAGCCAAACATACTGCACTACTTCTACTATGGATTGAAATATTATAAGCAAATGAACCAGAGAATCACCTAAACAAATATCAATACTGTTCTGCTGACAGATAAAACAAATTGTAATCAACTTAAACTAAACTGACAACTTTTGTGACAAGCCTCCCCCCTTTCTATCAGTAATTACTCACTATAGAAGAATATTAAACATCTCAAAACCTTCAAATTATATCTATAAGTGCTTTTAAACATAGTTTTTAGGTCATTAATAAAAAATTTTGAAATTTCAGGTTATTTCATTTTTTTTTTAGTAAGATGCTATAAGCTGTTATTAAAACAGTGCTACATAAATACAATTAATATTTCTGGTGCCTATCCAGAAGGTTACAATATTAACTGAAATTTAGAATATTAAAATGCCTATATATTATATGATTTATAATATTAGTTTAAGAAAAACTGAATTCTTTCAAGTCTCCTATACATCATTAAAGATATTGTGAAATATCTAATTCTTGATTGTTTTATTTAAGAATATGAATGCTGCAGTGTTTCGTACTACAGTATTTTTAAGTTTGCTATTTTTTATATTTAATAAGCTCAATTATATTTTGGCATGTTAATTTCTATAATAGATTTTGTTAACTATGTATTTATTCCATATAAGAAATATCGATTTTATATCTTATATATTTATATGTGTGTATGTATATGTATATAATATGAATAAAATATTGTAAAATGAAAACAGAATATACAGTCATCATTATTTTGCTTTTATACAAGATAACTTAGAAATTATATGCTATGGTACAGCAGAAGAATTGCCCAATAATCAAACAAAACTCTGGTAGCTATTGCCAGGCCCCTAAACACCAATAACTACAGTTCACAATAGCTGCAATCTTATTTTATATATGGTTGATTTTGTTTGCTTTATTGGAAAGAATAAAAGATAAAAGCAAACAATATATAAATAAAATTGCCAGCTATTTGGGATTGGATGGTTGATGTTTAAAGAATGACTGGTGTACATGACGAAGAGACGTCTTCAAACTAATGTATTCCTTCATTTCTTAAAGTATATAATTCAGATATTGTTATTTAATATTGCTTATAAATATATGAGTTGTCTGTTTGCAAACAGCAACATTGTAATATAATACTTAATGCTTTTATGGTAGTTCCATTTGCTCATCATCTATTCATGTAAGAGTTTGGGTTTAAATATTAAGTTTTGAATTTCACTAGACAATTCACTAATGATCTGCTTTTGCACTTACATTTTTACAATTATTGCTTCTAAGTTACAAATATGGTTTACTTTATGACAGTAAAGTAACAAATCACATTAATAATTAAATTATGCATCATTTTGCTACTTGGTCAGTAAGTTAAAGATTAATGAATAGGAAGAATAAAATATAGAAGCGGTTTTTTACTTTTGTAAAATTCGCTATTTCGTACTTTTGATTTTTATAGATATATATGGCAGAACATGTATACTTCACATTAATCACATCCATTTTCGGCATCACAGGTTCAGACTTGAGCAGTTGATGGTTTGGATTAGTGTGTGTGTTGATAACTTGTGTTTGTCAGTTTATGCTAGAACATGTGCTATCACTTCATATACATTTCTGTTTTGGTGAAAAAAATTTGCCCTTATTAATTCATAAACATGAGTGAATTGACACAGATAAAAAGAAATCAAAATCTCATAATTTCCATATAATCGAAACGAAGATGGCAAACCTTTTGCTTCAATTGATTGTTCATATATCTTCAATGAAAAACAAGAACAAAATTTTTCAAATTCTTACCTTGTGAAGTTAATCTTCATTATGCTTTTAAACTTTTTGATATTATTCGTCTAGATCTTATATGTATATAATTATATTGTGTGTGTGTCTGTATACTGTATTTAGCCTCATTTTTTTCTCTAAATAAAATTTTAGATGAAAATTATTTTCAAAGTATGAAAATTTATTATATATTAAGAATTCTTTGAACTTTTTTTAAAAAATAGAAACATAATACTTAGCAGAAATATATATATACACATGTACATTTCAAAAACCAATTAGATATGAAAGTAGAGGATCGCCTGTATATAAATTCAAAATGCAAATTGATATTATTTTTGTGTTTATTTATAAATATAAATATATTTTTCTGTTCTGCATTGTTTGTTGAGAATAGTCCACTCAAAATACTAAGAAATGAAGAGTAAAAAAAAAAAAAATTGCATTTACAGTCTACTATTTTGATCCTCAATCTCATGATTTTCTAAATTTTTTATTTAATGTGTGTGTTTTAGATGGTAAGATAATGCAAATTTATATTAACATTTATTTCTTTTTAGTGTTTTTTTTTTTTTCCATTCTAATGTATGAACTTTTATTTCCGATATGTTTTAACATTGTATACAAAACTTCTATTGGAAAATTTAAAATGTATGAAAGTTTATCTGTTCTAAGGCTGATCAACTGTTTTATAATTTGGTCTTCAATTATATTTCATTATTTGTATATTTATATATTTTTTTGTTTGTTAGAGCTTGTTATTTTTTTTAATAGAATAATGCCTTGTTCTAGTAATCATTTTGAAATTCAGATTTTGTCAAGTTATATTTGCCATTGGTCAAGAGTAAAAAATGTTTCAACACTTTGGAAAAAGATTGTTTTGTCGTATAGAAATTGAACCTAAAAAATTTATATTGTGTGTTAAATATGCTCTATGTAAAGAAAAGACTACAGAAATTGGTAAAAAAAATTTTATCTAGAAGGTATTCATAGGCCACAGTTAATAGGAATGTGTCCATCAGGATAGGATATTGATAAACCTTATTTGATCATTTACTGTAGTATATATTGAAACCTATCCTTGAGAGTAGATTATTTGATTATTCAAGAACCAAGTGAAAAGAATGAGCTGTCATTTTCAAATGGATAAATTTGATTTGTAATATTTTTTATGACACCTTGATTTTTTATCATTATAATAATACATTGTTTGCCTCAGTGAGAATGTTAAATATGAAAATTTAAAACTAGATTAAAAGTAATAAAAATTCTATCAATTATTTGATCTTGGTTTCATCAAATAATCACAATTATCATAGGGCAATTTTTAAGATGGTCATTGGGATATTTTATGCCTTATATCCTGTTTATTAGCGTTGACATTTATGTATGTGTGTGTGTGTGTGTGGGGGGGGGGCTTAACAGTTTTGCTAAATGATAATTATCATTAATATTTTCCAAAGTCTACCCTGTAATATTTGATTATAAAATGTATTTGTGATATTGGAATCTGTAAATGATTTTATATGGGTTGAAAAGCTATGTTTATGTCAAAAATTTTCAAATGTGACAGTTGAGAAACAATATATTGGGAAATAGTGGTATTTTTTTTTTGTCCTTTTTTATTTTTATTTTATCATTAGTTATTAAATGTAATATTGTTATTTTAAATACATTCCTTTTTAAAAATCTTTTTTATGTTGTTCTGGGTTTTTAATGCTATCATTTGTTTGGAAATTTTGTTATCGTTTATTATTTTATGTATCTTAATAATATTTTTCTTTTCATAGAAATTTTATTCTTAATGTATACATAATCAAAATCTAAAAAATTAGGAATTTATTCACAGTAAAAACTATTTTTTCAATTCATAAATGAGTATTTAATCAAAAAATAATGAAAATTATACTTTTTGCAAATATTAATAAAATATGATTAAGTTGTTAAGACGGCAGATACATTTATGTGCACAAAGCAAGAAACACAATTTTTTATATATATACTGCTGCCACTGGTAGTAACAGTAATCGTAGATTAATAGTAGTAGAAACATGACAACATTCCTTATCAATAATGAAGGGGCATCTTATTACAATTGTATTATTTATTTCTTCTTCATGGGCGTAGCAACCATTTTATCAATTCACATTAACCGGGAACTTTTATCCCTTTTTTTTTTGTATGGTATTTTCATATTCAGAATAGTTATTGGTGAAATAGATCGGTTTATAGGCTACCATTATTAGCATCATCACTCAACATATATTAAAACATCATTTTCCAAAATAGTGGCAACATAGTTTTGTAAATGGTTTCAATAAGAATTCTCATTTAAAGAATTGTTAATATAATTAGTCAGTTTAGTTGTAATTTACTATTGGTTAAGTTGATTAAGATTTATAATCTTAGTTCTAAAATTGTGATGTTTAAAATAAATTGTTAAGAGGGTAAAGAAATTGCGAACTACTACTGATCATGGGTTTAGGTAATTCGAAGTATCTTACTGTTATAGTCCTCCTTTCTCTCAGAAGTGGACTATTCCAGATTCCTTTTTATCTGATCGGATTAAGCATTGTTTGCCACTGGCCAATAGGCTGATGTAGCAAAACACATAACCAATGGTTAATACAGGCTAATAAGCAAGGATGCTCGCTGAATCGGAATGTTTTCAGTAAGGTCAGGGATCTGGCTATAAATAGTCAGACTTTTGTGAGAACTTGGGGAGATAAATAGTCAGACTTTTGTGAGAACTTGGGGAGAACATCTGTCTAACCTGTAAAGACTACGTGTTCTCCCAGAGAAACTCTGTTAAGCATTCACACTAATAATACGCTATTTATCCACACAGCTAGGCAAGTTCCCAGACGGACTGGACGCTGCTAAGACTACTTTTGACTTGAAACAAGCTGTCTTGTATAGCCGGAAGAGTTATACTCCCTACCCAATGAGGCAAGCTATAAGGTGTAGCTGGAAGCGGTAGGACCACAAATCACAGAGCCCAGAGTTTATGTTAATCTATAATATTCAATATTGTAACTCGGGTGTTTATATTATTTTTCTGTAAGTTGGTTCTGTAATCTAGACCAATCACAACACTTACTTAGTTCTAAAATTATAATGTTTAAAATAAATTACGAGGGTAAAGAAATTGTGAACTACTACTGATCAAGAGTTTAGATAATTCAAATGATCTTAGTGCTAAAATTGCAATGTTTAAAATAAATTATTAAGAGGTAAATAAATTGCGAACTACTGCCAATTCAAACTGACATCAATCAGAGAATTATTATATTTTATAAAGTTTATATTGAATATTTATATATATATATTTTGCTCATGTCTATTAAATTTTTAGTTTAGTTATTTCTGAGTAATTATCATTAAATATTTAAAATATAATTAAAACTAATTATGATAGTGTCATGTCAAATGAAACCTAAAATATCCTTGCGAAAATCAATATAAATAGTTAATAATTGCATCCAAAGGACAAATATGCTTTATCTATTTATGAAATGGGTGTTGTTGTTTTTTTTTTGTATGTTTTTATTGTTTTTATTTTTGTTTAAATTTATTCTTTATTAATTATTGTATTGTTTTAATGTGTTTAGCGCCTGAATTCTGCTATCATCTATGATCGAGACTTCAGCTACAATTATTTTGGATTTAAGGTACTTATTTTTTTTTTTTAATGATTAATACAATAATAATGTTAGTGTATAAGGAATATTAAAAGTAAATAAATAAAAATATATTTGAATTATATTCACTCTAGCTATTATTAATTAGGGTGTAAATAAAGAAACCCTTAAAATCTTCATTGGCTAGTACTGTTTTTTTTTTTTCACTTTCTTAGCGAGTGATTTGGAGAAGCATTTGTCCTGTGGAGTTATGATGATTTTATCTACTTTTTTATAATTATCAGTATGTTAAAAATGATTGAAAAGCAAATTAGTCTGGGCATATTGAATGAGTAGACACTAAATAGGGATTTTATGCACAGATTTGCTAGCATCCACTGACTACTATGTTTGCACTAAGTAATACTACTATCTGGAGAGTTTGCTGCTGATTATCAGAAAATCCAAAGGAATGATCCCTGTATCTCATTTTAACTTACTCTTATCAAAGCAGCATTTGTTATCCACCAAGTCATCTCAAGCTGGAGATCATCATTGTCATTTTTTTTAATGTTGTCTCTTCTATTTAAATCTCTTAAATTCTCATATAAATTTTCGAATAATGTCATTACTTTCAATTCTATATTTTCCGAAAATCTAATCAAGTTATCCAATTTATTTGATCCAAGTGCCTGTATAATATCTCCAAAACATATCTTTTTTTTTTTTGTCTTTTATATATTTAACAATAGTTCTCATTGTATCAAACAAATAAATGTGCAGATTATTTTTCAATATTTTGTTAAAATTAAATTTTGCAGGATGAATTTGGGTTGTTAGATGAGGTAACAAATTGATATAACATTTTATTATTGACTTCCGATTTGAAAAGAAAGTCCTTTTTGAAAATGACTTCTTTAGGTTAAATTATCGGTAATCGTCTGAAATCCGAGCAAGGCCGCTTGGGGCGTTGATGCTATACAAAAATCGATCAAATATAACGTTACTGGGCCGCCGCCGCAACTTTTTTTTTATACATGTTTTTTTTGTTTATACAAATTTTTTATTTCATTTACAACATGATTTCTTTGTATTAAATAAATTTTTATATTCATTTTCGTTGTTTTTTTTTTTTTTTAAAAAAACCTGATATTTTTATTTATCCAACAAATTTTGGTCATTTAATTTTTTGAATTTTAATTAAAACTGGACTGTTTCACGACGAAAAAAGTTGTTTTAACCATGCCAAAAAAAAATATAATGGGATAATTATTTGGGACTTGTTTCGACTTTGTTCTATTCTTTTCTTTTTGCTTGACTAAATTGTTTTTCTTTTTTTTATTAAATCAAAACTAACTTTTGTGTTGTTGGGGGTTCAAAAATTGTTTTGAAATTCCCACCCTCATATCAATAATTGTAACATAAAGTCAATAATTTTACTTTTTTTTTAAACAACTTGTTTTTACTTTGATTTATATTATGCTTGAATTAGCCTCTTCTTTTTGGCTACTGCAATAAACAGCTTTTTGCGGAGATTTCATACTGTTATTATTACAAAAAGTCAACAAAAATAGTAAATTATTTAACAGCGCTGAAAAAAGATAATCAACTTTGGGACTTGTTTCAAATTTTTTTCTTTTTGGTTGACGTAATTGTTTTCTTAATATTAAATCAAAATTTACTTTTGTGTTTTTGGCGATTAAAATATTTAGAAATATAAAAAATTAATATTCTTCAAACTATAAAAATTTCCCCTCACTAATAAATATATAATGTAAAAATTGGGACTAAAGAAAATAGTGATTTTGACATTGTTTACTTACAAAATCAGTTTATATTTGAAAGCTTGATTTCTGAAAAAAGTGAAAGACCGTACCTGAGTTAAAGGTTTTTTATTTGGATATTCTCTTTTCATCCATTTTTTTTTCATTTGATTTTTAGGTCATCTTAACAGTTTATTTTTATAATGAATTCTATTTTAACTTAATTAGTGTGTCATTTCTAAGTTATTTGACAGTATGGAAGTAGTAAATATATATATAAGTAATTCATCTGTAATTGGATAGGTTTTTATTTTTTGAAAAACTGAATAGAATACATTGTAATAATAGTCTATAAGGTGGCGGTGGATAATTATGAATTTCATCTGTGAAATGTTCTAATCCTGGTCTCTCGTAAACACCTACTGGGAAAATCAGGAAGAAAGCTAAGGCTTCCTATACATATATCAATGTAGGTAACACCAAAATTTAGTAAAATACTGACAAAGAAATATTTATTTTAAGTAAAACAGCTAACAAAACAAGTAAATTAACATTTATTAACCCATAAATAGTATATTTCAATAACTTCACAATTGAAAGAGTAATTTAATTATATTTGCTGGTAGCCCCAAAGTCAAAGGAAATAAATTGACAAGTGGGATGAGTAAGTGCTTATTATGCACCCTAACAAATTACAAAACTAAATATCCAAATTTCTAATAGATTATAAAAATAAAATTTATAAGGGATACTATTTTGCTATGATGACTTCATGCTTAGCATTTGAGTGAATTTCACTGGCAAAAGTCTTATTTTTAACTTATAATAATTTAATGAATTCTTGTCAGTCATTGATATTGTAGATGTGTATACACACACACATCTCAAATTCATTACCTTGATAGATAAATCCATATGTCACATATTATAACAAAATTACAGTTACCATCATCATTTTTAAGTATTATCAATCTACTACAGGATGTTCTTTAAGTTTAATCCATCTCTAGCCTCTTCTCCACATTATCCCAGCACACTTATAATTCATTTATTCATTTCACATGTAGTTTCTTTTTAGGTCTTACAATCTCTTAAAACCAGTTAAGATTTTAACTGCTCATCTATTATCATCTCTTCTGGCAGTATGTCCAGCCCAACTCCACTTCAGTTCTTTAATTCTTTCATTGTGGTCAGTAGCATCCATTTGTTTTCAACCATGTATTTCATTTATGATCTCTTCTTGTTACTCTTAATATGCATGCATGTCTACTTTAGTGAATGGTCTGAAGTTTGTATTGCTATTCTGTTAAGTGTTCAAGTCTGATTTATAAGTAAGAACTGGTAAAACACATTTATTAAAAACCTTTTTTTTTTTCAAACATTTATAAACATTTCTTTTTATATAAAACATTTAATCATTTACAATATAGATAAACTTCAAAGAAGTATCAAACTTTAGATCATTCACATGTATAATAATCTTAACCACATGACTATTACAATTTATTCATTTGTCTTGTCATGTCATTCATGATAAGATTGTTTAGATTTTCTAACGCTTGATTCTGATAAATTTTATTAATTTAAATAGTAAATAGTTTAATCTTTTTAACCATAAATAAATCTACATAAGGATTTTATTGTCTTAAGAATAAATTTAAAATAGTATTTGAAACCTTAATTATTTTAAGTATAAATCATTAACTTATTATTACAAAGGTATGCATATATATAACTTATAAAACCCATAAGAATGCTTGAAATGTAATAGATTTGTAAATGACGTACATAAAAAGTGGACATTGATAGCATTCAGTGTTAGTAAAAATATTAAACAGTTAGTTTGTAGCTGAAAACATGGTGTGTCATTTAGTTAAACATTTCTAGATGTAAATAGATCCTTTTACTTTCTTGGAATTTCATGTATGATATTTGAATCAGCATTCTTTTTAAACATAATTTTTTTTTTTTTAAATTCCTGTTGAGAATAAAGCATTCCATATTTTTTTTTGCTAAGGCATTTTAATGATGTTCCATGCAAAATTAGTTCCCATGTCTATGATGAATTCTAGATTTTTCAAGAAAACTAATTTTATTCTATATATTTGTTAAAACGGTTTTTTTTTTTAAGCAGTAGCAATTTTAGAATGCCGAATGTATTGAAATTCTTAGGGAGATCTTCATATTTTTTTCTTTTGAAACAATGTTAATCATAATACAGACCATGTGCATTGAAGAATTAACCCATCTTGTATTTGTTTTATAAGCTAGAAAACAGTAATTGTATGCTACTATTACTAATATTAATTTTTTTAAATAACATCTTAAAATTATCCTATGTAATATTTTAAGAAATTCTTTTTTTTTTTTAATTTATGTATGAATAAATAGCAAATATACATAACACATAACTATTGGTTAGCATTGTGAGTTGTTTGTTTTCTAAAATTTGTTTTTTTTTTTTTTTTTACATTGAATTTTAAATAACCTTCCTTGAAGCAGGAATGTCAATACACCATTTTCCTGACTACTGTGAAATAGTTGATAAATATAATAACCTAAAATAATATTCATCACAGCACTTTTAGATGGATTGACCCCCCCCCCCCCATATTTTATGTCATTTCTATATTACGGGATTTTTTGATTCATTATTAAATATGTTAAAATAATTTCTTATAAATAAATATATGTCTATGCCATATCCCATTTCTAAAGACCAATTGGCATTTATTTTTATTATTGTTGCATTATGTCTTTGTTGATTTCATTTTATGCAAATTTATTTTTGTATCATATTTGTTCTGTTGTAAGCCAGTGTAATATAATAGGAAAACTTTTTAATCATTCAATTGTAAATTCCCTTAATCACTATTTTAAAATTGACAATCTTTTCGTTATAAATTGAGAATCTTCAGTTGTTAAAATCCATGTGATTGAATATGTCATTGTTTATTATTATATCCTTGAATTTTAATAAATATTTGATGTTAGACAGCAATGAATAAAGAGATAATATTCTTAACTATACAGGGAATCTGTCATTTGTGGTTTCAACTGCTTTATTAAATAAAAACTTTGAGGACAGGAAAGTGGCAAAATTCAACAAGCACAAAATCAAAAAAGAATAAATGCCCAAGGAATTTAAAATATGATTGCTATTTTTATTATTATATTACTATTAATATCATACATTTTCTTATCTGTCAAATTTGCATCTTAAATATGAAATTAAGTTACTAACGATGAATAAAATGCTGTTTGAAAAGACACTACTTGAAAATACATTATTATAATTGACCAAAAATTTATTTTATTGTTATATACTTATTGCATTCATAAACAAATATTTAATTTCAATTATTTGAGACATAAACTCAAAAAAAAAAAGAGGGCAAAGTAAGGAATTACTTTAATGTTCATTGAACTTGGAATTAAAAATCTTAAGAATTGTTTTGTGGAGTGCTACCATATGTGAAACAGAAACTTGGATTGAATATGAGTTTGGTAATATAGAAGTACAGAAAAGAGGTAGATATCTATTGTAATCTTTTAATCGATAAATTATAAATAAATTGCTATAATAACAAGTTGATATACAACTTAATTTAATATCAGATTGATTTTTGTTCTAATATGAATGAACCTTCTTAAAATGCCATTTTTAAAATTAAGTTTTATATCAACGAGTTGTCTATTTTGATTTATTTATAATTTATCGATTGATTAAGGGTTAGTTTATAATTTTTTTTACAATGTTATGGTCATATAATTGACTGAAAAATGACTAAGAAATGAT
This sequence comes from Epiperipatus broadwayi, assembly GCA_028023455.1. Classification (NCBI taxonomy): domain Eukaryota; kingdom Metazoa; phylum Onychophora; class Udeonychophora; order Euonychophora; family Peripatidae; genus Epiperipatus; species Epiperipatus broadwayi. Next base: position 1,198,528 of record JAQFVV010012506.1, on the reverse strand, counting down.
TGTAATAGTTTGTGAACGAAAATATATTATTAAAATAAAGTTTGAAGGTGTGCATGAAATGAAGAGTCAAAATGTTAATAGAGTATAAATAAGTGCATTCGAGAACAATAAATGATGTGAGAGGTGTTAAAAGTTGTTTGGCACTTTAGTGAGGCTATTCTTTTGAGAGTGATTAAATAGTAATACATTATTATGCAAATATTAATTTTCATTACTTTTTTTTTGTTAAGTTTGGAAAATTGTACAATTTTATTTTTAAAATCACTTGATAAATTGAAATAATAGTTGTTGTTTTGGTCAAAAGATGGCATACTACAAAAAAGTATGAAACTAATAATTTTCAATTGGAATATTGAGATAAAATATTATTACTTTTTTTTTTATATTGGAGTACTGGTTACTATTTTATTTTATTTTTTATTTTTTGGTCTACATCAGGGGTCCCCAACCTTTTTGCACTTAAGAGCATATTCTATAATACTGGCCAGGTGGCAGGCACCATTTATTTTTTCAATGTAAATTTATAGTTGGATATTGTTAATAATACACATAATGTACAAAAAAATATTTATTTCAAAAATAAAATTTTAACTTATAATTAATGTTTATAGTATGCCCTACAATTTGATTACAATATAATACAATAATTTATAAGAAATTAAAAAAATTAAATTTATTTGTATCAGATAAATAATTTTTTATCATGTTCAGATAGTGACGGGCACACGTAAAATGGTCTGCGGGCGCCATGGTGCCCGCGGGCATAGGGTTGGGGACCCCTGGTCTACATCATCACATTTCTTCCACATTATTATATTAATGTTGATTTTTTTTTCAAATGTGCATTTTCTTTATTAGGGTTTATTAAAGTTTGTATTATATATAAACTGTTTCCAATATTTTTTTAAATATTATATTACTTATTAAATATTTGATAACCCTTTAGTTTATTACAATAGAGTTTTGTTTCTATTGATTATTATAATATTATATTGAACTTTTGTAAAATAAAATTAATTTATTACCATTGTCATAAAGTTATTCAAGAAAAGCAATACAATTAACAAAATATGTACAATATCAAAAAAAAAAAAAAACTATGAAAGAATGTAGAAACCTTTTTAGTCTTATTTTTGTTCAAAGATATACATTTTCAGAAATGAGTTTAATAATAGTTATTGTATATATCATAAAATTATGATTAAATATAATACTGTAATAATTGATAAGATATAGAAGATCAAAAATGTAGATGTGTTACTTAAAGTACATTTGATTATTTTATCTATTTTGATAGTGGAAGGGAAATGTAACTTAGTATATTCATCATTAATTTTATTTGTTAGAACTGTTTTGAAATTTTTCTTATATGTATCAAGATCTACCAAAGTTCTTTGAGCCATTTCATCATACATTATATCTATTTTTCCTTTCGTTAAGTAGTCAAAACTTTTTTAATTTATCAACCACTTTTTTTTCTCTAGTTGTTTATAGATTTTCTCAATATGTATATCATTTCTTGATTTCAGTATAGCATTCGTTTGTATTTGCAGTTTTAATTGCCAACAATCCATATTAAAAATGATACAGTATTCATATCAAAGTTATCTTTAGTTTAGTCCTGTAAGTTCCCTCACTTTCACTGGGGGAGTTTTTTTTTTAAATAGTTACTGCTTTCCATAAATTATACTCATTTCAAAGTATATAACTTTTTTTAATGTTCTGCCTTTATTCAAATGGTATTCCAAATGTCTAAAATTTTATCGTGGCTTTTTAAACTTATACTTGCATATCTATTCTCATAGCTTAATTTTATTCTCAATTATATATGTATGCTTATCAAATATTCTCATAACATTAGCATTTATACCCTTCCATAACTTGAAGTTTGAATCATGGTTGTGCGAAATTTAAAAAGTTTTTAGATCACAATTTGGCAGACTAAGGATTTTTTTTCTTTGGCCAGTGTTCTGTCTACTTTACCTAGAATGCCATCTAAATTTTTGATCAATAAATAATTGTGTAGTTATTTCTAGCTAGAGAATAAACGTGGATAGAAATCTTTAAATTTTTGACATGAAACAGTAGTTTTTTTTTTTTTTTGCTTTATTGTCAATAATTGTTAAGCTATTGTGAAATACTTTTATCTTACAGTGGGCTATTTAAAATCTGTTTCACAATTTATCCATGGATGCATGTACTGTATATGTGTATAATTCTATCTAAAATATATATATAATTGGAAAATTTTTCTTGTTGATGTATGTTCCGTTGACATTTTTGTTATAAAATTGTTAAAGCAAATTACGATAGAATCGAGATGAAATATGTATCGCTAAAAACCCAAAAATTTGAATATCTGTATATACTTATGTATTCCTCTGACATTCATTATAAAATGTTGAATTTTGTGATAATGAAGATGTAAGAGATTGCAATTTCGTTAACTGGTTTAGCGTGAAGTGCACATTTGGAGGGGGGGGGGGTGATGACTCATGTTTCAGGAATGTGTGCTGGAGCAGAAGTTTCGAATATTTTTTAAAAATTTGTAAACTTAAAATCTATAAAGACGTACATGAATTTAAGTTATTCTATGTATTTATGTTAAACCATTTGAAAAGGGAAGTGGTGCCAAAATATATGTAGAGTAGGCTGACTTACTGTGTATTAACATGGATAGGTGTGGCATTGTTGAATCTAGATGAAAGATGCAATGTTAAATACTAAATTTGAAAATAAATATACATATAATTAATATATATACATTTTAAATATTTTCATTTTTAGCAGACGTTCCTCTGACATTTTTAAGTATAAAATGTTAGATTTTGCTCTGCCATAGATTATCTGGAGTTCTTCATCCATTTTAGCTATTTTGCTCTTATGAATTTGCGGGCTTCAACATATCCATATCTTTTTTTTTTCCCAATGGTATGAATCATTTTTAGTTTTATCGTAGTAATATTTTTTATACTATTTTCATTATTCCATTTTAAATTATGTATTTTATACTTAATATATCTATAACATCTAAAAAAAGAAAATCCAGATTTTTTTTTAATAAACAATCATCTTTCACACCTGCACACATATATTTAAAGTTTACCAAATTTCTAATAATGAATATCAAGAATAGCAGATTGTTATAAAGTTGGAATAATAAAACTTTTATACACTCAGTTGTACAAATAGCAATTGATGCAGTGCAATTTCTTCGATTTTTCACATTGTTGAGTGTTCCAAAAATTTCCTCACTACTATCTTGAATAATTACTTTACAGAATAATATATTTTCATACAATTCTGCTTCCTATAAAACTGACAAAAACATAGACAAATCTTATTGATCTTTTAATTCATCCAATTGCAAAGAAAACAGTTCATCTTAACTCCATTGATAAGCTAGTCTCCTTAGTTCCTTCATTAATTTTGCATGCAATTGTGTAATTGGAAAGTGGAATTATTCAACTTCTTTTGCAATCTTGTAACTAAACAAAATTCCAATTGCATCTTTTATTGCTGGAAATACTGATGAGATATGGCCATGTATAGTTTTTTTTTTTTGTTATTTCTGAATTGTATAAGAAAACATTTTTTTTTTTTGAAGTCTTCAATTTTGTCATTTGAGGTGGCTTCTTTTTTAAGTCTACAAGCTTTGTCGTAATATGTTAAAATAATTTGTTTGATAACATACTTCCATTTATGAGAAGTTCATAGCAAACAGTAGTATGGATGTGAATATCCTTTGTCATCTTTTCGCATAAATTTGAATTTTAAGTATTCTGAAACATTTTTTCTTATTTTTATTGATTTGGTAATTGAGAAGTTTTTTTTTTTCAAATTGTTTTTTGATTGTTCACTTGTGCAGATCTTTTTTAGGTTTTGTTTTTAATGTCTTGTATTTTTATTGGATTTCTATGGCAAATAATAATAACCATCATTATCTACGTTACTTGCAATAAATTATTAAATTAAGAAAATATTTTGATTTTATTTGGTTTTATGAATAATTGCAATTGCAAACAACATGCAATAGTATACGTTATTTTAACATGTTGCCACATTTTGTTCAATCATGCATGTCTTTCCTTATTTGTTTATTCTTTGAGCTATGCACAATAATGTTTAATTACTTCAAGAGATATTTAATATGCAATTCAAAACTGAATTGGCACTTAACTCTGCAGTTAAAAGAAACTAGATAGTAGGAGTAATTTTTATATGATCTTAAACTGAATCAATTTTGAATTGTTTTATGAATAATTTTCAATTAGTCATTTTAATATTTAATGTGATCCATCCAAAATCATTTTACAATCCATTTGTGGGGCACAATTCACACTTAAGAGATTCTGTGATGTAAATGCTTTTAATTTATAAAAATTTTAGTAATTAGTATTTTTAAAAACAAGGTTAAATATAAAATGAGAGAAGAAAAATCTTCAACTTTGGTTTTAGATGGCTAGTATTTTGAGAATATGGAAGATGGATGTTTAGATTTGACATATTTTCTGTATTGAACAAATTAAAACATAGTATTCCAACAAATTAAACAATAGTATTTCAATTAAAAAAATCTTCCTTCAACTGATAGAACATAAAAGTACTGAAAAATTTATATTTATGGACATTTTTAAAGATATGGTGGCAAGATTATAAGATCAATATATTTTTTAACCTGCTGGATGTGATATATAATTGCAATTATAAGGGCAAATTAATTACTTTTATTAGTCATTCATTAAATATAAGGGCAAATCTTTGATGGATTGAGCATTTTAAAGGTAAAAAAATATCCTAAAAAAGTATAGTATTTTGTAGTGATTTGATTGGCCTGATTTGTCTCTAATTAGATACAATTTTGATTACTTTTTTACTGCGAGGATATGGATGAGAATAGAATGCAAAAGTAATTGGTCAAGGTGTTGAAAAATATCACAAGACAAATGACTTTATTTAAGTATTATCATATCCACTGTTTTTATTTTTGGTCACTAAATGGATATATTGCTATTATTTGGTCAAGTATAAAAGAACTGAAGAAGTGTTTATGACATTGACTATATACAAATATAATTGTAATACGATAGCATTAGTCAGGGCAGTATATATGCCAGCAGATGTTAAGACCACAATTTTATCTTTATATATCTACATACACATATATGCTTTGAATATTTTCATTATTGACGGACGTTCCTCTGACATTTTAAAGTTATAAAATGTTGGATTTAGTTCTGTCATAGAATAATTGAAGTTCTTCACCCATTTTAGCTATTTTGCTTTTATGGTTTTGCGGGCTTCAACATTTTCACACAATTTGTTTATTAATGGTATCATTTTTATTTGAGTTTAACATCTATAGTGGTTTTTTTTATTATTATTGTTTTGATCATTTTATTTTAATTCTTTTATTCGATTCTTAATATATTTTTAACTAATTTCAGTTTTTATTTTATTATTATATAACGACTTGCAGTTTTATAAATTTGAACATTGGCTCTGGGAGTTGTTAATATCAAACTTTTTTTAAAAATTGAATTTTGGGTCAAAATGAATTTTTTATACTTAATCTAAAACACTTGTGTTGATTATAGACCTTTTTTGGTATTTGTAAAGTATTCACTGTACAGCCTGTGGTGGCGCCGTTTCTGTGTAAAAACACAGAATAATACCGCTTTCGCGGCCAAACCTTACGGCTAATATTCTCGTAACAATAGCATTCATACTTCCATAACTTGAAGTTTGAATCGTGGTTGTGTGAAATGTAAAAAGTTTTTAGATCACAATTTGGCAGACTAAGGATTTTTTTTCTAAATTTTTGATCAATAAATAATTGTGTAGTTATTTCTAGCTAGAGAATAAACGTGGATAGAAATCTTTAAATTTTTGACATGAAACTAGTCTTTTTTGCTTTATTGTCAATAATTGTTAAGCTATTGTGAAAGACTTTTATCTTACAGTGGGCTATTTAAAATCTGTTTCACAATTTATCCATGGATGCATGTACTGTATATGTGTATAATTCTATCTAAAAATATATATAATTGGGAAATTTTTCTTGTTATGTATGTTCCGTTGACATTTTTGTTATAAAATTGTTAAAGCAAATTACGATAGAATCGAGATGAAATATGTATTGCTAAAAACCCAAAAATATGAATATCTGTATATACTTATGCATTCCTCTGACATTCATTATAAAATGTTGAATTTTGCGATAATGAAGATGTAAGAGATTGCGATTTCGTTAACTGGTTTAGCGTGAAGTGCACATTTGGAGGGGGGGGGGTGTGACGACTCATGTTTCAGGAATGTGTGCTGGAGCAGAAGTTTCGAATATTTTTTAAAAATTTGTAAAGTTAAAATCTATAAAGATGTACATGAATTTAAGTTATTCTATGTATTTATGTTAAACCATTTGAAAAGGGAAGTGGTGCCAAAATATATGTAGAGTAGGCTGACTTACTGTGTATTAACATGGATAGGTGTGGCATTGTTGAATCTAGATGAGAGATGCAATGTTAAATACTAAATTTGAAAATAAATATACATATAATTAATATATATACATTTTAAATATTTTAATTTTTGGCAGACGTTCCTCTGACATTTTTAGGTATAAAATGTTAGATTTTGCTCTGCCATAGATTATTTGGAGTTCTTCATCCATTTTAGCTATTTTGCTCTTATGAATTTGCGGGCTTCAACATATCCATACCTTTTTTTTTTCCCAATGGTATGAATCATTTTTAGTTTTATCTTAGTAATATTTTTTATACTATTTTCATTATTCCATTTTAAATTATGTATTTTATACTTAATATATCTATAACATCTAAAAAAAGAAAATCCAGAATTTTTTTTAATAAACAATCATCTTTCACACCTGCACACATATATTTAAAGTTTACCAAATTTCTAATAATGAATATCAAGAATAGCAGATTGTTATAAAGTTGGAATAATAAAACTTTTATACACTCAGTTGTACAAATAGCAATTGATGCAGTGCAATTTCTTCGATTTTTCACATTGTTGAGTGTTCCAAAAATTTCCTCACTACTATCTTGAATAATTACTTTACAGAATAATATATTTTCATACAATTCTGCTTCCTATAAAACTGACAAAAACATAGACAAATCTTATTGATCTTTTAATTTATCCAATTGCAAAGAAAACAGTTCATCTTAACTCCATTGATAAGCTAGTCTCCTTAGTTCCTTCATTAATTTTGCATGCAATTGTGTAATTGGAAAGTGGAATTATTCAACTTCTTTTGCAATCTTGTAACTAAACAAAATTCCAATTGCATCTTTTATTGCTGGAAATACTGATGAGATATGGCCATGTATAGTTTTTTTTTTGTTATTTCTGAATTGTATAAGAAAACATTTTTTTTTTTTTGAAGTCTTCAATTTTCTCATTTGAGGTGGCTTCTTTTTTAAGTCTACAAGCTTTGTCGTAATATGTTAAAATAATTTGTTTGATCACATACTTCCATTTATGAGAAGTTCATAGCAAACAGTAGTATGGATGTGAATATCCTTTGTCATCTTTTCGCATAAATTTGAATTTTAAGTATTCTGAAACATTTTTTCTTATTTTTATTGATTTGGTAATTGAGAAGTTTTTTTTTTTTTTTTTCAAATTGTTTTTTGATTGTTCACTTGTGCAGATCTTTTTTAGGTTTTGTTTTTAATGTCTTGTATTTTCATTGGATTTCTATGGCAAATAATAATAACCATCATTATCTACGTTACTTGCAATTAATTATTAAATTAAGAAAATATTTTGATTTTATTTGGTTTTATGAATAATTGCAATTGTAAGGGCAAATTAATTACTTTTATTAGTCATTCATTAAATATAAGGGCAAATCTTTGATGGATTGAGCATTTTAAAGGTAAAAAAATGTCCTAAAAAAGTATTTTGTAGTGATTTGATTGGCCTGATTTGTCTCTAATTAGATACAATTTTGATTACTTTTTTACTGCGAGGATATGGATGAGAATAGAATGCAAAAGTAATTGGTCAAGGTGTTGAAAAATATCACAAGACAAATGACTTTATTTAAGTATTATCATACCCACTGTTTTTATTTTTGGTCACTAAATGGATATATTGCTATTATTTGGTAAAGTATAAAAGAACTGAAGAAGTGTTTATGACATTGACTATATACAAATATAATTGTAATACGATAGCATTAGTCAGGGCAGTATATATGCCAGCAGATGTTAAGACCACAATTTTATCTTTATATATCTACATACACATATATGCTTTGAATATTTTCATTATTGACGGACGTTCCTCTGACATTTTAAAGTTATAAAATGTTGGATTTTGTTCTGTCATAGAATAATTGAAGTTCTTCACCCATTTTAGCTATTTTGCTTTTATGGTTTTGCGGGCTTCAACATTTTCACACAATTTGTTTATTAATGGTATCATTTTTATTTGAGTTTAACATCTATAGTGGTTTTTTTTATTATTATTGTTTTGATCATTTTATTTTAATTCTTTTATTCGATTCTTAATATATTTTTAACTAATTTCAGTTTTTATTTTATTATTATATAACGACTTGCAGTTTTATAAATTTGAACATTGGCTCTGGGAATTGTTAATATCAAACTTTTTTTAAAAATTGAATTTTGGGTCAAAATGAATTTTTTATACTTAATCTAAAACACTTGTGTTGATTATAGACCTTTTTTGGTATTTGTAAAGTATTCATTGTACAGCCTGTGGTGGCGCCGTTTCTGTGTAAAAACACAGAATAATACCGCTTTCGCGGCCAAACCTTACGGCTAATATTCTCGTAACAATAGCATTCATACTTCCATAACTTGAAGTTTGAAACGTGGTTGTGTGAAATGTAAAAAGTTTTTAGATCACAATTTGGCAGACTAAGGATTTTTTTTCTAAATTTTTGATCAATAAATAATTGTGTAGTTATTTCTAGCTAGAGAATAAACGTGGATAGAAATCTTTAAATTTTTGACATGAAACTAGTTTTTTTTGCTTTATTGTCAATAATTGTTAAGCTATTGTGAAAGACTTTTATCTTACAGTGGGCTATTTAAAATCTGTTTCACAATTTATCCATGGATGCATGTACTGTATATGTGTATAATTCTATCTAAAAATATATATAATTGGGAAATTTTTCTTGTTGATGTATGTTCCGTTGACATTTTTGTTATAAAATTGTTAAAGCAAATTACGATAGAATCGAGATGAAATATGTATTGCTAAAAACCCAAAAATATGAATATCTGTATATACTTATGCATTCCTCTGACATTCATTATAAAATGTTGAATTTTGCGATAATGAAGATGTAAGAGATTGCGATTTCGTTAACTGGTTTAGCGTGAAGTGCACATTTGGAGGGGGGGGGTGTGACGACTCATGTTTCAGGAATGTGTGCTGGAGCAGAAGTTTCGAATATTTTTTAAAAATTTGTAAAGTTAAAATCTATAAAGATGTACATGAATTTAAGTTATTCTATGTATTTATGTTAAACCATTTGAAAAGGGAAGTGGTGCCAAAATATATGTAGAGTAGGCTGACTTACTGTGTATTAACATGGATAGGTGTGGCATTGTTGAATCTAGATGAGAGATGCAATGTTAAATACTAAATTTGAAAATAAATATACATATAATTAATATATATACATTTTAAATATTTTCATTTTTGGCAGACGTTCCTCTGACATTTTTAAGTATAAAATGTTAGATTTTGCTCTGCCATAGATTATCTGGAGTTCTTCATCCATTTTAGCTATTTTGCTCTTATGAATTTGCGGGCTTCAACATATCCATACCTTTTTTTTTTCCCAATGGTATGAATCATTTTTAGTTTTATCTTAGTAATATTTTTTATACTATTTTCATTATTCCATTTTAAATTATGTATTTTATACTTAATATATCTATAACATCTAAAAAAAGAAAATCCAGAATTTTTTTTAATAAACAATCATCTTTCACACCTGCACACATATATTTAAAGTTTACCAAATTTCTAATAATGAATATCAAGAATAGCAGATTGTTATAAAGTTGGAATAATAAAACTTTTATACACTCAGTTGTACAAATAGCAATTGATGCAGTGCAATTTCTTCGATTTTTCACATTGTTGAGTGTTCCAAAAATTTCCTCACTACTATCTTGAATAATTACTTTACAGAATAATATATTTTCATACAATTCTGCTTCCTATAAAACTGACAAAAACATAGACAAATCTTATTGATCTTTTAATTCATCCAATTGCAAAGAAAACAGTTCATCTTAACTCCATTGATAAGCTAGTCTCCTTAGTTCCTTCATTAATTTTGCATGCAATTGTGTAATTGGAAAGTGGAATTATTCAACTTCTTTTGCAATCTTGTAACTAAACAAAATTCCAATTGCATCTTTTATCGCTGGAAATACTGATATGTGGGCCATGTATAGTTTTTTTTTTGTTATTTCTGAATTGTATAAGAAAACATTTTTTTTTGAAGTCTTCAATTTTCTCATTTGAGGTGGCTTCTTTTTTAAGTCTACAAGCTTTGTTGTAATATGTTAAAATAATTTGTTTGATAACATACTTCCATTTATGAGAAGTTCATAGCAAACAGTAGTATGGATGTGAATATCCTTTGTCATCTTTTCGCATAAATTTGAATTTTAAGTATTCTGAAACATTTTTTCTTATTTTTATTGATTTGGTAATTGAGAAGTTTTTTTTTTTTTTTTTCAAATTGTTTTTTGATTGTTCACTTGTGCAGATCTTTTTTAGGTTTTGTTTTTAATGTCTTGTATTTTCATTGGATTTCTATGGCAAATAATAATAACCATCATTATCTACGTTACTTGCAATTAATTATTAAATTAAGAAAATATTTTGATTTTATTTGGTTTTATGAATAATTGCAATTGTAAGGGCAAATTAATTACTTTTATTAGTCATTCATTAAATATAAGGGCAAATCTTTGATGGATTGAGCATTTTAAAGGTAAAAAAATGTCCTAAAAAAATAGTATTTTGTAGTGATTTGATTGGCCTGATTTGTCTCTAATTAGATACAATTTTGATTACTTTTTTACTGCGAGGATATGGATGAGAATAGAATGCAAAAGTAATTGGTCAAGGTGTTGAAAAATATCACAAGACAAATGACTTTATTTAAGTATTATCATACCCACTGTTTTTATTTTTGGTCACTAAATGGATATATTGCTATTATTTGGTAAAGTATAAAAGAACTGAAGAAGTGTTTATGACATTGACTATATACAAATATAATTGTAATACGATAGCATTAGTCAGGGCAGTATATATGCCAGCAGATGTTAAGACCACAATTTTATCTTTATATATCTACATACACATATATGCTTTGAATATTTTCATTATTGACGGACGTTCCTCTGACATTTTAAAGTTATAAAATGTTGGATTTAGTTCTGTCATAGAATAATTGAAGTTCTTCACCCATTTTAGCTATTTTGCTTTTATGGTTTTGCGGGCTTCAACATTTTCACACAATTTGTTTATTAATGGTATCATTTTTATTTGAGTTTAACATCTATAGTGGTTTTTTTTATTATTATTGTTTTGATCATTTTATTTTAATTCTTTTATTCGATTCTTAATATATTTTTAACTAATTTCAGTTTTTATTTTATTATTATATAACGACTTGCAGTTTTATAAATTTGAACATTGGCTCTGGGAGTTGTTAATATCAAACTTTTTTTAAAAATTGAATTTTGGGTCAAAATGAATTTTTTATACTTAATCTAAAACACTTGTGTTGTTTATAGACCTTTTTTGGTATTTGTAAAGTATTCACTGTACAGCCTGTGGTGGCGCCGTTTCTGTGTAAAAACACAGAATAATACCGCTTTCGCGGCCAAACCTTACGGCTAATATTCTCGTAACAATAGCATTCATACTTCCATAACTTGAAGTTTGAATCGTGGTTGTGTGAAATGTAAAAAGTTTTTAGATCACAATTTGGCAGACTAAGGATTTTTTTTCTAAATTTTTGATCAATAAATAATTGTGTAGTTATTTCTAGCTAGAGAATAAACGTGGATAGAAATCTTTAAATTTTTGACATGAAACTAGTTTTTTTTGCTTTATTGTCAATAATTGTTAAGCTATTGTGAAAGACTTTTATCTTACAGTGGGCTATTTAAAATCTGTTTCACAATTTATCCATGGATTCATGTACTGTATATGTGTATAATTCTATCTAAAAATATATCTAATTGGGAAATTTTTCTTGTTGATGTATGTTCCGTTGACATTTTTGTTATAAAATTGTTAAAGCAAATTACGATAGAATCGAGATGAAATATGTATTGCTAAAAACCCAAAAATATGAATATCTGTATATACTTATGCATTCCTCTGACATTCATTATAAAATGTTGAATTTTGCGATAATGAAGATGTAAGAGATTGCGATTTCGTTAACTGGTTTAGCGTGAAGTGCACATTTGGAGGGGGGGGTGTGTGACGACTCACGTTTCAGGAATGTGTGCTGGAGCAGAAGTTTCGAATATTTTTTAAAAATTTGTAAACTTAAAATCTATAAAGACGTACATGAATTTAAGTTATTCTATGTATTTATGTTAAACCATTTGAAAAGGGAAGTGGTGCCAAAATATATGTAGAGTAGGCTGACTTACTGTGTATTAACATGGATAGGTGTGGCATTGTTGAATCTAGATGAGAGATGCAATGTTAAATACTAAATTTGAAAATAAATATACATATAATTAATATATATACATTTTAAATATTTTCATTTTTGGCAGACGTTCCTCTGACATTTTTAAGTATAAAATGTTAGATTTTGCTCTGCCATAGATTATCTGGAGTTCTTCATCCATTTTAGCTATTTTGCTCTTATGAATTTGCGGGCTTCAACATATCCATACCTTTTTTTTTTCCCAATGGTATGAATCATTTTTAGTTTTATCTTAGTAATATTTTTTATACTATTTTCATTATTCCATTTTAAATTATGTATTTTATACTTAATATATCTATAACATCTAAAAAAAGAAAATCCAGAATTTTTTTTAATAAACAATCATCTTACACACCTGCACACATATATTTAATGTTTACCAAATTTCTAATAATGAATGTCAAGAATAGCAGATTGTTATAAAGTTGGAATAATAAAACTTTTATACACTCAGTTGTACAAATAGCAATTGATGCAGTGCAATTTCTTCGATTTTTCACATTGTTGAGTGTTCCAAAAATTTCCTCACTACTATCTTGAATAATTACTTTACAGAATAATATATTTTCATACAATTCTGCTTTCTATAAAACTGACAAAAACATAGACAAATCTTATTGATCTTTTAATTCATCCAATTGCAAAGAAAACACGTTCATCTAACTCCATTGATAAGCTAGTCTCCTTAGTTCTTTCATTAATTTTGCATGCAATTGTGTAATTGGAAAGTGGAATTATTCAACTTCTTTTGCAATCTTGTAACTAAACAAAATTCCAATTGCATCTTTTATCGCTGGAAATACTGATATGTGGGCCATGTATAGTTTTTTTTTTGTTATTTCTGAATTGTATAAGAAAACATTTTTTTTTGTCTTCAATTTTCTCATTTGAGGTGGCTTCTTTTTTAAGTCTACAAGCTTTGTTGTAATATGTTAAAATAATTTGTTTGATAACATACTTCCATTTATGAGAAGTTCATAGCAAACAGTAGTATGGATGTGAATATCCTTTGTCATCTTTTCGCATAAATTTGAATTTTAAGTATTCTGAAACATTTTTTCTTATTTTTATTGATTTGGTAATTGAGAAGTTTTTTTTTTTCAAATTGTTTTTTGATTGTTCACTTGTGCAGATCTTTTTTAGGTTTTGTTTTTAATGTCTTGTATTTTCATTGGATTTCTATGGCAAATAATAATAACCATCATTATCCACGTTACTTGCAATTAATTATTAAATTAAGAAAATATTTTGATTTTATTTGGTTTTATGAATAATTGCAATTGCAAACAACATGCAATAGTATACGTTATTTTAACATGTTGCCACATTTTGTTCAATCATGCATGTCTTTCCTTATTTGTTTATTCTTTGAGCTATGCACAATAATGTTTAATTACTTCAAGAGATATTTAATATGCAATTCAAAACTGAATTGGCACTTAACTCTGCAGTTAAAACAAACTAGATAGTAGGAGTAATTTTTATATGATCTTAAACTGAATCAATTTTGAATTGTTTTATGAATAATTTTCAATTAGTCATTTTAATATTTAATATGATCCATCCAAAATCATTTTACAATCCATTTGTGGGGCATAATTCACACTTAAGAGATTCTGTGATGTAAATGCTTTTAATTTATAAAAATTTTCGTAATTAGTATTTTTAAAAACAAGGTTAAATATAAAATGAGAGAAGAAAAATCTTCAACTTTGGTTTTAGATGGCTAGTATTTTGAGAATATGGAAGATGGATGTTTAGATTTGACATATTTTCTGTTTTGAACAAATTAAAACATAGTATTCCAACAAATTAAACAATAGTATTTCAATTAAAAAAATCTTCCCTCAACTGATAGAACATAAAAGTACTGGAAAAATTATATTTATGGACATTTTTAAAGATATGGTGGCAAGATTATAAGATCAATATATTTTTTAACCTGCTGGATGTGATATATAATTGCAATTGTAAGGGCAAAATAATTACTTTTATTAGTCATTCATTAAATATAAGGGCAAATCTTTGATGGATTGAGCATTTTAAAGGTAAAAAAATGTCCTAAAAAAGTATTTTGTAGTGATTTGATTGGCCTGATTTGTCTCTAATTAGATACAATTTTGATTACTTTTTTACTGCGAGGATATGGATGAGAATAGAATGCAAAAGTAATTAGTCAAGGTGTTGAAAAATATCACAAGACAAATGACTTTATTTAAGTATTATCATATCCACTGTTTTTATTTTTGGTCACTAAATGGATATATTGCTATTATTTGGTAAAGTATAAAAGAACTGAAGAAGTGTTTATGACATTGACTATATACAAATATAATTGTAATACGATAGCATTAGTCAGGCAGTACATATGCCAGCAGATGTTAAGACCACAATTTTATCTTTATATATCTACATACACATATATGCTTTGAATATTTTCATTATTGACGGACGTTCCTCTGACATTTTAAAGTTATAAAATGTTGGATTTTGTTCTGTCATAGAATAATTGAAGTTCTTCACCCATTTTAGCTATTTTGCTTTTATGGTTTTGCGGGCTTCAACATTTTCACATAACTTGTTTATTAATCGGATCATTTTTAATTTAGTTTAACATCTATAGTGGTTCTTTTTATTATTTTTATCATTTTATTTAAAATTTTTTATTCTGTTAATATATTTTTAACTAATTTCAGTTTTTATTTTATTATTATATAATGACTTGCAGTTTTACAAATTTCTAAATTTGAACATTGAGTCTGGGAGTTGTTAATACCGAACTTTTTTTAAAAATTGAATTTTGGGTCCAAATAAATTTTTATACTTAATCTAAACACTTGTGTTGATTATAGATCTTTTTTTGTTTTTAAACAAATAAACTCCATCTATATAAAATTCACCATTTCATTCTTAAATAAATGAAATACAGAGAAAATGATAAATACAAATTTTGTAATTTGCGATTACATTGATAATAGATAAAAAATAATTGGACACTTGAGAAATTAAACATTTGAGATTGATAAAAGAGTAAAATTCTAAACATAATATTAGCAATATTAGAAACTGAAAGAATTAATGGAAAAAAATACAGAAATTATAATGTACAACTGGAATCGTTTTGGACGTGTTCTTCGAAGTAAAAAAATTGAAGATGTTGAAATAAGTATGATGGATAAAAGAAATGTAATTAAGTAAAGAAAGAAGTCAATTTTGAGATTAGCAAAATAAATTATTTGAAGAGAGGAAAATTATAAATGGATAAATCATTTTGCGAAATTATTATAATTTTAATACAATTTTTGATATTTTTTAACTGCATTTTTAAAATTTATTCAATAAATGTATTTATAGATTCTCACTTTTTTGAGATAAAATTTTTAAAACAAATAGCATCCTTTTGCTTGAAGTAACATGACCGTTCTTATTTCATTAAAGACTTGATCTTGTAGCTAGGATTAGAGAATCCTTGCAGTTTTAAGATCTTATTTATCAGTGCATGTGATTTGATTACCTTCTATATAGTAACTATATTTTGTGAATGTAAATTCCACTTTTAAATAAATATATTTAAAACCTTTAAGTGTGCAAAGTGATCTATAGTGATTGTTGGTTGTACTTTAAAAAGTAAAACAATAGCAAAATGCAATATTTTCTCTTACGTAAATATGCTAAAACTCATTTAGAACAGTCTTATATAAACGTTTAGAAGACATGTTCAATGAATCAAATTATTTAACCCATAACTGAAATTCACAGAATCACTTTAACATTAGATATTATGTTGCTAAGCAGTAAAACAATGTTACTATCTCATAAATGTAAAAATGTTAATTCGGATGGAAGAGCTCAAAAATGCTGGTCTTACTTTATCAGTACAACTAAGGAATGCAATGAAATTAATTTGTGATGTCTATACTTAAAGCTGAAACTATTGACCAAATGAAGATAAAATGGAAAAGGAAGGAAAAAGATGTATTTCAATTGGTAAATGGACAAGTGTTAAAAATCCTATTGCATTTTTTTTATTGTTAAAAAATCTAACGTCAAGAAACATAATTTTGGTTACAAAAGTGATCATAATTAATCAAAATGATTCAAATGTTGACAAAAATGATAATACATATCTAATGATTTGTGTTTTTCAAAATTCAACAAATAAGAAGATATTGTGAAAAATTCCATATTATAAAAAATATATAATGTATGCATAATAAAAATTCATTGTTTTTGGATTACTACATAAGATAAAGCAGTTTAACATTATACAGCATGATTTTTTTTAAAGCTAATCAATCCTATTACAAAAACTATTAGAATTGAATACAAGTAGATAGATATCTGTGGAACAGGAGACAGATATATCTCTATTTTTGCTTGTAGACAGTCACCAAGATAATGAAGCAGTAGGATTCGAATCTTGTTTCACCTTTTTCTATCTTGTTTCACCTTTTTCTATCATCTCTCACCCACCACCTTATCCTACCCAAATTTAAACTTTTTGGTATCGAATTGTGTGTCTAGCAATATTAAAAATGTATAAATATCTGTAAAATTCGCCATAAACACACACACACACTTCGATAACAGATTTAAAGCAATAAATAAAAATAATTGATATAATTTAAATTTCCCTTTTAGTTATATAATTTTATATAACTTTAACTATTTATTTTAAATTATAAACGTTCTGTTAGTTTATTGCTGTTTTTTAAAATCGTATTTTAAATAATAATTTTGGAAATTAGATTATAATTTAAAAGAATAGTAAAAATAATTATATATTCCCTTTTGTTTTTGAAATTTTGCAAGTAATGGTCGGTGAGAGATAATGGATTAATTAATTAGAAAATTCCCTAAAAGCTTTAATTACGAAAATGTTAAAAGGTAAAATAAACCTAAACAATAGGAATGCAGCTTTCTGAATTAATTAAACTTATAAAAGTGCATTGATTCTCCTCGGGGCAAATGAATGGAGCTAAAAATAAAATAGAAATAAAATTTAAAAGATAAGATGAAGAAAAGAGGACATTTTGGATTTCTAAGAACTTTTAGTTATACTTTGGCTGTGCTCTTGCTTGGTTGAGAGAATCCAAATCTTAAATTAATTTGTCCACTACAAGATGATAGAGTAGAAAGCGCTCAGACTATTCTCCCGAGATGGTCGGTCATATGCCCGAACCTCCACTTGTGCCCTTCACCAATTAAACCAAGAAGATCTGCCCAAACAATCGGAAAGCTGCTGCTGCTATTGAAATGAATTAATAACCTGAGTGCTGGAAAGAACTGCTACTGTTTAAACTCACAAACAATTTGCTACTGGCTATGGAATCTGAAAGCTTCTTATAAAACAGGTACCTGTACCCAAGGCCTTCTAGAGTACTCTAAATTCTACTCGAGCTATAGCTCGCTCTCTATATAAATTGTACAATTATAAATTTAATTATTAATTTATTATGTAAATTCTTTAATAATCTAGCTTGCCTAACTCTATCTATTTCTTGGGTACGTATTTCTAATTTTACATTTTTTATTATCTAATGGTAGCATGCCTATAAGATTTCTGACCGGACCTCGCCAAATTTTAAATATAAATCCTAATCAAAATGGTTGCCATCTTGTACAGCGATCTTACTTACTAATATTTTATATACTCATGTTGGCTGGTCAGGTCGGAAATCTCCATAATTCTCTAAATACAAATACACGATTGCCTGAAACAGTGGATGCGGGTCCTGCAAATCATATAATTAATATTTACTTCTATAAATTATTTTATTTTTATATAAATCGACACGCATTCGGTGCTTCATTTATTGTAAATGCAGGGTTCTACTACGTAGCAAGTGGCGGACATATTAGTTGTTAATACCTACCTGCTTTTTACATTTGTTTTTAATTTTAAATAATAAATCTATTAAGTGCATTTCTTTGAGAGCAAAACACATTATTTATTAAATATTGGTAATGTAGGGTCGAGTCATCAATTTATATTAGATCTTAACACAATATTATGTAAGTTATACATGTGTTACAGTTTAGAGATGCAATAATCCATCATGAGCCTTGGATGTACCGGATCATACAGTATTTACTGAATCCCAGTCCTGTAGGTCTTGATGCCCGTCACGCAGTCGGGTAGTTTTAATGTACTGCCATACTCGCATCGCAGTTCTAAACGTACCATGTGTTTCTTATTATTAATTTTATTATTCTATATATGACTCCTGTCTCTGTATTATATGACATAAATTCATTCTCATATAAATGTCTGTCCATAATCATTTAGAAATATCTTGGTTAATTAAATCAAATATATGTCCGCAGTTTCTATTATTAATCCTAATTTAGACTCATGCATTGCAAAGATATTAAATCCCCAAAGGCATGATCTCGAAATACTTGCTCAAGAATTCAGGTAGCTAGATTACGTCAGCCAAATAATTGTATTTCTTAGAAAATAACGCAGTATCGGAAAAATAATACTGCTACTGAGATTTTAATATAATCAAATGTTTAATTAAATGATTTTAGTATAAAATATTATCATTAAATAATTTCAAAACATATGTCTGCCGTCATATATTTATTTATTCGACACCCATTCAATGTACTATCTCCTCGATTATTTAAAATATAAATGTCTAATATTAATATTATATATAGCTAACTCAAAAATAAAGTCTATGAGTCTCTCGCATCTCCCTGATCCCTGTGCCTAAAGAAATGTTTACTAATATAGGATCAGATGCGTTGTTTCGTAGAGGGTATTGTGGAACCGATAAACCATGTTCGAACTCAGTACTACTGGTGATGTGATGTGATGTATTATGGCTTCTCCTTAAACGAAGTCCAGAATATCTCTGCAATTATGCCCAGATAAACCTGTTAGCCACTTTATTTTACATTCCTCACTCTAAATTTACCCATAATCTGCTCTATCCCATTTCCACAACATAATCTTTGTCAACTCTATTACCTTTATATCTAAATCCCCCTTATCTTTTCCTATGGTGCTGCTTTTCTGTGTTGTGGTCAAATTCTGCACTATGTTAACGAAGCATACGAATCTGACCGTTACAATAATAATTTTCATGAGTGAAGGGATATTAATCTAAAGATTTTGAGACTGCAGATTGAAGAAATAAAGAGGAGAAAGAGATTATTTTATTATAAGTTCTTCAAAATCATAATGTAAATCAGTGAGATGATGTCTTCATTAAAATCTGATATTGAATTAGCCAAAACCGATAAAAGTTGTTCTGAAATAATATGGATCAATTAGAACATAGTTGATCAAAACGTGACTTGTAGGTCACATGTGGCTTGCAGTGAGGGTTTGTGTAGCTTGCCTAGAAATTTTGATATTGTAATTGATAATTAGAAGCATCGAAATTGATAGAAGTAGTTTAAGTAATCAAAGTGAACAGTTCTCATTAAAATATAAATGATTATTGTATCCTGGCTATTGTTTTAAGAAAAATTTATAAACCATAACCTTTTTTATATTTTTGAAATTCCTTCTATGCCTAATGGTAGGACTCTTCACTAATTTAATATATGTACTATATTGTTTTGGATGCAGCTCCTCGATAGATTTTTTTTTTTAAATCCGATCCTTGGGATTATTTAAAGTTGATCCAGAATTAAGCATGACAATAATAACTGAAGACTCAATAAAAGCTACAATTAATTTAGAACATCTGAAAGAATCGATGCAAGTTAGTTTAAAACATCATCAAATAGTAACTATTAATTATTTATTATTTGAGAAAAGAATTTAATTTATTTGAAGTGACTGAAAAAATGACACCAAATTTGGAAAATGTAAAATTAGTTTTTATGATCAGCCTATGTCAACACAAAATGAAAGAAATTTTTTAATTTCAGGACATAATGTATCAAAAAAAAAAAAAAAAAAGAATTCAGGTGAAATATTCTTGTTTGAAATTGTATTTTTTTTTTAAACATTTCTTTTAGAAACAAAAAAATTTAGTGTTACTTTTTCTAGTTAAGCAATTTTACTGATAAATTTAATAATACATTTTTATATTAATAATTGTTGCATTTTCATTTCTATTTAATAACACTTTGATAAAAATATTTTTTTTAATGATAGAAATAGAGAGTGAAGTAAAGTATAGAATTTCTTTTGTTATTATATACATCAGGAGTGGTCAAGATGTCACCTGTGTTCGACTGCTTGCCCACAAGGGCTCTGAAAGTAGATCGTGAAGCTGTCATGAACATTGACAAATTATAGTTATAAATTCAGAGCTGATTTGAATATAAAAAAATACAAAAAGTAAAAATTCAAAATAAGTCGGACTTGTAATTTTTAATTAACGATTCTCTGCTTCAACTTACGATTAAAACTATACATACTACACATGTACTTGCATCATTTGATTCAGCATCCATTTACCTTTTTGACAATGTAATTTTCATTTCTTTATGATAAAAAATAAAGATTTTATGATGATTTTTCTGAATAGTACTTTTTTTTTTTCATTTTTGTTATTCTTACGATTTAATGTTTACCAAGAAATGTATAGTGGAGAATAATGGTTCGTCAATGGATTCAAGCATTATTCGTGATTTCTTTTTGAGCTGACCAACTAAGGTTCTTGCATAATTTTTGCTAATGATTTCTTAAAAGCCATAATAATTATAATGTCTAAAAAAAGAATCAAACGAGCCATCTTTGCTCATAAATATAGAGATTGTCTTTACCACACGATCTTTTTCCTGATGAATTACGCTTTTGACGATTGAACGTTATTAGATTTTCAGTCACTCCTAAGCTTTTTTTTTTTTTTATTTATTATTTTTTAAAAAAATAGATGGAAAAAATCATTTATGATATTCCTTTTATATGTTTTCTTGTCTAAATTTTAACAATAAAAAAAGCCAAATATTAAAAGTAAAAATTGCAACAAAATTTAGCCCAATTAGATATGTGTGTGACCATATGTAAACATGACCATTGCGATCTAAACATTAGAGTTGTGTATCAGATACATAGAGTAGTATAGTTGATAAAACTATTAAGAAATTTACCAATTACAGTTAAGGTTTAATAATGTCATTCAAAACCAGTAAAGAGATTTCAAATGATGGTTTTATGGCAGATAGGAACTGGGTTCAAATTATGGATCTATGCAGATAGCCATATTGTCTATGTGCCATTCAGTTTTTCATAGATAAAAATACAACTTCTGATACCTGGTTCCTAGAGTTGTGCTTTTAGTAGTTTCATATTTTAAAAAGTACTGTATTGCCTGCCTAGAAAAATGGCATGAAGTTTTATTTATTGACTAGAGTGCTAATTAGATGCAAACTAGTGTTCAGAGACTGCTTTGTTTATTAACTGAAATTGGTAATGCACTTTAAAAACCTCACCTCACCTATCTTTATTCAGGAGTGTTATCTGGTATGCTTTGGCTTTAGATGAGGACTCATGCATAATTCTAATAGATAAGTTACATTAATATTTTTAATTTCTTGAATTTTTTTTAAAATTTAGGACCAGCTCTAGAAAATAAGTTATAGGTAATTTAATAAATATTTTATAAAGTGATATGGATGAATGTAATACTAAAGGGAACTGAGGTAATTTAATAGTAGTCATAGTAAAATATATTCTACAGTTAGTATCTTATAGGAAAAAAAAATCATCAGTTGATAAGTATCTTCTAAAAACGTTAACAATATTTGTGAGTACCTAAAAAGCCTTTACAATAAAAAACAAAACACAATTTATAAGAACATTCTTAAAAAACCAGGACTTAATGGATCTTTTTTTTTTTCATTCTGACAAAAATGTTTTTCCTGGATTCCAGTTTGAAGCCATGAAAAAAAATGTAGTAGCCCTCACGTACACTTTCACCAAAAAAGTGCTCCTAATGTCTAAAAGTTTGACTACCCCGATATACATATTATTAATAATGTTTTTTATTATATATTTTATTCTTCAGATTGTAAAATAAAATTCATTTTTCAAGAACAAGATCAGACCGAGAAGTGCACATTTCTAGTTAGTAGTTGTGATTATTTTAAGAAATTGAGATTTGAAGAAAATAGTTTAAAACTTGGCAAAAAGTCGATTGTATTTCACTAATAATTTTGACTGATCCGCAGTCTTTACCAAAGTAAAAAAAAAAAAAAATTATATAAACCTTAAAATATATTATTAATAATCTATACATTATTTGTTTTTAAAATATAATTTATAAATAAAATAAATTTAACCATTTTAAAAATAAAATGGATATACAGTGCTATCCCAAAAAAAAAAACTAATGAAATAAATTTCACAAGATGGTGACAGCCATTTTTTTTCCGGAATCTTGTATACAATCATATCCATTAGTAATGGATTTGAGGGTTATATTTAAAACATATTTTATTCATTGCTTTCATGTAATAAATTGTTTGTGTAATAAGTTTTTTAAATGTAAAGCTAAAAATTTACAAATTTATTTAGCAATATTGAAAATTATTTATTAGTAATGGCAAAAAATACATGTAAAACATTTTTACTATTGTATAACTTAGATTCTGAAATAAGTAGCATCAATCAGGAGGTGACTATAAACTGAAGCCGATATAAACTTAAAACATCGAAACAGATAGAAAGGCAATTGTTTACTGAAAATACAACTGCTGTTAGTATTTCCTTAGGAGAAAAAGTTATTGGTGGGGGAAAAAGCTATTGCCAAAGAGTTATTTTTGCTAACACACATACAGAAAATATTTTCAAATATGTTTCCTGAATTCACAATTACTATTTATTATATTATTTTTCAAATTTTCTTTATATTGTAATCTATATTGTACCATTTACATATATATATGGTACAAGTATATTGGCATTTAAAAATCTGTCAATGAATATAACTTAGTTTGTTTTTTTTTAGTCTAATTTATATATTTTTTTAATATGTACAATGAAAGCTATTAGTGTTTAAAATGATCTATTTTATTAAAGTAATGTTAATGTTGGAAAGAATGTAAGAACATACAGATTACAATCAAAGCAAAAAGCTTTTACGAAATAAAGATGGCTGTAATAATTTAGAAAAAGTCTTTGTAACTAAAAAGTCATAAACATTGAAAATTATTGAATGATAATAAAAAAAAGGATAAGATGTGCAGGAAATCTCACGGCATAAAAGATGCAGACAAGTTTAGAAGTGGTCCTTTACCCATGTTTTGGGCTGCTTTTCGTGTGTAGCATTTTCGAAGCAATAATAAAATGCTATTACTTAGAACTACTAAGCTGAATCTATTCTCCATGTGTGAGTAGAACCAGATTGTTCTCTGGCACCTCTTACCAAAAGTCACCAAAAGTTTCATCTAGTCTTGCCTTGAATACGGATCATAGATGTAAAAGTGTTACTGGAACAAAGTCATAAAGAATTACTATGGATTTCTCAGAAAGAAACTTACCAGTAAGTTGATGGCCATATCATAACTCATATCTATAGAAAAAGAGGTTTGCGAACTGAATTTAAATAATAAACTGATAATGTAGACAAAAAGGAGAGATATTAATTATTTAAGACTTTAAAATGAAATATTCGAATTCAATGGTTAATATAATTATATGTGTATGTGTTTCTTTCCAATATTATAAATTTATTTTTATTATGTGTTTAAATGTTTAACGTGTTTTAATAAATAGAAAAAATTTTAGCAAAGTTATATACCAAATGTTTAAATGATAAAGATGTACCGGATGATTGGAAGAATGCAGTAATAATATTAATATTTAAAAAAGGTGATAAAGAAGATATTAGAAATTACAGACTTATCAGCCTTTTATCAGTTTTATATAAAATTTTTACCAAGATAATTACAACTCGTCTACAGAAAACACTGGAGTTCCACCAACCAAGAGAACAAGCTGGATTTAAAAGTAGTTTTAGTACAGTAGATTATATCCAGGTATTGAGAGAAGTTATAGAAAGGACAAATGAATATGAGTTGCCATTATACTTTGGATTTGTAGATTATGAAAAGGCATTTGTTTCTATAAACATTTTTTCAGTGATTAAAGCATTGAGTCATCAAGGTATAGATCTGGGATATTGTCATATTTTAAAGAATATTTATAAAAATGCTACAGTAACAATTAGATTACATAATGATAATGGGAAAGTCAACATTGAGAAGGGTCTAAGACAGAGTGACTCCATATCTCCAAAACTTTTTACGGCAATGCTGCAAAAAATATTTTGTGGATTAAAATGGGAAGCTAAAGGAGTGAAAGTAAATGGAAATTATTAAATCATTTAGATTTTGCAGATGATGTAGTTGTTTTTGCAAATAATGCTTCAGAGTTGCAGGAAATGTTGCAGGAGTTATCAGATGAAAGTAGGAATAAGGATAAATGTAAAAAGACTAAAGTAATGTTTAATCGATTTGCTCAAAATATGAAAATAAAGATTGATTATGATGAATTAGAAGTTAACAGTTACAAATACCTTGGTCAGATTATTAATACAGTTGGAAATATAGTGGAGGAAATTAATCATAGAATTAAACTTGGTTGGAGTGCTTCTGGTAGAAATAACTTGATCCTAAAAGGAAATATGCCTATGTGTTTGAAACTGAAGGTTTTTAACAAATGTATTTTACCAGTTTTTACTTCTAAGACTTGAACACTTAATAGAAGAGCAATACAGAGACTTCGGACCACTCAGAAGTATGGAGAGATGTATGTTGGGAGTAACAAGAAGAGATCGAAAATGCAATGTATGGGTAAGAGAACAAACAGGTGTTACTGACCTCATTGAAAAAATTAAAAGATTGAAGTGGAGTTGGGCTGGACATATCGCTAGAAGAGATGATAATAGATGGACAATTGAAATTTTAAACTGGATTCCAAAAGATTGTAAAAGACCCAGAAAGAGGCGACATTTAAGATGGATGGATGAAATAAGAAAGTGTGCAGGGGTGATATGGAGAAGAGAAGCTAAAGATCGAAGAAGATGGATTAAACTTAGAGAGACTTTCATCTTGCAGTGGATTGATAATGGTTGATGATGATGAATAAAACGTACTACTAATATAAACCTTTCATTGTATGTGCTTCATTTTAGTTAGTTACATTTTGATTTTAGTTTATAGATATTGTTAGTCAGTTTTAGAAAAATGTATAAATTACCTTGCCAATATGCTTTATTAATTAAACCCAGGGAAAACTCTTATAATAAATTAATTGACGGGAAAGTATAATTCCCAATTTTATAGTTAATCATTTGCTTTGTAAGTCTCGACAAAAATGCGACAAGAGTTAGGAGTCTACAGACTCTGGCACTGTCTTAAATAAATTAAACTAACTCCATCGGCAATTCAAGCTGCAAGAAATTATTAGGTCGAGTTAATCAGGAAATATAGCTATGTTTTAGAAATGTTCGAACTCACATGAACGTAATATTTTTCTTTTATATAGTTTAACTAACGCACTGCGTAATATAAGACATTAACCCAAAATGTAAAAACATTATAATATATTTATACTATATACAAAAAAAGGATATTTGTTAAATATTTGAATGTTGAAATGTACTGTATACATGCAATTCAATAAACAATATGCAATCTATTATAATGAGTTCGTCAACAAACGAGCTGTTATATGTGATACATATGAGAGGATGTGGAACAAAATAGTTACTGCAGCTCCACTGTATAACCAATATCCATACTTATATAATAAACATATATATACATATATTTTTAAAAATTAAACATAACCATAGTCAAAAAAACAAATAGAAGTTTGACAATTTGTTGTTAAAATTAATATCTGTAATAAATTAAATGTTAACATTTATGGTTTATTATACACACAGATATATAGTTTTTGGAAGTTACTGCAAAGCTGTCGTGAACATTGACAAATTATAGTGATAAATTCAGAACTGATTTGAATATTAAAAATAAAAGTAAAATTTCAAAATTATTCTTGTTTAAAAATAGTTAAATTTAAAATAACACTTGTTGTTATTGTCGATTTCAAAAATAAACCCAGGTTGGAAGAAACTGAAATGAATTAAATTATTTTTGTGTAATGCTAGAGCTAAAATTCTTAGAAATATTCAGTTGCCATTTTCCTGAGGAGAAATGAAAATAATTTGTTCTGGAGAAACAAGGATTTTAATGTACTGATTTTAAAACAATAAAGTTGTGAACTTTTTAAAACACTTCCTATAATAATTGTCATTTAACCTTTACCTCGTTCAAAATACCTATTGCCAAGTGAATGAAAGTTTCAATTTTTTGATTGGTCAATTATATAGAATCAGCAGTAAAAATATATTTGTCTTTTAAAATTATACTTGTTTTAGTTTAGGTTCTAAAAAGCAAATTAATAATTTGTCAGATTCTTAAAGCAAATGAAAGTTTTTTTCAAAAATATATTTATAATTGATAAAAATAATCTATAGCGGACAACATAAAACGTACTTTTCGTAACCTATTACAAAATGCAGCCTACGCCATTGATTTTTTTCTCAATTTACTTTCGTCCAAAAGTAAATAATTTTTACTGAAATCTGAACTATTCTTCTAAAATAATTATATTTTCACACATTTTATAAAAATAATAAATATGTAAAAAAATACTCTAAAACATTTTCATTTTGAAAATCAAAACAAATAACTTAGTACTGTCAACATTGTTGGCAAGCACTCTCTGTGAAGAAAATGTAAAACAACCAATCTGCGCCTTGGAAGGCAAGCCTTACCTCATTGTTATAACTTTAAATTTCAATATTGATTTTTAGTTGAAAAATAATTATAGAGGGCAGCATCATATGGTACAAGTTTCTTGATAAAATGACTATAAAATTGGCAAAACAAAAATTAACGGTTTGAGAGAGTTAAAGCTGCATATGAGTATCCTCTTGGAGAACAGTCTATTAATAAATATTTTATAAAACGACATGGGCAAATTGTAATTCTAGAGGGCGGTGAGGTAATTTAATAACAGTTCATATTTTAATGGAAAAAAAAAAAATCATCAGTTTGTATCTTTTAAAAACATTACCAGTATTCCTGAGTACCTAAAAAGCCCTTATAAAAAAAAAATCCCCACCAATTCGGAAGTATATTTTATAAAGCCAGGACTTGGAACCGTTATTTTTTTCTATTCCGGCAAAAATGTGTTTTGTTTTTTTTTGGTTTTCGGTTCAAAGCCCTGAAAAAAACATATCACTTAAATGCCTTAAAGCATTCTTTTGTGTATCTAAAAACTTTTAATTCTGGTTATATAATTATTAATAGTAGTAGCAGTAGTAATAATATTTTTGGAAAATGTTTAAATTTGTTTGAACAAAATAAAAATGCTAGTTATTTTCAAATTTAGCTCCAATTATTGCGTTTTCCTATAAACTGGTTTAATTCCAAAATGTTTTAATTGGAATAAATTATTTAATATAAAAGATTAATTTTTTTATATTTATTAATACTATTATATTCTATATAAATGAAGTGATGACTATTTACTACCATATAAGAAAAATCAATTAAAAAACTAATCATTGAATTCTATCAAATTTCTGAAATAAATGGCAAAAATAAACTAAGTTTTCTCATATGGAATTACATCAAAAACTAAATTCAATGAATAAAGAAATTAAATAAGCCATTTATAAGGAAAAGTTAAAATATTACTCTGAACAAAGTGATCAATTAAAGAGTAAAAATAAAAAAAATTCACATTAAACAAATTATTAAAATAAAAAAAAAATCACTAATTGTTAATAAATGGAGATATTAATGTACTTTGAACTGAAAAGTTAATTGCAAATATTTTTTTTCTCTTAAAGTTGCTACTAATTTATCCTTATTAACTATTAACAATTTTTAGTTTATAATTCTAGTATAATTTTACGTTATGTGTATTAATAAAAGATTTATTTTAACATAGTATGCTTAGCGTGCTTTCATCTAGTTTGTAGTCATAATCATAGAAGAAACACTTGGAGCAAATTGTGTAATTTATCAAGATAGAGGTTTTCAGTATGCAAATTATATGTAAATGAGTTGATTTACATAGTTCACTTTTTAAAAAGGCGATGCGAGACTTTTTTATTTATAGCATGTGTATTATTAGCGATGAGTCAAGCCAAAGTCTTTGATATTGCATTTCACATCATTGTGATCAACAGACAACACTAGTCGCTATAGGTTCGAATGTGGTCTTGCTTAATTTCATGTTCTAAGAATATAGATTTAATCTCAGCATTGGTTTTAGCTCTATTATACTGATAACTGCTGTGCTATTTTTTTGAGATTTGATGAAATCATTCATCTTGCCTATCTTTAAGAGTAATGATTATATGCAAATGGATAATTGTAGGTCTATATCTTTGTTATCTGCTTTATCTAAAATTTTTGAAGCTTTTATTAAAAATAGAATTGTTAAATTTCTAAATATATTTTCTCTGTAAACCAATTTGGATTTCTATCAAATACATTACTATTTTAGCTTTATCTAAACATGATTCACTTATTACAGATTCACTGAAACATGGTTATAAAAATAGATGTTTATCTAGATTTATTCAAAAGTTTGATTTTGTTTGAAATGAATAAACTTATTTAGAAACTTATGAGATATTATTAGAGGCTTTACGAACGATTGAACTGGCATCTTGTTTACAATAAATATGTCTTAAAATTAATGGCTTGAGTGACTATTCTTTTATTAAATTTGGTGTTCCACAAGGCTCAGTTTTAGGTAATTATTTACATTAATGACTTGCTTTGCATAAAATATTTCATTTTTTGCAGATGACACATCCTTAGTATTTATCAGCTGAATTGTTCAAAAAAATTAATGAGGATTTAAATATAATTATGCATTGGTTTTTCAACAGTAATTTATTAATTATATTAAATCCAAATATATTATTTACAATCATAAAAATATAAATTTTCAAGATATTTTTTTTTAAGTGCTAAACAATAAAGTAATAAAAGTTGAATCTATACTTTATTTGGGATTATTGCTGAATTTGTATCTCAGGTGAGATAAACATATAATTTATTTGCAAAAAAGTTTAAGGCTTATATATATTTTTATTATAAAATTAGGAACATTACCACAGATCATTTTATAATATTATAAGCAATTTTTTTTCCCTTCTAAATTAACTTATGAAACATCTTTTGGGGATGTATAGCAGTTTTATATTAAAATTCTTTAAAGATGATTACAGAACTTTAAGGATTGTTTTAAATAATTCATTGGAATATCATTTTGACTTTTTATATAACTGGAATTTTATCATTCAAAAAATTATGTATAATCAATATTTTGTCATTATTTCAAACTATCATTCCAATAAAATTTTAAATAATAATCAATTTTAAACAAAATTGATCTTAACTTAAAAATAAACATTTTAATATATAGGAACCTTATCAAGATATTTCCTCTTTTACAATCACATTTCCATTCGGTAGACATTATTTAAATTATAATACAGTAAATACATATATGTACATAAAAACTAATAAAAGTAGCAACTTGATTGTAATCCAATTTTTCAGTTTACAAAACAAGTTACAAAAAATATTTTGATTATAATCAAAGTTTTCAATAAACTTATAGAGCTAAAATTATTTGAAATAGCAAAAGAGTTATATATTTATATTAAATTAAGCAACACAGGGATAGTGTAGATAGATATATATATATATATAAACTTGTAGGTTTTTTGGATGTAGATATCCATAACCATATTAAAAATTAATTTTTATTTTGCAGACTCTGGAAAGATCTTATTTATTGAAAATAAACGGGAAAGGTAAGTAGCATATGTAGAAATTGATTTGTTTGGTGTGTAAGTAGCAATTATTATTTTTAATTAATTATTTTAGTCTTTGATAGTAATGTTATTAATAGTATAGTCCATCCATTTAATATTTGCAAAAAGCGAACCATGATAATGAATTTGCTGTAATAGCAATATTAAAAGTGTAATTTTGAGATTTATTTTTTTTTAACTAGTTTTTTTTTGTGTGTGTGAGAGAGAGCATTTTCATTTAGAACTGTAAATATGAATTGCTATAATCTAAATTTAAGATAATGAATTAAAAAAACTATATTGTCCTTAAATTATGGTTGGAATCTAAAAGCAAGTACAAAAATCCAAATTTTAATTTAACTATATGAAAGAATTATTAAATTTATTGTGATATTTAAAACTAATTGGATTATTAATTTTAGTATAAATCAAATAGTAACACAAAACAAATCTGCAGAGATAATTTTTTTTTTTTTTTATATTAAAAATATTGACATTTATTTTAAATGCACTATATGTATGATAATAGAGGAAATTATAAAAATGAAAGGCATGGGTGGTTTTCTCATTCAAACTTCACTTATTAAAGTAATGAAATGATGTTATATTTTAAAGAAAACTATATTATACACTTCTATTTTGCATTTTAATAATGTCGGTTATCGTCGATTAGCCACCGCATGCCACTTAATGGCTCTGTTGCTAGTCAAAAACCAGTAGATATAACATTATTGGGCTGATTTACAATTGACTTTTTTTTACACTACTCTGATACAACATTATACATGTCAGCGCATAGCGCTGGAATTCACAGGAAGAGAATCCGATGGTCTGTCACATGCACGCCAATTTTGAAAACATGCTCTATGTCAGCGCGTAGTGCCGGAATTTACTTCACAACATACACAATATTTTGAAAACCAAAATTATTTAATAAAATCTAATATTTCCTTTTTCCAATTACCATCTGATCAAAAAAGAAATGGTTTCAACACTATTTTAAAACAATTTATGAAACACAATTCGATTTTAAAATTCCCCTCTGATCAAGCCAAGCTTATGCTTTGAAAGTCTCGTAGCTGTCCCTGCGCAAAATACGTTTTACGCGTGATTCCGGTTTTATACTGGAACATACACTTTTGAAATTCGTTTAACCTTAAAAGTATGTGTACGGAAGCACCTCTTTTGTCTTACAATTAATACTATCTAAAACTACATCAGGTCATCTGAAAAATAAGTACTTCGAATGCAAAGATTTAGGACAACTTAAATTCTACACACCCTCACATCATACTGTAGTGATCTGTGAAGTGTGCGATAGTACCGCGAAGCACAAGTTGCTTAGCAGCTAATATGAACAGAACTGTTCTATAGGTCGCATGAGTAATATATTTCTATGCTTTTGCATGGAAACAGCAACATCAAGTGGTGTGCAAGGGCGATGACAACCATAATGTCTTTCAATTAAGATTTTTTTTTGGCTGTCCAATTTTTGGTTCTAGTAAACTATTAACTGTGCAGCCTTTGGTGGCGCTGTTTCTAGTTAAAAACAGCGTTATAACATTACCGGGCCGCTAGATTTTTTTTATCTAATAGATCGTATTTTGACATAGGGCTGTAATTTTTTTTTGGATCTCAAAAGTGCATAATTTTTGACATACACCTTTATTTGGGGGGGGATTTCCATTCTAAATCTACTGTTTCTTTTTTAGAGACGTCTTTTATTTTTTTGTTTTGGATTCGATACATTTCAAAGTAATGAGGGACAGTTTTAACTTTTTTTTGGAATATCTCAAATATACACAATTTGCTTTACATACGACTTTCTTTTTGTTGTTATTTAAAATTAGAATCGACACTTTCTTTTTGAATTATGTTAAAAATGAGGGGGTTTGCTGTTGATTGATTTAGCAAAAAAAATTCAAACCTGTCCGACAAACTCTGCTTCAGATGTCCGTATTTGCTTATAAACGAAAAGAATTGTTTGGTATTTTATCTTACATTTATAAATACGGGGTTTTGATTTTTTTTTTTTTTTTTAATAATAATAAATAAAACGGGACTTCTTTTTTCTCTTAGATTTATAAATACAGGTTTTTTTTTTTTTTGGCGGCGGGTTTTGATTTTTTTGCTTTTTTTAATAACAAATAAAACGTCCAAAACAAAAACCAAAAAGTCAATCACGGTATTGTTTTTTTAACACAAAAAATATGTATGTTAACCGGTTTTGTTACATTCTGTAGGATTTATTTATTTATCTTTTTTAAGAGTCGTACAAGTTTGTTAAAGATTTTTTGTTTTCATAACAAATAAAACGTCCGGTATTTTTATTCTTTTTTAACAACAAAAATTAGCTCGGGTTCATTTTTAAAATCTACTTAACGTGCTGTTTATTGATTTAAAACAACAACAACAAAAAACCTCTTTTTGCTTCTAAATGGAACGAATAGGTATGTCAAAAGAAGAAGTATTTTTTTTTTTAAAAAAAAAATCAATCAATCAAGAGATGTCCAACAAACTACGCCGCCCCTTTTTAACACTGTCATTCTGGGTGTTAATTACATGATTTACAGATAAAAATAATCGCAAACAAAACACAAATTCTTTCCAGAAAATAAATTTATTAACCACATATGACTGAACTAAATCAACTGTAACGAATGGCAGGATGTTTTGGCTTGCAAAAATACAACTGCCTCACTTTCTCTGTTCGGGACGTCCCACAAATATAATAACGTGGTAGACATTTTGCTCTTTTTCAACTCTCGTCCGAGTCACGACAGAAACGGTATTTTTCCGCAAACCACTCCAATCGTCTGCCAGAGAGCTTAAGAAATTTTATTTTGTCTTTTTTGACCCCCAAAAAAGCCAAAATTAGCCAAAAAAAAAAATTTTGACAAATATCAATAATATGCTGAAAATTACTAGTACGCAAAAATCTTTCAGTTGGGAAATACAGAAAATCATAAACATCAACAAATAAACACTTGAAAAAGATGACAATGCTCACACTCTCATCTTAAAATTCTAGCGACAATACAAATTCTGTCAATATGCATAGGAATTCAACCCGCAATGAAATCAACGGCACAAACTATATGATCATAGTATTGTTAGTAGACGTAGTGTTATTGAACGCGGAAGAATTGGCCGCGTATTATAACCACTACATACGATCTACTCGTATATTAATGATCACTCGTATATTAGCCGTAGGTTCGGCCGCGAAAGCGGTATAATTCCGTGTTTTTACACAGAAACAGTGCCACCAAAGGCTGCACAGTTAATAGTTTACTAGAACCCAATTTTTTTCCAAAGCTATAGAACACTAATTTTTATTTATACAAATACATATTAGTCTTATTTTAATGGGTTTTATGTATGCATATATATTTTATATTTTAGAAATGTATTATTTTATGTAAAATAAGCAATGCAAAAAAATCTGAGAGTGCTGAATGTTTTACAATAATGTGTTTTATATATGATTTAATGACAATTTAGATTGTTTTAAATTAATGAATGAGTCTTTAAAATCTTAATTTTGATAAATTATGTTTGTTAGCAAAAATCGAAGCATAATTCAATGAAAATATTTCTTTTGGAAAATTCAATGCTTCAAGTAATCATTTCTATCTCACTCACAATCTCTAATGTTTCTATATTTGTATCACATTATTTCATCCTAATTTGTTTTGGGTATTTTTTTTAGTCCTAATATTGGATGTGGGATATAAATTCCTTTACAACAACTATTTCCAATATATAATTGAGTTAATCTTTTTTCCATATTTTTTTTTTTAATGAAAGCAAATATTTTGTTAATGCCAGACTTATTTAATCTTCATCATTATTTTGAAAGATTGAGTTTCAGCAAATTTTTGGCATCCACTGATGTTCGTGATAGTAAATTGATTCACCATTTTCCATCTCAAAGAGCACATATAACTTTCTTCATTGCTCCATTATTATTATTAATATATATCTGCAATAAGCTAATGTTGACTATTAATTGATCAGATGAATTTATATTTAAGCCTAAAATCCATATATTTGCAATACAAGATTTGAACATGCCTTAAGTTAGTTATCTATTCAAATACCTGTCTCTGGTAAGTAAGAACTTGATGAGTGGTGGTGTTTTTGTTTGTTTTTTAATATTTTTTCTGTTACCTTAAATTGCAACAACTCTAATAGATTATATTTTTTTACTCCCCTGATCTTCACTATCTCATAGACACTACTCATTACTGCTTGTAATAATATAATATTTATTCTAAAACTATAATACTAGAAACAGTCCTGTCTAAAATTTATATCTTAATAAAATCAATATCATTCTTTTTTTTTTTTTTTGCATTTCTTCATATATTCATATATAGTACTTTTTATAAATCTCCACATAATGCAAACATTTTTTATATAATTTCTTTAATTTTCTAACAGTTTTGACCATCCTGCAGACTGCAGGATAGTCTAAACTGTTAGAAAATTAAAGGAATTATATTAAAAAAAATTACATTGGAATGTATATGTGGAGATTTATAAAAAGTAATATATATATATATGAATAAAATCAATATCTTGAACTCGTGCAGGTTTTGGTCTTTTATTAATATAATAATTTCTATGAAATATACAAAAAACCAGATTTTTTACAGTAGACTGAAGTATTTGGATACATCTCAAACTAAAAAAAACACCTCAAATGCATCATCACTAAGCACATTTCCTTTTACTCAAGAAAGAATATAAGTGAAATCAGCTTATTCTTGCTATTTTTTTTTTTAGAATCCATTACTTCAAGTGTTTCTGTTAGTGAGCCTTAGGATAATGAACTTAAAATACTCATCCCCCTCTATATTTTGATTCATTAATTCAAGTTATGTCATTGGCAATAACATGCTATGATATATTTATATATATATTAAGTCTAAACTCCAAATCTTGACCATACCATTCTTGCATCTTTTGCCCAAATACTCTTAACTTCCTGATAAAATAAGCAACTCTTTCCATACAATAATACCACCCAGTGCAAGCCATAGTAATCACCGGATGCTAGAAGGTTTATGCCTCTGATATTTTTAGACTAGCTACTGGCTTATGGTCTTCATCAGTGAAGAGCTTGGGATATGAGAGCAATGCACCTAGATTTTAATAGTAATGTTTTAGTGGGCTAACTTCCTGATAAAAGTTAATCTTATAGCCTTCGCCATTGCAAATTTAAATACTGTTTGTCCTCAATAGGTGTGAAGAGGATATTTTAGTTTCTATTCATTGTTCTTTTCAAAGCTATTGTTTAATTTTTTTCACTATCTAATCCTTAATATCCTCTTAATTGCATCAATAAACTGTATTCACTAAAGTTTCTATTTTAATTACCATCTTTCTCAGCTTTACTCATTTTGTTAATTTGTTTTTAATTTGCTATTAAGAAAACATGTTTTTCGTGAATTTTGGAAAAATTTAAGTCTAGGCTCATACACCTGTAGATATCTGGAACTATTTGAAGGGTGGTCTCTATCACCATAAGTCTAGTTGTATGTTGATTTTTTTTTTATTATTAAAAATTTACTATCTTTTTTTTTATTTGATTAATACTTATGCAATATTATTTCTCAAAACACCTATATGTAATATCTTACAATATGTAGTTGCCAATAATATCCAATTTTAAGAAAAGAAAATTATACCAGATTTGTATTCATCTTTTACAAATAAATACAATATGTAATTTATACCCCAATGTAAACCATTATTCTGATCAATAATTTCTACATACAAATTTGTAAGTGTATATAGTTAGCTCCCATTCATTGTAAGCTTTAGTAATCAATAGGTGACTGATGGTAATGCTTAATAAATCCTTATCCAGTCCTAGCCTATTCATAATTCCCAAACTAATTTCTAGTTTATGGCTTTCATTAGTGAGGAGTTACTTGGATTTTTTTTTTTTAACAATGTGCTTAGACTTTACATTGGATATCTTTCATAAAAAGGAAAATAAAAGAAATTGCTAGTGAATAGCAATGTGTAAGCTAAGGTCATGTGATGTATTGTTCTTCATGTGTTATATAACTAGCATTGGCTATTAGATTTTCATTCTGTTTTTCATTAACACAACAATAATAAATTTGATTTTGGTTAAATACTAATTATTATTTAATAATTAACATTAGAGCAATAATTTAAATATCATGGATCATGGAGCATATATGAATATAAATTACTATTCAAACAAAACTGATAAACAAGTATCCTCATGATAAATAAAGATTTAAGACCCGGTAAGATGATTTCCCATTTGCTAGCTCAGCGTACTCTATTCTTATTTAAAAGAATGGGGATCGGAAAACTCGCACAATTAATTAATAATATAATTAGAGAAAGTAAATGACAAAGAGAATAAAAAAATAAAAATATGGCGGTGGTCACTTTAAAATTATAATATAAATATTTTATTAACCCATTACCCCATACCATTTATAATACGAATACAAAATTAATATTCCCAGATTGATTAAATATACTAAACAAATATTACACACTATATAAATCATTTTAACAAAACAAAGCTATAATCATAGAGAAATGCTTGTCAAAGCAATCATTAGACTAAATAAAGGAAAAATTATTTTTTTAATAAGAAAAATGTATTAAATAACTAATACGTGATATGATCTGTGGATTATAAATAAACTCACACACGTGAACTAAGCAAACAAGGAAAAATTACTAAACTACATAAAAGTCGTGTTTGTGTACGTATGTACATAGGACATATATTTACAA
Source organism: Epiperipatus broadwayi (assembly GCA_028023455.1). Classification (NCBI taxonomy): domain Eukaryota; kingdom Metazoa; phylum Onychophora; class Udeonychophora; order Euonychophora; family Peripatidae; genus Epiperipatus; species Epiperipatus broadwayi. Next base: position 1,161,136 of record JAQFVV010012506.1, on the reverse strand, counting down.
AATGTGTATTAAATTTAAATAAAATAAACACACAAAAAATATAGTATACCAATAAAGTCTCTAAGCTTTACCCTTCTGTGGGTCTTGAGTGGGCTATACATTACTGTGGCAAGGGCTGGACTTGTCTGCGGTACAAGTTCATAGAATTGATCATCATCACTCTGGTGTTTGAAGCTCGGCATTTACATTCTGTTGGGATGGCAGGAGCAGAGCTGGACGGACGCGCTGAAGTGGTCTTCTACCCCATAATCATTCTATATACAGGAAAGTGCTTGATTTGCATCTTTAGGCTGGACAACGGATATTACACACTATAAAGTCTTTTCTTGTTTTTACGAATTCTGGGTTAATTACAGGCTTTAATGGAGTGTTGCAATTAAACTTCCATTGGCATCAACTGAGTATATGGTGGAATAATCATCTGCTCATTTAGCTTTCCAATACTTGGCTAGATAACTGACGTTACTCAGCAACACTTAGTAGTCCGGTGTTTAAACCGTTGGCTACTCACTGGTTAACTGCTCGAATGGTTATTTGAATGACTGCTGAATTAGTGTCCGTTGGTTCAGAATGGCTGAAGGAATTTTTAATTAAGTGTAAATGCCACGGATTAGGTGAATCAAAATCAGCATGCTTGCTCAAAAGGTTGCAAGACTTCGCGTGGTTCCATTAACAGCATTAGTTTAATGATAAACTTAGACTTAGGCTCCTAATAAGATTTGTTTTTGAAAAACAAAAATTAACTGCCTTCTCGCAACTTCAGAACAGATATATCTCTCCTCAATACCCGTTCAATTTAGGTAGCCCCTCCAAGAAAGAAAAATCAATTAATTAATTTTTTTTTTATATCTCCATTCAGATCACAATATCACTAATGAAAATTTTAATGAATGATAACATCTTTTTCATTTTTTCTTTAGTAATTACATTATTACAATCGAAGTTTTAACGAAAATATTTCACTTAGATTGGGCATTCTTTTCTCCCCGCATTATCGCAAGCTTAATCAAGTTCTTTCTATCCAGTTGAAATTATTTTAAAATGCCTTTAGGCTTTTCTTAAATTTAAGACAATGACCCTCTTGCTCAAATGCAACTGAAGAGAAAAACAACCATTAAAACCTCGATCTTGAAATTATTTTTAACTTATTTTTAAATGGTAATATTTAAAATTTTCCTTTTTACATTTTAATATACAAATTAAAAAGCATATGAAACACTTAAACAAGAAACTATAAAGATTTCAAAAATTATTAAACGCTAAGCGCTTTCGAGGCCATTTGCCTCATATTCATAGCGGAAATGCGAGATGCAGAACGAGGAAATAGGGCAAGGAAACAAAGCGGTATGCAAAGCGTTTTGTAAACACTCAAAAAAAATAAATACAGAATAACAATCTGTTAAATAAACGCTGTTTCTTAACAAACAAAAATATTTAAAATTATAAATACATTTTGGTGTTTCTTTTTTTTTGTAAAAAAAAAATCAAAATTGCAAATACATTTCTAAGCCTTTAAATATTGGCTTTAATCATATATGTGGGTGAGTTTATATTACAGCCACAGTTCTCTTAATTTATAATCTTTAAATTTGATTATATAAATAGTATACCCACCCTCCATTTAATGGCTTTTTACGTATTTTCGACCATTAATTTATTTGACATCTTGTGCTTGGCCACATCAAACGTGCCTGGCACAATATATATGCGTATTTGATTTTAATTTATATCCATTTGTTAATAAATCTTGAAGTAATTTAAAACACATAAGTTTGATTGGTTATTTAATTTTACAATGCAAATTTATTGATTAATGGTACTTGAATAAGATACAACTCATGAATGGACTATACCACATAATTCATTATAAGCAGTTAAAAAATAATCAGGAAATCAAAACAGGATGGTTAAGAGAGTATAATTACATATTTTCTTTGTGACCAGGTGTAGATTTCTATATAGCAATAAATTAATTGATTTGACATTCTTAAATATTTAATAAATAATTAGAAGCTTATATTAAGATAGAAATTATCAATCATTGAATCAATTCATGTTTAAAGGTACAAATATGATAATTATTGAAGATGAGTAAAGGTAATTGCAATCAGATGTTTGCATAATTTCTTTGTTTTAAACTATTATTGATTAAAGTGAACATTAGGTGGACCATAAATTCAGTTTAAATATTAAATTTTAATATTAATATTTAATTAGAATAAACTAATAATCTTTCATATGTTTGATAATTATAAACTAAACCAGTGGTCTTCAACCACCGAGCCGCAGAAGTTTTCTGCTGGTCCACAGCTAGACTGGCAAGAAAGTTTGTAATAACAAAATAATACGATTTTAAACTTTTAATTAATATGAACAATTTTTATTTATTTTTTCTTCGCATTTTTTCCTGGTTAAAAAAAAAGAAACAGAACAAAAACAAAATCTAATCAATCATACATAAATTAATTTGTTTTTTCTATTTATCACAGATGTTTATTGGGGTGGGGGGGGGGGGTAGAAAAAGTTTTTTATTATACAAACTCAGGTTGTCTTTTGATAGCCAATCATGGCTGCTTGTCAGCATTGTTAAAACAATAAAATGTAACATGACCCCAAAATAAAGTAAGATCAAAACTTTTGACTTTTTCAAGCTTCGTTTTCTTTTTTTTTTGTTTAAAAATACGCTCACATTTTTTTGGCCTATAAGGCAATATTTTTGGGGGCTTTATTTGTATACCGCTAAAATACTAAAACTTTTATTTTTAAAACCAATTTCTGTTACCTTTTTTTAAAAATAACAAACAAAAAATAACTTTGGTGTCTATCTTTTGTATTTTTCAAACCCCCCCCCCTCCCAAAAAAAAAAAGATCAAAACTTTTGACTTTTTCAACATTCAGGTGAATAACATTTTATTCTTGCATGTTTTAACAGTGAAATAATAAACGTAAAATGCAAGCACATTAATGAGAATGATTGTTATTGTATTTTTTCTGTAGCAGTATGACTGTGCAACTCGAGAAAGTGTTCATGTGAAGGTAAGCAACACCATTACTATACACATTGACTAGTGTGCTGTTTTGGTCAGTTATAACAAATATGCTTATCTAAGGCTAAGCAGGTTACATCTTTAAGAAAATTTATCTATAAACTTCTGCCGGTCCACAAAATCTTCTCCTTATTTTTACCGAGCCGCAGGGGTGAAGGTTGAAGACCACTGAACTAAACTTTTAATAACTTAGCTTAATTAAACTGAAGAGTAAATGAATAAGATTTGTCAATTTTATTTGAATAAGTATCCATCAAATAGGAATCTATTGTTTATTTTATATTGATGTGATTGGATATTATAAATTTTGATATCTAATATGATTTAATTTTATAAGTTAGTGAAAGTGGAGAGATATATTAAGTTAGTTGATTTTGTATCATTATTAAGTATTTCATCTTCTTATGGTTGACTTAATAAGAATATATTGATATTAGTGAAATGGCATAACTGAGTCAGAATTATTTTTATTTAGTTATAATTAGAAATCAATTAATGAGTTATATATATTTAGATATTGGTATTTTAAATATGAAAGACATATTAAAATTATTTCACTGATTTGTAAGGAGTATTAAGCTTTATCGGTCTAATTCTTTGTCATTTTTATTATAAGCGGATTATATAATAAGCATAGATTGTTTATAAGATATTTGATTTATTACTTTATCTTTAATCTATTGCAAATAACCCTTATATTTTAGGATAGTTTGAAATAATGATTTGCTTCCTCTATTCATTCTAAATGCTATTTAAATTCATGAGTTTACTATAAAGATTATTATCATTGTTTTATTGACTTAAGTGTTAGATTGTTATTCATTCATTGATTGATATTCAATTTAGTTTAGTTTATTAATTTCATTCTGTTACAAATGATGCTATAATTCATGAGCATTTTAAATTAGAATTATTCTTTCTTGGTTCATATTTTTATTCGGTATTAGTTACTTAGCCAGGCTTGATGGCATTGTTGCCACTCAAAAACGATACAGTGCAACATTACCAGGCCATGATTTTTAAAAATATGGCGACTTTTGTTTTGGCTATATGGCAATTTCATGATTTGATTATTTTTGGATAAATGGCTATTTTTTTTTTAGCTTAATTGCGACTTCTTTTTTTTTTTTTTAGGCATATACGGCTACCCCCCCTTCCCCCGCTTTATGGCGATTTTTTTATTTGGTTATATGTTATTTTTTTTGCTTTTATTTGTATTACGCAATTTTTATTTAGCGATTTTTAAAAACAACTTTTACTTTTAATTACATTATTATTTTATCCTACGTCTTTTAATTTTTAGGATTTTTACAAAAAACCTTACTAACAAATTACCATCATAAAAATAATACAAAAACACATCTTTATCGCTGATATAGTAAAACTTTTATTTTTAAAACCAATTTCTATTACCTTTTTTTTTAAAACAAAACAAAAATAACTTAAAAACAATTTCGATTATCTTTTTTTTTTTTAAATAAAAACAAACCAAAAATAACTTTTGACTCCCACCCCCTCCATGCTGATATAGTAAAACTTTTATTTTTAAAAACCATTTCCATTACATTTTTTTTTTATTTTAAGTAAAAACAAACTAAAAAAAACTTAACTTTTTCAACTTTCGTTTGCTTTTTTTTTTGTTACGATTTATGTCATAGAATCAAAACCTTTTGAGTTGGAAACGTGTGCAACATAATTATTTCGGTAGCAGGAGCCTCACTGACATCGGCAACTGGCATAATTTCAAAATCTGCTTGCCGTAGTCAGCACCATTTTATTGGTCTCATATTTTCTCGAGAAAGCGTGACTTTTCGCGTGAGATCGGCCGAATCATGTTTGCCCTACCTTTTGAAAATGCTTTGCACAATACAACTTGTGTAGGGAAGGGTGGGGATGGTGTGACCATTCTTACTCAGTCAGACTGCATGATTTAAGTAGAAATGAAATTACTCTGCTACGGAGATTTCAAAAGTTGTGGCCACTTCAAATCCAGACATGGTGAGACGATATGGTAGCCAACTGTGAATTGTGTGAATTTGCATAAAGTGTCGTCAAGCCCAAAACAGGCCATAATATTTCTGTGCAACGCCATCAAGCGGCTTGTAATGGCAAAGATAAACAACTGTTTTCTTAGCCATAAGCCAGGCTGCGTAAATGGCATTTGTAGCTGTTTTGGACTGGCAACCAAGCCCAGCTAAGTAACAAATATCTTTTATTCTATTGTAAATGTTGATCAATAGACTATGACTAAGGATGCAATATAACCCATATTTTTATTCGGTTACAAATGGCATTCAACTTCAGAGTATATTTTTATTCAGTTGCAAATAGCAACCAACGATTGGGCTATATTTTTATTCAGATTGTATTAAAGTTTTCATTTCCCATTGTCATCATTTTTATTTAGTTACAATATATATTTATTTATGTCTGTTTCAATATGCAATACATATATATATATATCACTCCTTAGTGTTAATTTTAAACATGAAATTAAAATTAGTCAATCTAAAACCATGTTGAGCACTACATAATAATAAAAGGCTGATATTGTCAGATGTCATTTAGCTGGCTGTTCACTGAACATTATGTAGCCATATACCTGGCATTTTTATAATTAATCTGATCATTTATTCTTATGTGTGTATTGTAACCTAATAGAATGAGAGGGGGGTGTGAGAAAGAGAGAGAGAAAAGAAGAAACAAATAAAAGAGAGGAAGAGAATAGAGGGAGAAAAATTATGAAATGGAGGTAAAAATGATGATGATGAAAGGTAAGTGGAAAGGAAGAGGAAGAAGATGATAAGGGAGATATATAGAGAGATAAACTGTATCCTAATGAAATGAGAGAGGGGGGAAGAGAAAGAGATAATGCTAATAGTGAAATGGAGGTAATGATGATAATAGTAAAGATAAATGATGGAAAAGAAAAGAATTGAGAAGGAAAAGAAATGGGGAAAAGTAATAGAAATGATATATATATAATGGAGAGAGAGAAGAAATGAGATGATGGTAAAGATATGAAAGAGAGGTATAAGAAGATGGAATAAAGGAGAAAGATAAATGAAATGAGATGATAGAAGAAACTCTTAACGAATGTTTTAAATGGCTGAGATGATAGAAAGATATGAGAAATGACATGAAAAGAAATGAAATAGAATTGAAATGTGATGAAATGAAATATAAATGAGAGACTCTAAACGACTTGGCTCAGTGGGGTTACAATAAATTTAAAGAAAAGAGATGATGATACAGAGATGTGTAATTAAATAAAGATCAAATCCAATACTGATGAACTATAATGACTACAGCATATTGATCTTTTAATAAACCATACAAAAGATCTAAATCACTAATCAATGCTTACTCTATTAGTCTTACCAATAGATCATACACTCTGAATAAGACCTATGATGCTTTGCTTTAAAAGTTTATCTTACAGAATTATATTTACTAAAACAACAAGAGTAAATAACCTCAGGGATTTTAAAACTGAAACTCTTGTGCAAAATTAAAGTTTAAGTTAAGTTGCCTAACAAAGAATTACTGTGATTAATAAATAAATAAGTGACATCTTAGCTGACCATAAAATAATTATATGTTCAATCTTAAAATAATAAACAAAACAAATATTAATTCACAAAATTTAGTGAATCAATTTGAATTTAAACTAATAATGGCCTATTATCTAAGATATTACTTGAGCAGAGAAAAGAGCAAGGGTACTTTTAATGCCTTTCCATACTCACAGACAACCACTAAAGACCTCAAATGCAAATGGATTAGAATTCTTTAAATATATTAGATTTAAGATGATGATAGATGATGTGCAGTGAATATAAGATAATGTGCAGCTTTTAATATAATATTAATTAAAATATTCTTCTGAAGTACTAATATTGTTAATCTGATATTGCATAATCTTTAGTCTAAAAGATATACTGATAATTTTAAAAATAAACTTTTAACTAAGTATTTAATTATGTATCTGCTATAATGCAATTATCTGTATTTGTGATTCAATATGAAAATCATTTAATTTAACAAACTTTAATTTTCAAGACAATATCAACTATATTTAATTAACTTAGAATATAAATTGTGAATTTCTGAATTGAAGATTCAATAACTTAAAAATTTTAAGATTTTGTGAACTTGGAACCCAAGACAATAATATATTTTCATATAAAAGTAAAACAAACAAAACGAAACTTTTGAAGTAATAATAATTTGGTTTATTAACCCTTAAACCGCTAATTATATTATTGGTTGTATGAGCTAAAAATCAAATCTTTTAATTGGCCAACTCACAAACTGAAGACAAAGCCTATTGTTAAAACATATTCGCCTATAATATTAAATTCAACTCAGATACGTTTATAAAAAGTATATTACTAATTTTTCAGGTTATGAAAGAGAACGAAAGTTCTTTCAAAAATAAATTGCTATTTATTTATTATAAAATATATTCAATTTCGGCAAATATAAAGCGAATGTCTAAACAAAAAAGTGGACGCAAACGCTTCTTTTCAATTTTACGATATGGAAAAGTAAAGATTTCTTTTTGCTAAATCTTAAATATTTTTACTAAAATCTTCAATATTTTTCGAAAATAATTTTGTTTTTTTGGTATATTTTTAAAAAAACTAGTTTAATTTCTCAAATTATATTTTTTTAATACTTAAATTGCATTCGAAATGAAAATCTCAGCGTTTTTCTTTATTTTCTTTGATCAGGCGGTTTCTTTGTTCTTTCCAGCCAATCAGAATGTCTTTTTTGGCTGAGAGCCGGCTGACAGCGAATCACCGACAAGGTTCTTTCTTTGTTTAGTTTAAAATGCGGTTTTTTTGATTTTTTATTTGTAAAATAATTCGGAAGAGGGCACCATCTTACAGAACTTTTAAAAACCTAATCAATAACTGTCAAACGAATATTCTAGCATAAGAACTAGCAGAGTTAGAGTGACGTCAGATGTCGACGAGATGCCTCGTAAGAGGCGGTTGAAGAATTAATAACGAGAAGAAATGTTTACAAATGTAGTAGAATACAAACAGTGCCAATACCGCACTAAGATTTAATATAATTATACACTTAATAACCGACAAAGATTATTCAATGTTATTTTCTTTTAATAATTAGATTTTTCTCAAAAAATACTTTAAACTTTAATTATATATGTACTTAATAAGCACACTACTATTCTTCTTTATTAGACTAATTTATAACATTGTGTCATCTAATAATCAGAATAACACATAGAACTAGGTTTATATTGAAAACCCTAAACTTAATTTTATACTCCTAAACTTAACAAAAGGCTAAGTTGGAATAAGCATATTCAGCAATACTTTTGAAAAATATCACCACTAGTTTCACGGATATAACTAATATCATAGCTAGATATATGTTTAAATCATGGGACAATTATTCATCAGAGATCAGTTATACTTTTTTTTTTTTTAAAATAACTTTAGTCCACATAAAATTATTCCCTCAATGTTTTAAAGATAATGATGTAACAGACTTACAAATCCAGCGGCGAAATTCTGGATGAAAATATTAAATTAGTATGTGTGAATTGCCACTTATACTATATGCATATTTAACATACTTTAAAATAAATATAACTTATTGTTGGTTAGCTTGTGCGTGATAAAACTATCATAGCAACACAATTCAAACATTGATATACCTATGAGCCTTAAATTAGCTACAACTACCTGAAGAAATACATTTCCTCAAACAAGCATATCTAAAACAAATGCAACATCACCTACTGTGGTGGAATTAGCATTAAGTCATCATGAATGATAGGCAAAAAATATAAAAATATTAGGCTTCTCAGAGCTGGAAAAGAATGTGGTGGCTTCCAAAAATACCTAACTTCGAGGCAAAACTAAGATGTCTGGAATTCATCTACAGTACATCTGGGAACAGGAAAACACACCAGAAAAGCATGTTCCTCTCATGGGATTTCCAATGCTTATAAATGTGATCATCATCACTGAAAAATACAATACAATAATCCTCTTTTGGGAATAAGCACTATCAAATCTTGGAAATACAATAAGGATGGAGGATTTTATCTACTCCATAAGCATATTCAAAAATTATTAACTAAACCTATCTCTATGAGGCTAACAAATACTAACTAATAGCAAGATATATACTTCGCCTGAACTAAGTTATTTATAAAAATACAAAACATATCCAATATTCGAACCAACAAAGTACTATGGGTCAACTGACTACTGTAGAAAATACTTTAAACCTAAATGCATGTAAAATTCTAGGCAAGGCACAATGCACACATAAAATATTAAATGCTAAAATATAGTGACTAGTGGACTTTTAAAATTGTAAATTAAATGCAAGAATATTTACTTCTCGATGAATATAAAATATTTGTAGTTATTATTAATATAACATTCATAAAACAAATGAATGGATACTCTCTGATAAACTTCTTTAGTAAATTTAAAATAAAAATTGAGTAAAACATCCCATTTATATGAAAATAAGATGGTGATATTTAAATCTCTATAAATAAAATTATTAAATAGAAACTAGCTAGTGTAATGCTTAATAAATAAACTAAATCTACCTAAGAATGGCAAAAAAACATTTGCTCATTCAAATAAACCTATTTCGTTTTAAAATTATAACCCTAGTTTACCTGTATATTTATGCAAAAAAGTGTTACAAACAAAAATTAATAGCATAAATATTTTTATGGGTTTTTTTTTTTTTTTTAAACCAATAAAGCAGACCATAAAAAAAAAAAAACAATAATACATTAACTCAAGTTCATATTTCAGCTCCGTAATGATTTTTCCATTTCTTAATGTGTAGACAATTTATCCAGGTTAAGATATCTATCCGAATTCGAAGCTTCAATTAATACATTTATACACATGGCAATGATTTTCAAACGAAAATGTTCAATAGTTCCTTAATAATACTTTTTTAAAACAATTAAAAAAAAAAAACTTAAATAATAAGATTAAGCCGGCATGAAACAAAATAAATTCTTCAGCTGAACACACTTTAATTTATTTATAGGATCCCGAGTTCAAAATTGCATATAATAATAATATCTTTTTATCTGAATTTCTTTATCCTCTTTTAGGAAAATGCTTCTTTTGAAATATAGTTGTTTTTTTTTAAATAATTTTCCTAATAATATTCCAAGATGTGTTTTATTTTTAAAACCGATTTCCTTTGATTACTTTTAAATATGAAAGTAGAATTTTTAGCATTCAAGACGTTTCTCAGTTTATAAGCTATAATTAATGCCATTAAAGTTATTTATAGATACTGGCAAGTATGACCATTTATAATGTACTCAATAACTATAAATTCATTATTAATCATTGCAGATTGCCCTAAAGTTTTATTTCCGAATATTTGTCCTTTCTTACTGTGTAAATAAGAGTTATCCTTTAAAATATATATACTTTATTTGTTTGCGTTTAGCTAAACAAATCATTTTCACTTATGTCAAGATCTAAGTAATAACTTTTTTTTTTTAAAAAATCATTCTTTATAGTTTCACTGTAATCGAACGTAGTAGCTTCCTTATAATGTTTTTTTTTTAACTTAAAATTTTTTCTCTTCTTTTTTTTCACATATGCTTTTAATCTAACAGGAAAAACAATTAGTATTTTACTTTCAAAATAGTTTAATGCAACCGAACGCTTATCTATGGAAATGATTAATAATTCGTTCCTTAACCTTATTTCCAAGTAAAGACAAATAAACAAGTTAAAGTCATATAATATGTGAGACACTTCATTTATTCTAGACATTTTTTTACTATAATTTCTATGCCTCGACTGAAATTCAAATTGTCAGAAAAACGGATTACCTTTTTTTTAGCCCTCCAACATTACAAGACGATTTTAAATATTTTAGACATACTTGTATTTTTTTTTAGAAATATGTTTTTTTTAAAAAAAATTACTTTTATTAACAAAATTTTAAGATCCAGCACCAGTTGAATCAAAACAAGATTAGCCCCTGGATGACCCCTCGATCTCTGTTTTATCTCACAATTTTTCATCCATCTACAATTCATTTAAAAACCAATAAAAACTATTTTTTATTAAATTTTAATATTTTGACAAACCAGCTGTGGAATCAATCTACTGATGTAATCAATATAATTTTCCCATACCACGTGACTTTCAGCTGCAAAGTCAAAATTTTATTATTAACAAATATGCAACAATTTTTTTAAATATTTTATACAACACAATAGTAATAAATATAAAATTTAAAGTTATACCCTTTATTAAACCCTTAAATATTTCATTAAAAATAATTTTATTTACACATTTGCTTTATTTACTTATTTTAAACAATATTGGAATTAAATTATTTTTTTTTATTCTTATGTTTCTATGTCTATGCATGCACATATTCTCACATACGTCTGGCTTTACACTAATTGTTTAAAATTATTTTTAAAATTACAACAATAGAATGTTAATGAATATTTAATCTAAATAATTTTTATAACTGAAATGCTAAACTACAAAACTAATAAGAAATATTCCTATTTCTTTTTTAATAAACACTTATATATCTTTTTTTTTTTTTAAATTTATTACTTAATTATTCCGACTTATTTATATCTAATTATTATTCTTTAGACATTAAAATGGATTATACAGTAGTTATTTTAGAATACATTTAATACTATTTATCATTTCACAATTATTTTTTAACATTTGCTTATGTTAAATTATTACCTAACATCCCTTATCAAACCAACTAACACTATTAAAATATTTAGATTATCCTATTTTAATAATTAACTGAAGTTAATTTGCATTTTTATCATCATTATTTTTTTTAAATCCGAAATTTTAAACAAAAGGTTAAGCTAAGATAACCTTGATTACCTCTTGGAACTAAGTGACACTTCAGTTAGGTACAATATATATATATAGCCAATGTAAAACCATATGTATAATTATTAAATATTGAACTTCTTTTAATTTTAACCCTTTAAGCGTCTAATTGTTCATTCGCCGCAGGTGGTATCACTCAAAGCTTTTAATTGGCCGATGCACAAAATAATGTATCAATTTTTCAAAAGTTATTGACCGTTTTTTAAAATATATTCACTTTAGTTTCGTTTTTAAAAAGTATATTAGTAATTTCTCACATTATAAAAATAAACGAAAGTTTGTTCAAAAATAAATTTTGATTTTTAATTTTAAAAATATTTGTTACGGTTGACATGAAAAGAAACGTCAATCATAATTTCACGTTATGATTTTTTTTTTCCGACTTTGCAATAAATAAATAATTCTTGCTAAAATCGTAACTATTTTTGTAAAATAATATTTATTTTTGACATATTATATGAAAATAATTTGTATTTTATTTGTATTTCATCAAAAAATATTTTTAAAATGCTCTAAAACATTCGTTTATCATTTTCAAAATAAAACAAAAGCGTTCGTAAATTTTTAATTTTTGGCAGCCATATAAAAATTTTAACAGCCAATAAGATTCAAGAAAAGACGATGAGAAGGCAGAGCTTTTCCATTTTCTTTTGTTTACAAAATTTCAACAGCCAATAAGATTCAAGAAAAGATGTGAAAAGGCAGTGCTTAGTTTTTGTTTGACATAAATCATCAACTAATTGATTTTTTACTTGTAAAATAATTCAATAGATGGCAGTATATTATAAAACTTTTTGCGTTCTGTCAAAACCGTAAACGTAGTACAAAAACTAAGCAATTTACAGTGATGTCAAATTTACTTGATTAAGAACGAGTCAGTCAGTTAAAGGGTTAAAGGATGTAATTTATGTAGCATTTCTTCAGTAATATAATGTATGGCATAACTGTGAAAATTAAAGTGAAATGTGTCTAATTTTCGCTTTGCGAAGCGTACTTTCTTAAAATTGGTGATAAATAATAGAAAAAACTTTAAAAGTTACCCAATATGCATTATTACAATGAAAGTAAGACATCACTCATAGAAATGAATTTTGAAAATAAAAGTTCAAAAAGATTTTGTGGTAAATCCAGGATAACAATAGCAAATCTTAATAGCCAAATTAGCTTCCCAGATCATAAAGAGATATTGCAATTAAGTTTTATAAGGAGCAGATAAACCTTCCCTGGAACATTTCTTTCCAATTCTAAACTGTGTATGAAAAGCCCAATATAAAAAAAAATAATAAACAAGATTTCAATATGTTGATTTGAAAACTACTGTTTTTTTTTAATTAAATTTTAAAGAAAATTATTTCAAAAAATATAGTACTACTTGAAAAATAGATAAGGGAAACATTCATTCTATCAGTTGAAATGTGTTTAGATTAAGAAAAAAAACATCAAATTTCATCTAAATTGAAGATTGCAGAGTTTATATGAAGTTTGAGAAAAGATTAAAACAAGGTATATACAAGAAGCAACTATTGAAAAATATAACGTATGTTAACATATCATTGTATAAAATGGATTATTCTTTTTGAGATTTATGCTCATTTTTAATGTGATTTATTTTTTCAGCATAGATTTAGATTTTGGAGGATCAACCTCAAAATAAGTAATCTAAATGTTATTTGAATATATTGACAGAATCAATTATTCACTGTAGTAGAACTTTATGTTGATCACTTGACAGGTTAATATCACTTATAGCAGGAGTCCCCAACCTTTTTGCACTTAAGAGCACATTCTATAATACCGGCCAGGTGGCGGGCACCATTTATTTTTTCAATGTAAATTTATAGTTGGATATTGTTAATAATACACATAATGTACAAAAAAATATTTATTTCAAAAATAAAATTTTAACATAATTAACATTTATATTTTTACGCTGTAAAAGTATAGTATGCCCTACAATTTGATTACAATATAATACAATAATTTATAAGAAATTTTAAAAATTAAATTTATTTGTATTAGATAAATAATTTTTTATCGTGTTCAGATAGTGGCGAGCACAAGTAAAATGGTCTGCGGGCACCCTGGTGCCCACGGGCATAGGGTTGGGGACCCCTGACTTATAGTCTATTATTGGCAAAATTGATTCTCAAAATGATTTATCATTGATATTAATGACCCTGAATAATGAATGTGATTTTAAGTGAGTCGTTAAAAATCAAAATGGTAAATGTGGTGACAGTTGGGGGGGGGGGTACAATACAAAATTATTGTTATATCCATTAACATCTGAGAATTTATTATTCTCAATGTCAATGTGTTTCTAGCTAATAGTCAGGATAAATCGTAATAATTGTATCCTATATTTCTTTAGTGCACAGACAATTGGGTATATATGTTTCCATCATAACTTTAGCTTGAAGAATAAAATCAAAACTATGAATAAAAGACAAATATTCTTATTGAATGCAGTAGCGCAATCAACATTATAAAGAAAACTGATAGAGAAAAATGTAAAGGAGACTTGGTGAATAATTACTAAGCTTTAAATGATCATTCAGAGGACCAAGAGCAAACAACTGCACTTAGGCATTTATGATATTATAGTCCTAAAAATATGCTAGGGAAACCTACTAACATTTTGTTTTCTAGTAAAAATTTTAAATATTTTTTATTTATTATAAATATTATAATATTAATATAATTATAATATTATTATTTACTTTTTTATTTTTACTACAATGCTTAATATAATTATAATCCACTATTGATGGTTTTGATTGCTTCAGCAATTGTCTTCAGAACTATAACAAACAATACATATTCATGAATACAAATATATATGAAGGTATAATTTTGCATTATATATATTGTAACCATATGTTTTGGCTCAATGATAGTTTTATTCAGTGGTCCAGTATGTAAAATTTTTAATTTTAATTAGTCATAATTTATTAAGATATTGAAGATCAGTTATAGAGTGAAATGCTTGTGGATTATAATTTTCCAACTAAGGAAACGCTCACTATGAAATATCTTCAAAGTGATGATGATCTTGACTGTTTATGAGACAATGGAAAATCTGATAGAGTGAATATTATCTCTTAAACATTTTATCACAAGTTCCAGTGGCAGCTAGTTCAAATAATATTTTAATAGTATTAAACCAATTTGGAAGCATGAAAATATGTAACACTTTATTATTATTATTATTATTATTATTAAACAGTAATTAAAAATAAACAACAAAATCAATTTATAATTCTTTTAAATTTTCTTTATAAACAAACTTTAAATATATTATATTTTAATTTAAATTGAAATATAAAAGTCTAGATTTTTTTTCACTAGAGGGATAAAAATATTAATTTCTTCACATTTTACAGAGGACCAATCATGCATTATAATACAAGGAATAAATACTATAACATGTTTGTAGGGGGACTACTTAGAGAGAAGAAAATCGGAACGACTTTAACTATCCACGTTGTAACGATATATAAATATGTCGTTACATTAATTTAAAATAAAAACTTAAAAGTTCGCAAATAAAAGTAAAAAACTAAACGCTAAAATTAAAATGTTTGTTAAACGTATATACATTCACACAGATGCCAAACTTTAAAAATATTTTTTTAAAAACAAATAAATAAGTATTTGAACGTATTTTTTTATAAAAAAAAAAGTACAAGATTTAAAAATAAAAACAGGTATTAATTAATTCTTGTAATCTGTAAATGGAAATGATTGTTTATAAATGGTTTGAAAAGCAAGCTAGCCTTGGGCTCTTGTATAATTAAAATGATGAGATGAAAATTGGATAAGACAATAAAGAAAAATTAGTTTGACCAATGGAAGCACTAAGCCTTGGCACGGACCCTAACGAAAGTGATGGATTAGTGACGTTTTGTTGATTGAATCCGTGTGGATAATATAAAAAGGGAAATACAGTTTTTTCGGACAGTTCCAGCGTTGTGTGTTTGAGAGATGCGGTAGGACGCACATACCACACTCTCTATTTAAAAAGAAAAATGAAAATTCTGTGATACCTTGAACCAGCTATTGCCATCTCCAGAACATTATCTTCCAATGGAGGCGTCACGGGAATTAAAAGCAGAAACCGGGACTCTTCTACCATAAGCTATATGAAATGAACAATTATTAAAATCAATTAAGAACTTTTGTCAAGTTTTACAAATTGATAAACAAGCCAACTTAAATGTTAAAACGGACTCTTATCTGACTTTTGTAAGTTTTTAAATCAAATTAATAATGTTTAATTTTATATGTTTTCCGATTGATAAACATCATTTCCATTTTTTTTTTCTTATTGTAAAGATTATTTAAATGCATGAAATTTAAGTTGTTTATAGATGCTTGCATGGATTCGTTTGCGGTTAATTATATTTTGGTTTTCATATTTGATCAAAATATAGACATTCGATAAATAATGATACCGTACGGTATCTAAAATGTATTTATTCGGATGTCTTTTAAGTTATTGGTGACAACGCAAGTATCTTATGGTGAATACTATTGGGTTACTTATAAATTTCCCTCTGCGATTGTCGGTATCAATAATTTTGTATTTTGATCGTTTATGCTTATTTTGAAATGTTTTTGACCGTGGAATCTATGTAATCGATCTATACCCAACATTTTTAAACAAATCTGTGCGAACGTATTTAAATGTTAAATTTAAGTCTGGCGTGAATGGCTATATAGTTTTGTAAAGTTATATTAAGGGAGGGTAACTTAGGTTATTCATTTCGTAGTTGAATTGGTTCAATGGATTGGATATATTTGTGTAATTGTAGATGTAGTATGAGGTCCGCTACGGGCAGAATTATAGATATACGCCACACACCCTCTGTTTGCCTATGGATGGATTTGTAAGACGGCAAAGGACCGCAGTCCATTCCTATGGAGTTTTATGTTTATTGTTCTACTCGCCAACAGATGTCACATTCCTGTTGGTGGAGAGACATTGTCTTCTCTAATCTACTTACTGATCAGATGTACATTCCTGACAGTATAGTATTTTGTGTTGTCGTATCATGCTACATTGAATACATGAATGTATCAGATGGATTGGCGCCAGTTTGATTGCGAAATTTGTTGCCTAAGGTTAAGTCAGGGAAGAATATTTTCTTTTCAAATGCAGATCTATGTAGTCTATTCATACTTGACTATCTAAATAAAATATTAAACTCATTGAAACTTAGTTAAATGTAAAATTAAAAGTTAATATAAAAATCTAAAAATGTTAAACTTATTCCTCAAAATTTAAATGTTATTTTATATGTGCGTAAATAAATATTTTTATGTGTTAATCTCTGGCAGTGGCTTTTATTCTTTTATATTTAAGATATAAAATTTATATTTTATTATCTCTGCTACTCCACTGAGCTAGTGACTTGGGCTAACGATCTGAATATTTAAATAAAGTGGAATCTTAACAGCGCGTATCTGCCTACTCTATAAATTTTTCTAGGTTTAAATGCCTAGATGGCGCCTTGTAGAGCAGATATCGTAGTTTGCGGTTAGATTCGATCTTCACTTGGCATTTCGATCGTTATAACGTATAAAATAAAAGGAATAAGCTGAAAAATAATAACCTTGAAAATTAATTTGCCCAAAATCTCATGATTATATGAATTTAAATAGAACGGAATAGAAACTTAACAATAATAGCCTTGAAAATTAATTTGCACAAAATCTCATGATTATATGAATTTAAATAGAATGGAGTAGAAACTTAACAACACTGTAATATTTCAACACTTTTTCATCGATCGTATGATTCTAATTTTGCCTACTGGAGAAGCTAGAATGACTGCTATCTGGATAAATATTTGTCTCAATATGTACTATTTGAAACGAAGAGCAATACCAGAAAACGTAAGCGATTACTTTTGTTGTCTTTATCTTAAGTAATTGTCAGATTTAAGAATGACGCGAAAATTATTTAGATTAAAAAGAAAAAGAGTAAAGTGTTTTGATTTTCGCGCCGCTATTAAGCATAAATCTGAAAAATACGTTATTTATAAATTGTCATCTCAATAAAAAATAACTCCAAATAATTTTGAAGAAAAGTTTTGAGATAATAAACTAAAAAGTTTTAAATCATATAAAATTTAGTCAATTTAAAAAGAAAAATGCGTAACTTATGTCTTATTTTCATTAGAGAAGCAACTCATCCCCTAGTGGTGTTTGACGCTAATTTGTGTAGGTGGTGAAAATAGAAAAATGACAGAATATTAATGCCAAGTATATTTTATTGATAATTGCTTACTATTGAACCAATTCTTCTTAACATTATTAAACACATGAATTTGCTGATAGAAATGAATAAATAAATATTTATTTATTTTTTATCTTGATTATGCAACATATAAATTAGTAATACTTTAAATGTTTAAAATTGCCCAGATGATTTAAAATTATGACAGATATTACCGTGGACAGAAAAACAAAGTAAACAAAATCCATAAATGATTTTAAAAAGTTTGTTTTAAAGATCGTAATAAACCTATTTTAATGGTGCTGCATTTGGAAAAGAATAAGTTACAGATTAATTAAAAACGCCTAGAATATCGTATTTATAATTAAATAAATTCTTCTTAGTATAACTAAAAACATCTTAATTGCTGATAGGAAGGAAGTGAAGAAGTATTTATTTATTTTTGACTTTATTGAATAACTTGCAAAGTAATAATATTTTAAACTGTTTTAAAATCACCCAGATCATTTAAAATTATGACAGATCTTCGCGCAGATGGAAAAACAAAATAAACAAATCAATAAATAATTTTAAACCTATTTTTATTGTCTTTGGAAAGTATTTAAATATCCTCTCACGATGCTGATATCAGTACATAAACCAACAAATTATTTTATTGCCTTTGGAAAGTGTTTAAATGTTGTCTGAATATGCTAATATCAAACAGGATAATCAAAATATATATATTTACTTAGGAATATTTACTTATAATATCTGTTTTCTTGTCATTTTTGCTCATAAGAACGGATCAAACTTTGACTACTAAGATAAATCTAATGGGACAAAATGTTCATTTATTTTTGTTATGGCTATGTTTAATATTGTAATACATTCTTTTTTCCTTTTCTTTTATATATTATTCAGGGATTATTTATATATATATTATGATGGTATAAAAAATACTTAGTAAGGATGTATAAATGTATTAAGATATATACATTTATTACACATATTTTTGCTATTTTTTTTTAATTAAGGGAAAACAATATTAAATATCATTTATCTGGGAAGAGAGAGAAATATTTATCTCTCGCACTGCTAAAACAAATGTTAATATTATATTGAAGGGAAACAAACAGACCCAAACTTGTCAAAATTATACACATAATGACAATTGTTCTATTATATAAAATAATTTAATAAGTAATTTTCATTTTTTAATTTTACCTATGAATGAATATGTCCACTTTAAATACAAAATGTAGGTTAATCTTCATTGTTTACGTGTACATGGCTTGCTATAATAAAGTATAATTATTATCTTAAATAATTAATGGTCATCTTACTTATATGTTGGTGGTTTGTTTATAAAACATTAATAGTTTCTGCATTGTGAAATGGAATATTTATGTTTCCACTTTTATTATTAGTGTTGTTTTACCTTGCTATTGTATTGATCGGTTTTGTGACTGCTTTTAGCTGATAAGTATGTGCCACATGTAATGGCATCAATATAATAAGATTAATATTAATATTGTGCATAGGCTGATGGAGAATCCCCCGTTGCTGATTAAATGAGAGGTTGATATTGTCGAGGCTAATTAATAGTTAGTGCTTAGAGCATAGTTAATCCTAAAAGAGGATAATCCCCATCGTCTGAATTCTATTTTCCAGTGAAGAGGTACTGCCCGCACTTTTATACCTATGAAGGTATTGGAATTGGCCATATTATTATACAACTCATGTTTTGTAGATCCTCCTTTTATTGTTAGATCCCTCATGAAGTTATATAGTTAGTTTTCTACCGTGTATGGTGAATTTTTGTATTTCAAAATCAAATAGCAAGGATAAGATAAAGTCAGATTAAGGGACACTGTTATATCTATAGTGTTTGTCTAATTGGAATAGTGTCTTTATGATGTTGTGTAATCTTCATCAGTTTATAGACAAACCAATCAAAATTTATTAGTATTTGTAGAATTTCTATATGAAAGAGCAAGGGATGGGCATGGACAATGTTGATTTATCTTCATCAAACAGTAATTTACTGATGGATCAGTAAGATCAGTTAACTATTAAATGATTAGGTTGTGGACATAGGCAATGTTGTGGGGTCATGTGTGCATTTGATGCCTGTCCCACATCAACACAATGAATCTTTTATAGTAAAGGATAATAAATTATTAATTCTGCTGCATATGATAATTGCCCTTATCATATTCTAATAAATCAAACAGCTACAGTTTTATATAGT
Source organism: Epiperipatus broadwayi (assembly GCA_028023455.1). NCBI lineage: Eukaryota > Metazoa > Onychophora > Udeonychophora > Euonychophora > Peripatidae > Epiperipatus > Epiperipatus broadwayi. The sequence goes on along the minus strand of JAQFVV010012506.1, from coordinate 1,140,700 downwards.
AAATTATAAATTAATAAATATGGTATGTTTTTATATTTAAAAAGTTGTGTTTATCCCAAAGACCTAGATGCATTTTGTTTTATAATTTAAATGCTAAGTTAGCTTAAATAAGGTTTAACTGTTTTATTCCATAAGATAGAATAATAAAAGAAACACATCCAAAAATGTTTGTCTTATTTACTGTAGTCAATGGGATACCTGTGAATTTCCATCCCTGATTTTATTTGATGAAGTCATCTTGTTTCATGTAATGTGTCTGAAATGGACTTGTAAATCATGTAAATAAATCTTGTGTTTAAAATTTATTTAGTTGTCAATAGTCTTATTGCTAATCAACACACATACACACATCATTATTGTTATTGCTATCGACATATCCTATGATTATATGGAAATCATCATCAATCAATATTGTATAAGTCACTACATGTTGGTATATCAGAATAATTTTGTTAAGCCCTATAATTTATGAGTATATCTAGGGCATCATTACTTAATCAAAATACTGGTAACCTAGAGTGTATTATTTTAAGTGGTATACTAAAAGATTAAACACTTAATATTGGTTTAATCAGTTTATTTGAACCTGCAGATCTATCATTCACTGATCTTGATCACATTGTTTATAATTATTTGAGAAAAGGAAGTTAGTAATTATTGTGGTTAGCTATTGAAAAGTTATTCATATTTCTTGAAGCTCTGAGTATATAATAGTTATGGAGTTTATAAATTTTCTTTGAAATTAATAAATATTGTATGTTAATTCGATTTTGTGTGTTATATTTGGGTAGTGGCAAAATCCCTCTCACTGACCCAAGTATATCTTGTATAACAACCTTTAAATTATATGAACCCTAAGAAGAATAAGTTATATTAATTTGCACTGTAGAATCTGATTTTATGGTAAATTTTATATTTAGTTATCTATTGTAGTTGGATTGGAGTTATGTTACATTCACTATTTTATAAAAGTCAACCAAACTTTAAAGTATCAATTGCTTCTTTTGTCTGAAATGTATAGCTTGTTTTGACTTTATGGTGAATATTCTGGTTTTGTTAAGCTTGGAATCCTTATTTGATTTAGTTATCTCATTATCCTTTAATTCAATATCAAATTTAGAGTTCTGGACATCATCTTTCATCATCATCATTTTTTTCATCTATCATTTCAATTTTTCTTTATTCTTCTTTCATCCTAATTCATTATCCTAATTAACTCACCATTCATTAGCTCTTATTCCATTATCATCTTAATCATCCATTAACTCTTATTCTACCATCATCTTAATAATTCATTATTCTGATACATATTCATTCTTTTCTCTCCATTCTCACTCATTTCATTTTATTATTTAATTATTATTTATTTTCATCATCCATTTAGACATCTACACCCTAATTTACTTATTGCTTAATTTATATTTTAATTTCATATTCATTCCATCGATCTAATTATTATTTATTTATTGGTTTAACAAATATTAAGTTTATTTAATAACTTTTTGTTTGTTTGCTTATTTGTGGATTTTGAAGCTAGTTTGACCAGAAATTATTAATCACCTTGTAATCTTTTCTAAGTTTATAGTTTCATGCGAGCTTAGTCAATAAAGAAATCGTCGCTTTAGTTTAACATTTATTTTTAGATGTATAGTTTAAATTAGTTGTAGCTAGGAAGGTTACAGAGGAAGATATGGTTCCCAAACGTAGAATTTGACTAGTTAGATTAGTAGGAAGGTTACAGGGAAGATTATGATGCCTAAAAACGTGTGGCATGATTCGTTTATGATTACAGCGATCTAGAGTAAGGTTACAATATATATTCTATTTTATAATCAATGTTTATATACCTATCATATATACATCTATATATTTACTAAGGCAATCTATATATAATTTTTACCTTTTTATATTTTGTATTTATCAATTAATACTTCCTATATTCGTATACATATTTTTTATTATTTTATTCTTAAATTTTTTTAATATATTTAATTCTAACATTATATATTCATATTTTTATATTTTACATTTTTCAATATATTAGCATTAAATATTTACAATTTTCTTTAATCTACAATTCAAACAAGCTCTTAATTGATAATTGCAGTATGAGAAAATATTTAAAATCTCTATCCAGAACATTTCTATCTCCAAACCAATTGGTTTCGAGCTTATGGCTCACCTCAGTGAAGAACTAGAATATTCAGACACTAGATCCAAAACATCAACTCAAAACCAGCACTTATTTCATACGTAAGATAGCTGGATTTAAAGTCATTTTCACGTCTTAAAATTTCAGAGTTTTTATTTTTACATATGAAATAAGTGCTGGGTTTTGAGTTGATAGTTTTTGATCTAGTGTCTGAATATTCTAGCACTTCACTGAAGTGAGCCATAAGCTCGAGAACAGTTGCTGGAAATAGGAATGTTCTGGATAGAGATTTTAAATATTATCTCTTACCACACTTATCAATTAAGAGCTTGTTTGAGCTATTGGTATGCTCTCTGTATTACATTTTTGTAAATACAAGCTTATAAAAGTAATGTCACGTTATAAATGACTTGCTTTTTTGATTATTTAATTTATAATATTATTAATTATCTTTTTATTACTAATTATTTTAACCTTTTTTTAAAACCATATTTTATACTCATCTTTTACTTATATTGTCAAAGCTTAACTGTTAACTATTCAAACCTTTAAATTTTCTGGTTATATCTATTAGCTCCTTCTTTCTATTTTTTGTATAATTAAATCTTAGTTTTTGTGCCTACAAGTATATATATAGTTATATCAAAAAATTGTTCAGGTCCAAATCTATTTAATGCTGGCTTAATATTATTAATATGAATAGATTTTTTTATTTTTCTATTTCTTTCATTATTTGTAAATTGTATTATTTTTATACAATACTCTCCAAATTCATGTTCTGTTTCTAATGTACGTAAATATATCTGAATATATCTGAATTTCTATCAAATAAAAAAAACAATATTAGTAGGGATTAAAAAGAATAGATTAATAATATAAAAAGAGGGAGCCACTATGTATTAAATAAAAATAATATTAATAAGGACTAAAAATAAGAAAAGATTTAATTATATCCAAAATTGAAAGAGGGAGCTACTTGGTATAACTGGAAAATTTAGATGGGTGAGAAAGGTAATGCGGTATGCAGAAGATTTGGATAAAAAATTTATGCCAGTATACTTGTACAAAAGGTGGGGGATGATTGTGTTAGGAGAATTGTTGAGTGTTATAGTGGTAAGGAATGAGATAGAATAGATGCATTAATAAAAAATAGGGAGATGGAGAACTACTAAGGAGAGTAAAAAGAATTTAAATATGTAGAGAAATAAAAGGAATATTGGGCGTGAATTAATTTATGATAATAGCAAAGAAAGTACTTTACTGTTTAAAGCTCGAACGGGATCTTTAGCAACAGGGGATTATACACGTAAATGGAAAAACGTGGGTGATTTAGTCTGCAAGTTGTGTAAGGAAGGCACAGAAAATATTAGGCATCTGTTAATTGAATGTAAATGCCTGAAAGTAGAAAGGATACAAATAACAAAGTTGTGAAAGAATAAATATAAGAAAAATGATTATACAGAAAGTGGGTTATTGATTTTTATACTGGGTTTGGGAAAAGATAAGGGGTCATGGAGTTGATAAAGATTATGTTATGGAAATTGAATGGAGTAGGATATGGGAAAACTTAGGGTAGAGAATGGAAAGGGAAAGTAAAGTGACTAATAGATGAGAGATTCCTGACTCTGTATAAAAAGTCACAGTGAACCACGTCACATTTAAAAGTTTGAATAATTAACAGTTAAGAATATAAGTAGTAAACAGATATAAAATATGATAAAAAATAAGTTAAAAATAATTTGTAAATAAAAAGATAAAAAGAAATAATATTATAGGTTAAAGAAAATTATAAATATTGAAGGTTAATATAAAGAATAATAATGTAAAATATAAAAATATGAATATATAACATTAGAGTTAAATATTTAAAAAAATTATATAAAATAAAAATAATATATATATATGGTTATAGGAAGTATTGATTGATAAATATAAAATATAATGAGGCTAAAATGTCTTTTATATAAAGAGGTTTATAAAGCTATATATAGGTATATAAATATTGATTATAAGATAGAATAGATGCATATATATATATAAAAGGTAAAATTACATGTTCATGTATATTTGTATTGTGTTTGTTATAGTTTTCAAGAAGATAGCTGGTACAATCGAAACTGTCAATAGTGGGTTATAATTATCTAAAACATTGTTAAAGTAATAAAGTAAACGATATTAATATTGTATGGATTTGGCAATGTTATAAGAAAATTAGTTATAATACTTCATAGAGAAAATTGTGTATATATATATTTTGTATGTACATCATTAAGAAATTAGCATTTTTATTTTATTACCACATTGATTTAAGAACTAAAATCCTATTTGTATAATGACTAAACAATAATGGTAAAATATTGACTAATTAATTTAAACTTTAGACATTAATATGTCAATGAACTGAGTGTTGACTTTTTATAATGATATTTGCTACATGTGAATTTATAAAAATTTCTAGTAAAAATAATTTCTGTTAAGTAAATTCACGTTAATGTTAAAATTTTTCAAATGTTAATTTCAAAATATGTTTAGAAAATATGAAAAATGAATGCTATAAGACTTGTTTCATATATACATGTGAAGAAGATAAATGATCTCCAATGTAATATTTCATGCTGATCCACCACTCATCAGTTGATCCGGATCATCATCTCCCACACACAACTATAATGAGTGCTTGGTTTTATATTAAGATAGCAAACACAAACTTTAGTGGACAGACTTCAATTTTCTTCAGCCATACATATCATTGAAAATCTGATGAAGGAATGGTCAAAGCTCTTGTTGGTGCCATTATTATTGTCATACACATGTTGATCTTAAGTCATTCTGATCCATCATATATAGGGGCTTAATATGTCCATTTAAATAAAAGAAGAGAGATAAGCAGAATACAGGCTGAATATATAATATTTAAATACCAGTATAGTATACATAATCTAGATATAAATGAAAGGGATTTGAACTCAGACTTAAGCTCCCTTCAATCATATAAATGATTTCAGATGTATTTCATGCTGAACCATCAGTCATCGGTTGGTCCGTCTCATCTCCCACATTATATTAATGTAGCAAATTACAAATTTTAATGATTTATGTATTCCTTTTCACATCAAATTCAAAAAGAAAATAATACTTAAATGTAACATTGTCCCCCCACCCCCAACCAGAATTTCCATGGTTTAAGTTTAAAATTTATATTAATTACTGTATTTCTATTGTGTTAAAACTGGGAAAGGTAGTTGTTATAATATGTGATAGCTAGAAAAATAATGTATTGATTTGCTAATAAATGTGGTATATAAATTTAAACGAAGTTAGTTGTATTTTTAATAATATTCTATTAAACTTTTAATTTGAATTTTTAACTTATGTTACTTCCCCTAATATATATATATATAGTAATGCTGTGGATTCAGGCAGCTGCAACTAAGTCATGCATTATAAGCATCTTCAATCAAGAAAATTTTAAGGAGGATTTTCTATATTCCAAAATAAAAGAATATTATTGCATTAAAATATTTTTTGATTGATATATACCTATCTGATATTTATAATTTAAATTGTAATTATGTAAGTATAAGAAAATGTATATTCATAAAAAAAGATTTGTAAAATTAGTAAAACTTTGCTTATACCTAATATGGTTATAAGACAAAATTATACCTTAGTTTAATAATTAAATTAAAACCTATCAATCCCCCCCCCCATGTAATTAAACACAATTAAAGAATTAGGGGTGGGGGGTGGCGGATAGTTTAGTGATAAATCAAGAAAAACCATAAAACAGGATTTAAAGGTAAGAATGAAAACAGGTAAAGGCCTTTGAGAAGACTTGGCTTCGTTAGGCAAAATGTTAGAAAAGAAGAGGGAAAAACCTGCTGTGGAAGCATTCTATATTGGCTGGGACTTCTATTATAATAATTATTAGTGCTAACATAAAATCCAGATACAATACTGAAATTATTTGAAATAAGAACAAGTATGATTGGTTAAACCCATCTAAAAGTTCCAGTCATGCCTGAGTAATGTGATCTTTCCAATTTCAAAGAAAGACCTAGAAGCCCAGCAATGGAGATGCTGGAATATAACGTTTGCCCAATGAAAAAATTATTTTGATTGCAATTTTAAGCAACGTACTAATTGGGACCAAGTAAAAAAAAATTTCAACAAGAGTAAACCAAAACAGATCATAATTTATTCATTGACTAATCTGTTTAGGAAAACCAGAGTATTCTTAAAATATAATACATATCTTTTAGTAACATTTTTTTCCCACTGATCACAGCTGTCATCTATTAAAATTTAGAAGTATTGCATGTGAGAGAAACCGAATTGTTGGCTAGCAAAAAAAAGTGCTATAATGACTTAATGAGCAGGAAGGCTCAAAATAATTAACAGTGTTGCTTCATGGAAGTAATAGGACCTAAAAAATAGGTTAATATTATGCCAAATAATTTACAAAAAAAATTTTTTAATACTCCATTAAATTATTTTTTTTATAAAAGGATATATCCACATATCAAGCAATAAAATGAGACTAGCTGTTATTTTTCTTTTCCCCAATAATATTTCCTATTAAAAATGTTGATTTAATATTATAATGCATATAAAATAATAACTTGGTTGGCTTAGCAAAAAAAAAAAAAAAAAAACGCCTCAAAACTGTAAAGTGTGGAATATTTTTTAGTTTACCTGACTGTTTAAATATATATTTTAATAAACTTACTATTTTATTAGTGTTTCAGATTTTTTTTAAAAATTTTATATATATTGTAATATACATAAATGAATGGAAAGGTGAGGTTATTTTTATTAAATATTTAGTCTTAATGTTTAATTTTAAAAATGTATTCCAATTCTGATTGCCTTAATACTGTAATTATCTCTGTATATAAAAATAGATATGGTTTTATTGTGCTACATTACTTATTAAAACCTAAGGGATTTGCTAATGGGTGAATTTGTGTGCAAGAATATATATATATTAAAATGATAAAGAATTTAGGCTTTGAAAAATGGAGTAGGAGAGAAACAATTATATTTTAAATGGAATATATTTTGTTTGATGGATTTTTGCTTTTGTTTGTGAAATTAATTGTATCCTATGAACCTATATATTTTGGTAATAAAGAATCTTTCTAAGATGCTGTCTCCAAATCTTATATTTAATGAAGACAGGGAATTGATTTAAATTTTTCATGAAATAATATAATTATCCTTTTGCAGAGGGAATTGATTTTGATTAAATTGCAGATTGAAAAATTATATTAAACAAATGGGTTGCTTATTTAATGTAATCACAATTCCATCTACTGTCAATTTTAAAAATTCATATTTTTGTTTTGCAATTTTACTTTGATTATTATTAATTCTCTAATTTTGAAAGCATAATTATATTTAGAAGCAAATAAGCAAGTCCTACATTTCTGATAAGTGAATTGAAAAAGGAGCTTAGCTGATAGACATTTTTAAAATTTACTTGTGTTTTGATATTTAAAGGCGGTTTTTTTTATTGTTTTTGTAATTGAAAATGAAACTAGCAATTTTTTTTTTTTTGGGAGAATCTTAAAAATTTCATTGCATATTTTTTTGCTTTAAAGTTATGTAGATTTAAAATTTTCTTTATGTAAAGAAAATGCTTTTATATATATATATACACACAGATTGCTCGTCACTTTTGCTTATACTCTGGTGAAATATTTGTCATTTTTGCATATAGTGCTCAATATATTGTAACAAGCACAGACGACGTTACATTGTTTTTTTATTATTAAACATGTTCGCATTTAAAAATTTTCTTTAAGAATTAAAAATTGAAATTAAATATCATCTTAAACTCGTATATATAAATTGTACAGATAAAAAAAAAAATAAAAATATTAAAATAAAACTTTATTAAAAATAGAAAGGTATTTTAAAAACAAAAACCTAAAAAGATTTAGAGATAAAAATATATCTTTAATCTTGGAAAACACATTAATTAATCAGAAATGGAAATGATTGTTTTAATTAGTTAAATGTAAACCAGCCTTGGGCATTTAAATGTAAAAACATCGGTCAGATAGGAAAACAATAAAAACTTTTAGCAAATAAAAAGAAATCCCTATGGAATCAGACCTCAGCGAAAGGACCATCGCATCGATGACGTAATGTAAATTCAATCCTTCAAAATTAATATAAAAGGACAAGTTTGAAAATTATTAATTGATTATTTACGATGTGACAGATATGTGTTAGTGCGGAAGTGAAGAAGGGATTGAAAAGACGCACTCTTCAATCCCTTCAGTTTTGCCAAAGAAAGAAAGAGAAATGAACTGTCGTTTTCTATATTGAGGACCAACTAAACTAAAAAACCTCCGAATGAATAAATAAAACAACGGCTAAAGGGATACCAATCTTTTTAGGATGGCATGGGAATTCACGTTCAAACGGCAAGGAACATATAAAGATGAACTGTTTAAAAAGCCGTAAGAACTTTATAATTTATGAACATTAAATTAAAAACTTTCCATATATAAAAAATACAAATAGAATTCTATCTGACCAACGTAAATTAATATTAATAATGTTATTTGATATATTTTTTTTAGTTAAAATCATTTCCATTTATTTATTTTTTGTTCTTTAAGTTTTATTATGATTTCTGTTTTTCGTTAAGTTAAATTATATAAATGTTAAACTTAAGTCGGGCGTGAATGGCTGTATAGATTTGTAAAGTTATATTAGGGGAGGGTAATCTTAGGTTATTTGTTTCATGGTTAAATTGGGTCAATGGTTTGGGTATATTGGTGTGATTAGTAGATGTAATATTGATTCGCTACGGGCAGAATTGCTTCATACGCCGCACACTTCCGTTTGCCTATGGAAGGAATTATAAGTCGGATACCGCAGTTCCTTTCTATGGAGTTTTTTGTTTTATTGCTCTTCTTCGCAGATAGATGTAATATTCCTATCTGAAGAGAGGCAATTTCTTCTCTTAACTTTTTGTGCTGCCGTATTTTATTACATTGAATACATCGATATATCAGATGAATTGATGCCAGTTTGACTACGACCTTTAGCCTAAGGTTAAATAGGGATAGAATGTTTATTTTCAAATGCAAATCTATGTAGTCTATTCATACTTGACACTAAATAAAAATGCATTAAATTTAAGTTGTTTATAGACATTTGCATGGATTCGTTATTGGTTAATTATGTTTTGGATTTCATATTTGATCAAAATATATAGACATTCGATAAATAATAATACCTCACGGTGAGTATCTAAAATGTATTTATTCGGATGTCTTTTAAGTTATTGGTGACAATGCAAGTATCTTATGGTGAATACTATTGGGTTACTTATAAATTTTCCTCTGCAATTGTCGGTATCAATGATTTTATATTTTGATCGTTTATGTTGATTTTGAAATGTTTTTGACCGTTGTAATCTATGTAACCGATCTATACGCAATATATTAAAACAAGCTTTTATAATCCCATCTGTGCGAACTTAATTAAAATGTAAACTTATAATATAATAGAAATTAAAATTTAAAGTAAAGTTAAAAATAATATTAGATGTTAAAATGTAAACTGATACTAAAACAATTTTCAATCTTATATATATGTGCATAAATAAATGTTTGTGTGTTAATTACTGGCAGTGGCTTATTTTATTCTTTTTTTATATACTGTTAGATTATATTATTTAATCTCTGCTATTCCACTGAGCTAGTGACATGGGCTAACGACCGGAATCAAAATTTAAAAAAAAAAAAATTTTTTTTTTGACTTACGTATCTGCCTACTTTATAAATTTTTCTAGGTTCAAATACCTAGATGGCGCCCTGTTATTAAAAGATTTACTTTTAAGAAAAATATAACGTTCCAAAAACGTAAAATAAAAAAAATGGATTATATTTGTATTTCAAAATGTTTATATAATCGGGAAAAGGAAATTAAGCGTGCTGTTGTAGAATGTACTATATGTGATGGGGTATATCACTTGAAATGTTTAAATAAGACTAGGAAGGATGTAAATGGTTTATGGTTATGCAGTCAGTGTATTAATATGATAAAAGAGGTGAGAAAGTGTTTTCAAAGTGTAGATAGTCGAAGAATAGTGGGTGGAGAAAGTAATAGTGTAATGGAGATGATTAGTCAAAGAATAAATAAGATAGAGGAAGAATTGAAGGATGTAGAAGTAAAATTAAAATCATTAGAGATAAAATGTGAGGAGATAAAGGAATTATTGAGTAGGAATGATAAGGAAGAAATAGATAAGGAGGACCAGAAGGTATTAGAAAATGTTATAGATAGAGCAGAAAAAGTAGATTATGAAACAGTATTGATAGGAGATTCACTAATTAGAGAATGTGGGGATATAATTGCAAGGGAAAATAGAAGTAGGTATGTAAGAGTATGTTTGCCTGGAGCTAGAATTAGGGATGTAGCAGATAAAGTTAAAAAACAAGGTAGTAGAGATGTATATGTTATGGTGGGGACTAATAATTTATTAGAATCATCAGAGAGAATAATGGATGATTATGTAGATTTGATTAGGAATTTGATTATGATTAAAGGAAGAGTAGGAATAGTTGGATTATTACCAAGATTTGACAAGAGTTATTTGTTAGATAGGGCATGTTCTATAAATGAGAGATTGAAAAAATTGTGTGAGAGAAATAATGTTATGTTTGTGGATGTGTGGGATTGTTTTATTGGAAAGAGAGAGTTATATAGTAAAGATGGGTTGCATTTAGGAAAATAAGGAAGTGAAGTTTTAGGGAGTTTGATTTATAAAGAATTTTTTTCGGGAAACTTATAAAGGGGGGTGGGTTTTTAAATTGTAATATTATTAAAAAGAATGGATGGAATATAAGAAGTAAGCAAAAGGAATTTGATTTTGATATAAATATAGATATGGAGAAGGAATGGGTTTGTAAAATTAATGGTAAGAAAGTAATTTATAAATGTAATGGAGAAGAAAGAATTAAAAGAATTTATAAAAGAGTAGTTAGGAAAGAAGAAATTGTTAAAATTGGGTTTTTGAATATGCAAGGTGGTAGGAAACCAGAAAAGTGGATGGAATTAAATAAAACAATTGAAAATGAAGAGCTTGAGGTATTAGCAGTAGTGGAAACACATTTAAGAGAAGAAGAAGAACCTATTTTGGAACAGTTGGTATGGCAGGGTATAAATAGAAAAGAAAAAGAAAAAAGGGGTGGTGGTATAGGTGTTATATCAAAAAAATATTTAAATATTGTTAAATGTCAAGAACACTTGTGGTTTGAAATAAGGTTGGGTAGACAAGAATGGATGGTGGCTATAGTTTATATAGCTACTGGAGATAGTCAAATTATATTGGAGTGGAATAGTAACATATACGAATGTTTAGTTAAGGATATACAAAGTTTTAAAGAAAAGGGGAAGAGAATAATGGTTATAGAGGATATGAATGGACATATTGAAGAAATTGATGATGTAGATAATAAAAATAGACAGCTTTTGAAGAATTTTTGTCAGAAAGTGAATTTGAGTATTGGAAATTTATTAAATATTTATGAGGGACAATACACATAGTCCAGAAATAATATATTTCACACAATAGATTATGTATTGGTAGAGAAAGAGGGAATAAATAAAATACGGAAAATTAAGGTATTTGATAATGAAGAAAAAGTATGCACTAGTGATCATAATTTCATTGTAATTGAAATGGTTAGTAATGTGATGGACAATAGAAATAAAAGTAGAAATAATAGTGAAAGATGTGGATGGAGAGTAAATGATAAGAATAAGTTGGAAGAGTATAAAATACAAGTTGAAGAAATAATGGAAGAGTGGGTTGGGGATGAGTATAAGGATTGGTGTAAGGAAGTAGAAAAAGTTGCAAATAGGGTTTTAGGTGAGAATATTGAAAAGAATAAAAGTAATAAAAAAATTAAAATTAGTAAAAGTGTAAAAGAAAGGAAAGAAGCATGTAGAGAATATAAGTGTGCTATTAAGAATAAGGAAAGTGAAAAAGATATTAATGCTAAATGGGAAAAGTACTTAGAAAAGAAGAAGTTGGCTAAAATAGATATTTATAGAGAGAGAATGAAATTGAATAGTAAATTGTTGGAGGATATTAATAAAAGTGGAAGAGATGGAAGTAAAAAATTTTGGAATTATATTAAAAGAAGAAGTGTAGGGGAGAGAGAGTTAATATTACTAGATGATGAGGGAACTGAGTGTAGTTCTAGAGAAGATTTAGAGAGAATCTTAAATAGTTATGTAATGAATATAGAAAAGATGTTAGATGTGAATGATAGAATATTAGAAAATATGAAAGAATATAGTAATGGGAATATTAGTTTTTCAGAAAATGAACTAAATGAGGTAGAGAAGAAATTGAAAAGTGGGAAGGCAAGAGGTTTAGATGGATGGGCAGCAGAGATGGTAATGAATTTAGGATATAGGGCAAAAGTAAAGTTATTATCCTGTTTTAATAAAATGGCACAGAATAGAGTTTTCCCAAGTAGTTGGAGTAATACAAGAGTAAGGTTATTATTTAAAGGAAAGGGTAAGGATCATAGAAAGTTGAATAATTATAGACCGATAGTGGTAACATCAGTTTTATATAAAGTTTTCTCGTATATGGTGGCTAGTAAAGTTGTAAAATGGATGGAAGGGAATAATGTAGTGGGTGAAATGCAAGGAGGTTTTAGATTAGATAGGCGTATAGGAGATAGTTTCTTTGTAGTTACACAACTTATGGATATGAGTAGGAATGCAGATAAACAGTTATATATGAGTTTTATAGATATAGAGAAGGCATATGATAGAGTAAATAGAAATAGATTATGGATAAGTTTAGCAAATTTGGGAATGGATGAAGCTTTAATAGATATTATTAAGAAATTATATGAAAATAATTATTATATATATCAATTAGAGAATATAGAATCAATTAAAGTTAAAAATGGTGTGGGACTAAGGCAAGGATGCCCTATGTCACCTATTTTGTTTGTGTTGTATTTGAGTGAAATGGAAAGAGCAATAGAAAGATTAGGAAGAGGGATAGAGATACCGTTAATAGGTAGTAAGGGAGTATTTATTTTGTCAGGTCTTTTTTTTGCAGATGATATATTTTTGTGTGCAGAAAAAAGAGAAGATATGGAAGTTATGTTGAGGACATGTGCAAGGGTGGATAAAGAGATGGGGATTAAATTTAGTGAAGAAAAATCAAATATACTGAGGAAAGAGAAGATGTAGAATTTTTATTGGGAGATATTAAGTTAAGTGTGGTGAATAGATATAGTTATTTGGGAATTATTTTAAGTAATCAGAAAAATTATTTGGATGAATGGGAGAAAAAATTGATAAATGAAGCAAAGAAAAGAAAGGGATTGATAAAAAAATTAACAGTATTTTCATATAATAAATATGATGTAGCTAGAATTATATGGAAAGGAGTTGCAGTAGCAGGGTTAACATATGGTAATGATGCATTATATGTTAGTAAAAAGATATTAGATTATTTAGAAAAAACTCAAAGGGAAGTAGGAAGACATGCATTGGATGCAGAAGTATGGACAGCAAGGGAGGCAATTCAAGGAGAAATGGGATGGTCAAGTTTTCATATGAGAGATGCAAAAAGTAAAATGAAAATGTTTGGTAGATTGCAGTTTATGGATAATAAAAGAATAGCTAAAATAGTATTTAATTGGGTTATGAGTAAAGGGCAGGTAACAAGATGGGTGAGAAAGGTAATGCGCTATGCAAAAGATTTGGATAAAGAATTTATATCAGTATATTTGTACAAAAGATGGGATGATTGTGTTAAGAGGATTATTGAGTGTTATAGTAGTAAGGAATGGGATAAAAGAATAGATTTATTAATAAAGACTAGGGAGTTAGAGAGATGGAGAAATAGTATGGAGAGTAAAAAGAGTTTAAATATATATAGAAATAAACAGAATATTAGGTGTGAGTTAATATATGATAATAGTAAGGAAAGTAGTTTATTGTTTAAAGCTCGAACGGGATCTTTAGCTACAAAAGAATATACATGTAAATGGAAAAATATGGGTGATTTATTTTGTAAATTATGTAAGGAAGGAATTGAAAATATTAGGCATTTGTTAATTGAATGTAAATGTTTGAAAACAGAAAGGGTACATATAATGAAGTTGTGGAAAAATAAATATGAAAAGAGTGATTATACAGAAAGTGAATTATTGGTTTTTATGCTAGGTTTGGGAAAAGATAAGGGGGATTTAGATATAAAGGTTATAGAGTTGACAAAAATTATATTGTGGAAATGGGATAGAGCAGATTATGGGTAAATTTAGAGTGGGGAATGTAAAAGAAAGTGGCTAACAGGTTTATCTGGGCTTAATTGCTGAGATATTCTTGACTTCGTTTAAGGAGAAGCCATAATACATCACATCACATAAGCTCTTCTTCTCCGTATCGTTACAATTTATATATATATTTATTAATTAGAGGAGAGGGTAGAATTATAGTATCAGAGTTAAATGATTTTGTTTTAATATATAACCTATAAGATGTAGCATTTATTCATATATCTATTAAAACTTTTTTGTAGTAGCTGAACGCCCTCAGCATATGTTAATGCGAGTAGCTGTGGGTATTCATGGAAATAATATTGATGCTGCAATAGAAGTAAAGTTAACATAATTATAATTGGCTTTCATTATCATTGAAAAGTGTGTGTTAACTTTTATTTATTTTTTTAGACATATAACTTAATATCTGAACGATGGTTTACTCACGCATCTCCTACACTTTTCAATGCTGGTACATGTAGACCACAACTTTCAAGGTAAATGAACTGCTTTCATTAATTTAATCTTTGTTCCTTATATTTATTGACTTATAATTATTATATTCTATTTTTTAATTATAGCATTATTAATATTGTCATTAAATTAATGAATTTAGAATGATACTTGAGCCAAAGCTGACCATTAGGCCATTGTACTTTGAATTGATGGCATAAAATAATTAAATGACTTCATAAAGCATTGTACTTTCAATTGATGACATTAGATAAAATAATTAGGTGATTCTTAAAATAAATTAATATTATTTACAAATGTTTATAAATGAGGGTTATTATCTTCAAAAGTTTTACTTTAGTTTTGTCAGATTGCAAATGATTATTTCTGATAATTGTTTGTCTTCTTTTTATGTATTCCACGATTTAACTTTTTGCTTATAAAAGAGTTGTAGAATAAATTAATAAATATATTACAAAGCATTCAATTCTAATAGTACATATTTATGTGTGTGTGAGAGAATCAATACAAATTATATTGGTACAAAACATTTAATTAGTGCAAATGTTGCAGACTATGGGAATATTATATAATTTTTTGATAACTTCAACTATTTTTTAATATTTTAGATTTTTAACTTTTTTTTTTTTTTAAAAAAAAAAAAATGTTATTAATTGAATAAGAGAAGTAAAATATCCTTTAAATAGACTGCAGAAGAAAGGCTTCTCCATCAATCCCTCATAGGTAAGCAACAGGAAATATGATAATGCCTTCTAGGCATGTTAATTTTCAGGTAATGAGGCCTGAATAGTTTTCCATTCTTTTTTTTTTTTTACCTTCTGTCTAAGAATAACTAGGTAGATGATTATGGGCCAGATACAGATACCTAGAAAAAAAATATCAGCCTCTTCAAAAAAATTTTCAAATTTAAACTCACTATAGAATTATTATCTGAATATTATTAATAGATTCTGTACTTGGATTTTTTTTTTTAACAACAAAACTATCTATAGCCTTTATAAAATTCATGATGATTAACTTCTAACTCTGCTTATTTTTTCAATTATAAAATTTTATTATTTTAACTGTTCTAGAATATATCACCTCTTTATGCATGTGGAGTGCCATAATGAATTTTTATGGATTTGTTTTAAAATATAATTTTCATGATGACTTTAATTTGCATATTGCAGAGATAAAATATTATATGAGAGTCATAAATTTAATATACTTGAAAAGTAATACAAGGTTAGTAAATATGATGCTTATAATAAATAATAATAATAATAAAAAAATGCACTTTATCTAAAGATATTAATTCTATACTTGTTTATAAACTATAAATTTTAATATTTTAAAAATCAGTTTAATAGCTTAACTACATTTCTTTTAAAACCATAATTAAAATAATTTGTAAGAAGTTTTTACCTATGTTAGTTCATTTTACTTCTATATTTCATTTTTTGTACTACTTCACAAGTTTACAAATATGTGTCTTAACATTGTTATTTAAATTGGGCATTCTCCACATAGAAGCTTTGATATTGAAAGTGAAATTACATTGAAAAGGGAAGTAAAGATGGAAGTGTGTTGATCTGTTTTCAGAGTATATGAATACAGAACAGAAAATTAAAATTGCTAATGAATGATTTTACTTAATTCTCAAAGAATTAAATTTGTTTGGTATAAGTGTGAAATTTGGAAAACATTTGATAGCATTGTAGGTGTGTAGTGCTTGATATTAATATCAAATGAGATCATCAAAGCTTCTATTTGTCTAACAGATATTGAAGATAGCAATGGATGATGGTCGACATCTTAGGGAGAACAAAAATATTGAATGTAATCTCAAGACTGGGTGCATTTATGAACTGATGTAGAGACAGAATTAAAATAACTTGATATTTATTGTTGGTAAAAAAAAAATCCAAAAAATCCAGAAACATAGAACAGAATCAAATTATATAGATAGCAAAAGGTGGAGACTAAGAATATGACACTGTTAATTATAATTAAAAACATGAATAAAAAGAGATAAAAATAAATTGGGCAGTTAAATTCACTAACAAGTTGCAGCATGTTAATATTAATTATTCTACTGAAAAAAAAATTGATTGATATATTCCTATGTATATATACATTTACAGATTGTATATTAAATAGATTTTTATTAATTGCATCTATATTATGGAAAGTATTGTTTTTGGCATTAATATTGTTAACATTAAACATCTGACTCAAAATAATTAGTTGATATTAATAGGTCTCCTGAGATTCTCATTTTTCAAAAGGATATATAATTTTCATGTAAGTTCATTTTATTTACAATATATCGTAATTATTATTATCCATTAGTGAAATATATATTTTTATAACATTGTGCCTAGTTGACAGTAATACAAATTTTTTTAAAAGTAAATATTTTTTAATTGAAAAAACATTTTAATCGAGCAACTTAATTAGTTTATCATATTAAAATTTTTAATTCCATTTATTCACAATTAAGTTTATTATTGGGAAAAAGAGATTTTTGTTTCAGAAATTGCTGTCTAATTCTTTTGTTTTATTGACATTAAGTTTCAGACAGATTTGTATACTCAGTAGTATTTATTTTATTCCCAAGAAACGTTTTAAAGGATGCTAAACAATTTTTTGCATCTATATTTTATAGTAATTTAATGGTAATTTAAACTGTGGTATAGTTTAAAAAAAAAAAAAATAGTCTGTCTGATCTTATTATTACAGTATTTATCATTTGTGTTGTCATTTGACATTTAAGTTTCAAATTGTAGATTTTCATATAATTATAAACTTTTTTTTCTTTGTTGGAGATCAATTCTGAAGCTTAGCTCTTATGTATAGCAGTCTTACCCTCAAGTTAAACGGTTTAGACTAGTAATATTATTAAACAATTTTTTTTTATTTGATTGGGGGGGGGGGGAATTATTTTATCTTTTAAACTGGTTTTGTTTTTGTAAGATATAATGCCATTTTAAAATGCTTTTATAGATTTATTTTTTAATGGTATTATTATGTTAATTGTATTATTCGCTCTGGATTGAAATATTTTTGTATGGGTCTTATAAAGTAGCAGTTAGTTCATTCATTTTCCATCACTACAACCTAAAACAAATTTGGAAATGTTTTCAGTTCACAAATAGTGTTAGGTTCTCATTCCCCCAATGTAATTTAAACTAATATTATCCAATTATTGATCCTTTAATTGGTATTTAGTTATTACTTAATGGTTAAAAATCCTGTTACTGTGTTGATTAGAAACAAAAAAATATAGAATATTAATGTTATACAATTCCATTCCCTCTGTTATTTATTTACTTGTTATATGTTTTTTAATTTGTATACTATATATATATGAGAGCTGGCTGAAAAGTGATGTGTCTTGATTTTTATTATTTAGCCATCTATGTATAAATTTTAGCATCCAGAATCTCATTATTGTTTTCTACTCAATTTTTTTAATTTTGTTAAGCTTTCAGATTGTGGAAATTATTTATTACTATTATTTAAAGTTTTTTTTTTTTTTTTTTTTAAATAACAAAAATTTAATTAACAAAGATTACATAGTTTCATGATGCTGGTTTCATATATTGTATTGCATTGCTGATTGTAAATGATCATAAGTTCAAACGCTTGGAAGACCAATTCTGGATCAAGTCTCTTTGTAGAACTAACTATTCTGGTGCAAGCATTCGATTTCTGGCACGTATGCCTTTGTCTAAACCTATGAAGTTAAAGTTTGCTCTTGAATAAGGCAAAAATGTAGAATATTATTTCAGAATATGAGTTTGATTCAGATTTTCACACTGTTTATGATGAATTGGTATTTTTTATTGGTTCTGTTGTGCTAGTATTTTTTTTGTCTGCAACAGATCCTTAATATTTAATATTTTTAAAATCATTTTATTCTACATTTTTTATTGATATGTGGGAAAAAAAAGGTGAACTGAGTTTTTCATAGTCTCCAAGCATAAAATTTTCATTAATATTTTGTATTAAATTTTCCATTACTAGTAGGGGAATCTTTTCCTCATAATCAACTTTCCAATAACTTATATACTTTCAGTACTTGAAATATGTGAATATAGAGTAATTTGACACTAGACTACAATGTAGCCAAACACCTTATAAGTTATTTCTAGCTTTAGGAGCCATACCAAATGCTCTTTTTATTCATTGATCACTTTTTTTTTATTCTGCTATTTAAAATTCAAATCTAAAACTTCGAATGAATTCAGCTATGTTTGACAGTAGATAAAGCAACTCTATATTATAATGACTGCAATTGTAAGATAGCTGCAGATGTCTTAAACCTTTAGCTAGAAGTGCAAATCTGGATTTCTGTTCAGTGCTTAAATATTTTTACTTTGGAATTGGGCAAATTTTCTTATATAAGTAAATTAGGTGGTAATTCTGGATGCTGAGTAGTGGTACTTTTTGCCAAGGAATCAAATGAACCTATACTTATTTTATATAGAACTGATTTAAGTTGGTTTATATTAAAAATCTCATCTTAAAATTTTTTGGCCATTTGCTCTAAATAGCAGAATTAAAGTAAAAAGTAGCCATTGGTATTTCCTCATCAGTATTGGTTTTGGAGTTCAATGGTAATAAATAATCGTTATAAATTGATTATTTTTAATTCATTAAGATGAAGTTAGTTTCTAGTTTTCACTATTTAAATAATTTATAAAATAATGTTTTTTGTTTAGGAATTTAATTCTGGAATATATTAATTTTTTAAGCTACTATAAGCAATCTTTTATGTGAGAGTGTGCATTTTTAATTTTTTTTATAGGAAAAATATGAAAGCATAAAATATTAGAATAACTAAAAATAGCATCTTTTTTGAAAGCAATGGCATCTTTTAAGTTAGCTTTTTATTTATAATTTAAGATATGCAGTTGCTTTGCATTGCTTTTCTTATAAGATTTTGTAATATGTTAGTCATCATATTGTTTTCTAGGTATTTAATATTATTATTAAGTTGTTTTCTAGGTATTTAATATTATTATTAAGTTTATATTACAAGTTCAAAAATTAATTTTATTTTTAAAAACATTGTTTAGGATAATTTTGGGTATAGAGTTTTAATGTACTTTCTATTAAATAAAAGTTTTTTTAAAATGTTGTATAAGTTAGAAACTGATTACAATAAAGTATTATAATGAAATATTTCACTTGTCAAGAGGTTTATATAATCCAAAGATATTTGCAGACTGAATTTCAAATATGATATTAGGGGATTTTTTTTTTTTTTATAAAGATTACATTAAAAAGTGATAATAATCAATTAAAATACAAAATAAAAGCAAATATATTTAATTTTATTTTCTCTTGATGCACTACAATTTTTTTTTTGTTAGACAGACTGCCAATATTGTTGTCAGTCTCCATTTTAAATAGGAATAATTACAAAAATATCTGATTATATAATATTTGTTTAAATATTTTTTTTTTTAGAATTTAGTTTATATTTGAAGTAACAATATAATATATTTAAATTTTACTAATGTGTATTGCATATTAAAAAAAAAAAATAACAGAAAAATAATTATGATAATAAAAGTGAAAAAAGTAAAAAAAGAAAAAGGACAAAGAATAAAATGAAGTGGTAAGCATACTTTTAATAATAAAATTAGAAAGAAATTATAAATAAATCAAACTATGTAAAAATATTTTAGCCCTTAGATATTAAACAAAATTTTAATGATTATAACTTACAATATATATGCTTGTATTCTTATAAATAAATAATTATTTTAATAATATTGCAGATATAATGTTAACTTTTAACAAAATTTATAAACTTTTTTTTTTATTTGATAAATAGGTTATTTTATTAATCCCTATTCCCTTCTCCTTTTTGAAATATAATTTATAGCTATCATAAATATTTCAATATTTGTAATAGTTAAGTGTATAAGATAAAAAGGTTTATGTCATTATTTTTTTAACAAATTTTTTTTTTATTTTTAACACACACACAAAAGATTAATACTTCTGTCCTATCATTTAAAACAATATTTTTGTTTTAGCAAACATGAATCCCCAAAAAATTGAACACACACACACACACACACACATGACTATTGGTTTTTTTAGCTTAGAATTGTCTTAGTAATACAAAGATTTTGTTGATATTGAAATTCTCTAATAGTGAAATTCTAAAAGAAATTGCAAGTAATTACACAATATCACTGAGTATCTGATTAATGCAGAAATCTTAACTTTGGTCTATTAGATGGTCTTTTATGGTTGCAGTGTTAGTATGGCAGTCTCTGGAGCTTGATTCATTACACTGGGCAACAATTTTTTTTTCATTTTCTGTAGCAGGAGGTTTTAGAACTTTTTCTATATATTTCTGCATCGCTGATTCCAAGTCTGAAATCCGTTTTTTGATGCATGCTCTAGCTTTTATGCAATTTTAATTTCTTTTTGTTACAGTTAATGACATGCATTGGCTTTCAAATTGGAGTTAAAGGGCAACAACTCTTGGATTGAACATAACCACAAGGCAATTAATGTCTTACAAACAACACTTACATAATTATAGTTGGTTTTTAAATGTAAAAAATTGTTATCTGATAAAAACACCCTCTTATTTTGTTTTTAGATTGAATCCGCCTTCTTTGAGTAGGCATAAATGTAAGAATAGTCCTGACACCTTCTGTTATATATGTGGCTGTTATGCACTTCAATGTCAAAGGCTCAATATTTGTTGCATTAATTCAGTATGTATATATTATCATTATAGAAGAAATGACTATAATTTGGTAATTATTAAATAGTAACATGTTTATCATACTCTAAAAATATTAAATATGGAAAAATATAATTGACAAATATATGAATGATAATGAATTGTGTTATTTATTGATTTTGGCTAAATGTTTATATTGCTTCCTTTTGAATAATTTTTCTAAAACTGTCAGAATAAAAAGATAAAACCAAAATCAGCCTTTAATAGACCACTACAGGACAAAGATCTCTTCAACATGTCACAGAGGAATAGTGAAGGAAAGATATTATTTTCCAGACTCTTCAAATTATTTAATTTTTCATCCTTACCTAACTTTTAAATAATTGTTAGCTTATATTTTACAAAAAAAAAAAAAAAATGGCTAGCTAGGTGGATTGTTTGAATCTGCAAAAATTGTCAACTCTTTAGCATGAAAGATAAGGGACATACACAATGGCAATAATTATATCAATGATAATTGCAATATTTTTATTTTAAGAACTCTCCCCTGTTTGTTAATGCTAATTAAGGATCTTTATTTTCAAGAATTAGGTTTTTTTTTATTAAAATATTTTCAATATTTATAAATTAAAGCTTCATGGTAAAGATCAAAAAGCCAATTTTTGTTTTCTTTACTTAAATTATTACAATAGAAGACTGGATTGGTGTGAATAAAATGAAGTATAAAGATAGGTTTTTTTTTTAAAAAAAAAAAAATTATATGGAATTATTAAAAAAAATTTTAACTTTATATAACACATTAGAATTTGGTTCAAATTTTCTCATTATGATGAAATTGCTTATGGAAAATATTAAATGAATGATATTACATTCTTCATAAAAGCTATATTTGGCATTTCCTGATTATTAACTTTGTCACTATATAATGAAAACGGTCATAAAAATAATATTTGACTTATATTAGCTGAATTTGAACTATAGTAATAAATATAATCAAGTTTTGCTCAAAAAAATTAAAATTGATTTAAAATAATATTAGCTAGATGAACAGATTATTTTTAAATGCCTATTATGCCTTTTCATCTCCAGAATTTGATTGATGTGTTTATCTTTAGTAAATTCTGGTAAGGCGAAAATATATATTTTCAATTTATATTACTAAATTACAAATTATTTTATTTATTTTTTAGTTAAAAGTAAAATTAACTATAATTTGTTTTCAGGTTATTAAAAAAGAAAAATAACCTTTTGATAATAGATGTTCACACAGATAATTTTAAAGGCTTGATTTCCAAGTCTTTCAAAATTAATATTTGTTCAGGATAATGTAAATTATTAATTTATAAAAATAATATCTCATTCAAATAACTTACAAATTTGATTTAGTGTATCTTCATGCTAATAACTTAATCAACATAACCCAATGTTTCATCTATTTATATGCATATAGTCTTTACCAAAGGTAATATCACAAGTAGATTGAAGGAATTTGCATAATATATTAACCAATGGATCACTATCTTTGTTATTATCATAAAGCAAATATTAATATCATCTATGTTCTTTAATAATTTTACAATGCTTGTTTTTATCCTGACTGTTTCTATTGCCCCAGCAATTTTCTTCAGAACTTCTATTATATCTCCAAATAATAGAATAATATAATAGAAGTTCTGAAGAAGATTGCTGGGGCAATAAAAACTGTCGGGGTAAAAAAAGCATTGTAAAAGTATTAAAGAACATAGATGATATTAACATTATATGGATTTGGCATTGCAATAGGAAAGATAAACCAAATATTCACACACACAAAAAAAGAATGAATGGGATCCATTAATTAAGTAGTTGATAATTTATTGATGATTATTTTAAAACAGTTAATTATAAAAAGTTTTAATTTATTGCTTATTGTATTTTCATCTCTTCAAACATGATATTTTTACCATTATGTATTAGAAATGCAAATTTAAGGATATATATAATATTAGTAAAATATTTGATAAAACTTAGATAATTTATTTTTATTTTTAAGATCTCTTAACTATATTATACTTGTGTTATCATAAATCAATATTTTAAAGTGTAGTTAGTGTAAGTACTTTGAAATTCTTAATAAATAATTCATAAGAGATTTTCTTTTTATCATTATTTCATTTTCATTCAAAGTGATTGATTTACTATCAAAGATGAATAGTTATAATGCTAAACAAATAAGACAATTGGCTAAAATATTCTCTTGTAAAAAAGTTATAAATTCTGTGTATGTAAATCCACTTAATTATAAATTGAACTTAAATTTGATAAGTGAGAAGTTATGAGATGGGTATATTATACATAATTTCTATGACAATTGATATTGTATAAAAGTTATTAATCTATTTCAACAAATAAAACAGAAGATTATGAATTTTATTTTTAAATAATATTTGAAAAATGACGGTTTTTTTAATGGCAAGTATTCCTTTTAATGTTTTTAAATATGGATTATGTACGTGGGTATTCATTGATTCTTGTGCCAATAGATATTCATTGTTCTACATAACAGATTATGAATTTTATTTACTAGATAGGCCTCCAAAGTCATACTGAAAATGGTAATAATTAATAAAAGTATTCAAACAATTTTCACTATACTTACTAGAATTTGCAATCATTGTATAGAACATTCTGAATAATAGGTTTAAGGTCTATATATGAGCCATTAAAGCCATACTGAAGATGTTCATTTATAAGTAAAAAATTCAATTTTTATGAATTTAAATAATGGTAATGCAAATGATTCACTTTTCTTATAGCAGCTACACTATACTAATTTTATTATTTGCATATCCTGTGAGTATATTATACTGTCTATTATAATGTATGGATGATAAAAGGTTTTGGATCATCAAATCTGAATAGATGGTAGTCAAGCTGAACTTAAAATCTTGCAATAACAATCTTAATAAATGAAGTAAAGAATTCACCAAAATTTATAATATACTCCAAAAATTGAAAGTAGAATAAATGAAGAGGTAGTTAGCAGTAGAAAACTACCATGACTGTTAAATGTTAATGCTTGCTTAGTCATAGCACTTTGTTGCTTGATAACCACAGCCGACCTTGGATAGCTAATTTAACATTTGATTTAGATCTTTATGTATGGTGGGTATAAAATAATGCACTGCAGAATAAAAATATTAGCGGCCATTCATAAAGGTACTACTGTGGTAAGGAAGGCAGTTCTCACCAGTTTGCCAAATATCTAGTAGTTATCGAGATAACCATGTACCAACCATTATTCAGTGATTGCTATTTGAAAGAAAAATCACAAGCCTGATGCGAAAAATTTATTGGATTTCAAATTGAACTCTGGACAAAGAGATAGCAAATAGGTGCACTACAATTTCACCTTGAATTTCTTGGCACTGTGTGTGTATATATATAAGTATATAATTTTAAAAGTTTTATGATAAATAAAAATGCTATTTCTCTTTCATAAGTTTTTAGATTTTACTTATAATAAATATATTTGAAATTAGGTCTTGATTGAAAATAATTGATTTTTACATGTTTTATTTCGACTGTATTTCCTGATAAAATCAATACTTATTAAAAGTCTCCATACTCTTATTCAAAATCATTCTTTTTTCTGTATTTTAGTTGTATTTTTTAAAAATTGTTAGCCTTAAGTAATCAATTAACATTTTACAAATAATTCAAGCTTCTTGTAAATTGCCTGTAGATAGTTGTTAGATTTTTATTTTGTCTTTCACAGTTGCTTTTTACTAACAATGAAGGATGATAGTATAGAGGGCATCTATGATACACTGAAACAGTGTGCCCTGATCTCCAAGTCTGCTGGTGGCATTGGGGTCAATGTACATTGCATTCGTGCTAAAGGCTCTTATATAGCAGGGGTATGTAGAACTCTTTTAAGTAAAATTTTACTTTTTTTTTTTTTAATTACCAGGGACAATCTTATTAATATGAAATGTGTGCATATGTATTTTAAATAATTGAAGGGAAAATGTGTATAATTTTTTTTTCCCTTAAAATTTAACATTTTAAAATGTATCTTATATTATTTATGTATGTATATAAATAGAAATCTTTCATAATTAATAACAATGAAAGAGTGGATCAGGGACTTTAATAGAAAGCAGTATTTTTATGTTAGGCATATGCTTTGTTTCATATGCTGCATTCAGAAGTTATGTAAATGAAGCATGCCCAATTGTAGCAAACTATCTAAATACCATTTAATTGGCAATTATATGAATTAAAATGGGTGATGAGTCAATTTATATTAAAGGAGGTCCTACTTAAAAACTAGTCTACTAATAAAAGTGGTTGAAAAGTTAAAAATTACTGGACTGATTTCTATTTGAAGGAATATATACCATTGAAAATAAATTGTTGTCCTCTGGAATTTACTTGTTTGAAGTATTCTCTTCAGTAATTTATTAATATAATAATAAAAATTATATAATGTACTCGTTAGATTATGTATTAATAGCCCAAACAATAACTTCAAAAAAATTAATTGATCTGGGTTCTATTGTTTGCTTTGTTACTTATTTGCTTTTGGAAAATTTAAGCATGTTTGCAGCTGTGCAGAATTTTGACACTTTTATTTTGTCAATTAAAGTTCAATATGCTTCATGATTATAGCATATTGAAAAACAATATTCTTATTATATTTAGATGGGAATGTATATTTAATTTTAATAAATTATAGTAGTATACATTTTAAGAACAAAATAAAATTATTAAAATCTTGGTGCTTATTTTTATGATTTTCTGATCTCATGATAAAATTTTACAAATGTATTAATGTTTTGAATAAAATTTATATTAAGTACTATTCTAGAGTCATTTACTGTAAGCTTGAGTCAATGGACACTAGCTGCTACACTGCTATCCCCATGCAGGTTTCTCGTTTTTGCCTTTGTCAGTGAGGATTAGAATTTAAAGCTGACTGATACAGTTATGTATCTAGCTATCACCTTTTATTTCATTATACTATTCAAGCTAATTATATGCATTTTTAATGAACGATAGTTATATCATCTAATATGGTGAAGAGATCTTTACTTGAAAACATGACAAAAGTTAGATGATGTAATTAGTACCCTGAAGGGTTCTACATACAGATAACATAAAACAAACTGCTTTAAAGACATAGGAACTTGATCTGGTGTCAATTCTATAATCTTGCAAGTAAGTTAGCTTTGGTTTAAACCTAAAACTATATTAAAAATAACAATTATTAGTTTAAATAAAATAAAGGAGTACAAATATTTGCTGAATATCTCTGCTCGGTATGATGTAGCCTCATGATAAGATATGCCATTTGTCAAATCGTATCATAAAATTCATATTCTTGGTTTATATATACATCTATACTGATGGAATTCAAGACCAAGAAAAATGGCAATATATTATTAACATTAAACAGGGAAAACTCTTCATACAGTAGTGCCATCCTTAGCCAACCAGATTAATCAGTGGGTGCCAGAAGGCTTGTGCATAAAATCCCCATCTAGTGCCTACTCATCCAATATTCCTAGACTAGTTTCTGGCTTGTGGCTTTCGTCAGTGAGGAGCCTTGGATCTGAGAGCACTGCACCTAGATCTTAGGATCTAATGCAACCCTCCAGCAGCCACCATTTATCTCTACTTAACCACAAAACTATGAGAATGAAATAGAAAACATAATATTTTCAATCTAAGCTCAATAGCTTATGTAGTCACTGAACTCAGTTCAGCACTAATAATTGTAAACTTTTGCAAAGTTTTCTTATTTAGAGCAAAAATTGATTTAATACCTTCAATTTATTATAATAAATAAAATATATTTATTAAAAATACATTTACCAGTCTGACTGGGAAAATTTGTTTAGATAAAAAAAAATTTATTGATAAATCCAAATATAAATATTTGTTTCAAAGTAGTAATTTTTTTTTTATTAAGTTAATCTTATTTTGAAATGATCATAATTTTATTAAATAATTAAGTGTTTGATAGATGCCACAAATACCTTTTGCTGAGCATGGCTTTAAGATTTGCAACAATCCTTTATAGCATAAAAAATCACTGAAAAATAGATGATGGTGGCAATCTGATTCCAGTGTTGCTCTGGATATTGATCTTCCATCATTTTTTTCTTGTGTGAAAAGATAATTGACAGTTACAAGTTTGCTATTATTATAGTCGTTTTCACGTCAAGAAATTCTATTGTGATAAAATGAACATGTCTGATACTGAAGGTAATATCACAAAATAATAATAAGCATAAAGTTAGTTGCTTGGCAGGTCAAATGACTTCCAAAGCACTAAAGTAATGGGTTGACTATAATATATATTTATCAGATTTTTCATTTTTTTTTTGCTAGGATTTGACATAGAAAGTTTTAGTTTTGAATTTAATCATTTTGAAGAATGTTTAACCACATAGAACTAGAAAGACATCTTAAATGGTAGATATTAGTATATAATTATTTTTATCTTCTAGTATTTTTATTGATTTTAAATTGTAGACAAATGGTATATCTAATGGCTTACTACCAATGTTACGAGTTTTCAACAATACTGCTCGATATGTAGATCAAGGTGGAAATAAGGTAAATTATCTTTATAAATATTATGTATCAAGTAAATGATAGTTGATGTCAGAAAAAAATATGATTTGTCATAAAACTAATAAGTGTGTTGAAATTTTTCTTATATTTTAGCGACCAGGTGCTTTCGCCATTTATTTGGAACCATGGCATGCAGATATTTTTGACTTTTTGGATTTAAAAAAAAATACTGGGAAAGAAGAACAACGTGCAAGGGACTTATTTTATGCGCTTTGGATTCCTGATCTTTTTATGAAAAGAGTGGAAAAAGATGAAATGTGGTCTCTTATGTGTCCTCATGAATGTCGAGGATTAGATGATGTTTGGGGGGAAGATTTTGAAAAACTATATGAACAGTATGAAAAAAGTAGCAAAGCTCGCAAAACTGTCAAAGCTCAAGCATTATGGTATGCTATTATTGAATCTCAGATTGAAACAGGAACTCCATACATGTTATACAAAGATTCATGTAACAGGAAAAGCAATCAAAAAAATATTGGAACTATAAAGTGTAGTAATTTATGTACTGAAATTGTACAATATAGTTCACCTGACGAAATTGCAGTTTGTAATCTCTCATCAGTAGCACTAAATATGTTTGTTAAGCCAGATAAAACTTATGATTTTCAAAAACTTTTAGAAGTTTCTAAAGTAGTTACCTACAATTTAAATAAAATCATAGACATAAACTATTACCCAGTACCAGAGGTAAGTTGACTTTTTCCTTCTTAAACTTAATAAATGTAACTGCTTAAGTGTGTTGCATGTGTGTATAAATATATATTTATCAAATTATAATTCAATTTTCAAAGAAAATTTTTAAAAACTAACTTATGTTGATTTTATTATATATATATAATTTAAATAACAGTCCTAATAATCTTCATAGTTTCTAGCACGAGTAGTGTGTTAATAAAACTTCAGAATAAACAGCCAATCATAGCATGCCAAAGCAAAGAAAGAAACAAGACAACCATTTTAATTTAATATATGTGTTCATTCAAAACATTTTTTTAGATGGTCCTAGAAATAGAAAATCAATCCCAATCAATATAGAGATATGGTAATATATATTTAAATTAAAAATACATAATTAATTTGAATAATGGTAAAAAAGAAATAGTAAACCAGAATTACAAGTTTTCTTTTTTTTTTTTTTAATTTATGCTTTTTTAATTTATATATACTTCGCTGTGTCTAAGTACTGATTGGAGCATTTGCTATAACAAAATAATTTGCGTTTAGTAATTTGCTATTTTGTGTGTGTATGTGTGGGGGGTTTGGTTTAATATGAATGGCTAGATATTTATTTTGTACTTTTATTAACTAATTATTCATTATTAAATAATTAGTGTATTAAACATTTTTGTCATATTTAACATGTAGTATGAACTAGTTTTTAATTGCATTAGATTTAAGTCCTAGCTTAGAGATTAATGTTAATTTTATTGCCTTAAAGATAAGCAATTGTTTTTGAGTTTAGTTTTGTTAATAAATATTGTATTCATTATTAAAATTAGGTTTTGAATATTCATTGATGTTAAACAATTTATATTCCTATTAAATATAATATTAATGAATTTGTTATGAAATAAATAATTTGCTTAGTTTAAATTCCTATGTTTTTCCTCATCTTAAGCTTTAACTCACTGTGTTCCCATTTTATCTATTTGAATATCGATCAAATGTTTGTGATGGATTAAAACTTCTTGCTCATGATTAGAACTTTGAATAATAGCAATAGTAATAGTTTTTTATTATGAAAGTTTTTTTTTATTTGATTGTACTTTCTAATTTAATAATTAATTTAAATTTTTAATTTTATATTTTTAGTTATGCTGGTTTTTATGCCTTATTATTATAGATAATGTAAACAAGTAATTAAATACTATTAATAAAAGCATATAATTTGCTTGCATTCAACAAATGCTTTTAAAGCAATAATTCAACTTTAAATTATAGTAGTTAATAGTAATATATAAACGTTCAACCATGTGTTAGAAAATATATATTTGTAAAACTAATATTTGTGTTAATGTCAAAATATGTATAAAGGTGAAGGAAGCATGCTATATTATATCGGATGTACATGCGATGAATAAGAAGTGGCAGATTTAGATTTTTTCCCATCCTTATTTGCATGTTTAATCTGCCCTATTTTGCATATTGCACTTCTTGAAAATGAAGGAATATTGTACTTCTTGAAAATGAAGGTTTTACCTTTGAAAGCGCATGAAGAAATCTATAAAAGTTTGTCATTTATTTGATTTGATTTATTTATATATAGCTAAATTATACATGTGTGTGTATTTTGACATTAACACAAATATTAGAGTTTTACAAATAATTAATAGTAATAGTGCTATGATCTACATTCTCATACTTATTCATAATTAATGATTTTTGTCCGTTGATCACTAGTAATGGGTTTAAAGAGAAAAACTGGACTTTCTAAAAGTTTAATCCGAATTTTCAGGTCTTTACCTTCAAGCCATGTGTAAACAGTGCAGTGGTTGTAATACATTGACTTACAATTTACTTTAGAATGACTGAAGTATCAATTAATTATCTATAGTACAAATAATATGGGAGTCTTGCAAAATTTTATTGCTGTCTAGTTTTTTTTTTGCTTTTACTATGTAAAACAATATGAGGAAGATAAATATCATTACTGTTTAACAATTTTCTAAGCATTTAAATGTTTTTTCAGGTATTTAAAATAAAGAAATTATTTGTGTGTTTTTTTCATTTTTTGAATTAAATCTGGTGTTTTGTAGTGATAGTGATATATAATATGTAAATCTTTTATTATAGTAGTTAGTATTTTTTTTTTTATATCCATAACTTGGCATTTAAATCAAGCTGGAACTTGGAAATTTTCTTAAGTAGTTGACCTAGACCTATCTTATCAAATATTATTAGTTTTGGTAAGTGGGGATATCAAGATATTATTTACTAGAAAATAAACACAAGTCACAAAAATCGTTCTACTCATTAGTTGACTATTTTGATGAGTGAATATTGGTTTACGTTTCATGATTTGTTTTCCAGTAAATTATTTAAAGTTGTTTTATCTTAATGTGATGATAGTATCATTTTTGTCAAGATTGATAACTGTAATTTTTTGGCTATAGCATTGGCTTATCATTAATCCTATATTACTCAACAGAGTAGTTATCAATAATTTGATTTTCTTGAACTTTGTTGATAATTTCAGTATTGCAATGAATTATAGTATAACAAGTAATAGGAGCTACTACTGATTATAGAAATAAGGCAAGCATTGGGAACTATGATTATAATTGTTGTCTATCTTTTGCTCGAATTGTTGTATTATTGTCATTCAGTTTGCTTTGGATAATGAATTTGATAATGATTAACTGCTGCTAATGGTTATTGCAAAGGAGTTTCATCTCAAAAACACAGAAATTTTTTCTTTTGACTACAACCATTTGTATAAGTAAAAATAATCTTATGGTTAATTTCTTGGGAGATAATGTTATTAAGTACTCTAGTGATAGATTGAATATTTAATAGTTCCATTCAGGTGGATTGAACAAGTTGTTTTTTTTTTTTTTTTCATTAGTCATTTGACAATTAATCCTAAAACTTTTATCAGGATCACTGCATTAAATTGTAACTGGTTCTGATAAATGCATGAATTGCAGTTAAGTCACTTGTAGAATGATTTACATATATAAATTTCATAAATTTGTATTACTTTTATCTTATATCAAGAAATTTAAAATGAAGCACTTCATATATATATATAATTACAATTTCTTTCCAAACTATGCAGAGAATTTAAAATAATTGAGAAATGATTAAAGAATATGGAGTAAATGTTTAATTTTCTGATTAAAAAATTTGTTAAAAAAATTATTCATTTAATATAGCAATCACTATAGCAATTATCCTCATTACCTCGAAGATATTTGTCAGCTCCTTTTAACCATGCATCACATGAACTTTCTCTTTTAATTGTCTTCGCCAGATCAAAATATTACATATATCTGGCTCGATTAAACTTTAATATACATTTTTTAATATACATTTTTTATGTTATATGGGAATATTATATCATTTTCTTTAATATGAAGCTTATATTATCTTAATGATTATTTACAAAATGCAAATGAAGTCGGTAGCTCTATAAACAGAGGCAAGACTCCATATAGTAGCACCACGCAGTGCAAGCCAGAGTAATCGATGGATGCAGGAAGATTTGTAAAATTTCTATCTAGTGCCTGCTCATCCAATAATGCCAGACTAGTGTCTAGCAGTAGATAAGGATTTTATGCACAAACCTTCCTGCATCCATTAATTACTCTGGCTTGCACTGAATGGCACTACTGTATGGAGAGTTTTGCCTCTGTGTAAACAGTTTAAGTAAGGAAAATAATGGTGATCATGTGATGTTTAGTGATTTATCTCTTTAAACTATATTAAATTTGAGTTTTTTTCATCTTGATGTGATCAGCTGTCAAAAGTACTATCCAAGTGATTGATGATTCATATATCAATCTGCTGTGCCCCATGTTCAATATTTTGCTTCAAAATTTTTTAGATATTTTGGCTGTTTTCTGTAGACCAATAAATTGTTCCTATTGATTTTTCAAATATTTTGTTTCCAGTTTAGATCATCTTTTCTTCCTGCCTCCCTCCCCGCTTAACTCTTTGTTCCCTGGTTATCTTTATTATTATTATTATTATTCTGTTTTAGATGGTTAATTGATACAATTTTTTTTAATTGTCTCTTTACCAACTCACTTTTATTAATACAACTCTTGTGTATTACACTTGCAAAGTAAACCTATTCATTATTAAATTCACATTTCTGCATAAATGTCTTGGGTCTTTTCCAGGTTTGCTCTACCAAAAGAACTACACACTTAACTAAATTTAACTTTGCTTTAATTCTAAAGATAGTAGTTTCTAACTATGTCACTGAATTACTTTACAATTAATTCAATCATTAGGTAATTGATTTCATGATTGTTATAATTTTGTATTTCTTGATCATTGATGTTTGTGAATTCAGTTATACGTAGTTTTCTGCCAAGTGATGTAAATGAGTTCAAACTTGCCATTTTGTTTTATGATTGGGCACTTTCAATATTAGATGATTATTAAAATAAAACTGTGATGAAAACTTAATAATGCCTCAGTGGTTTTGTAAATACCGATAAGTAAATTGCTAATTGAGATACTAATGATATTAATAAATCAAATGATCTTTGCGTGGAAGTTCATAAGAAGTTTAAACACTGGAAGTGAGAGTGGTTGGTTGCATTTTATGACTTATATAAATTGAAATATTAGTATTTTGAAGACGTAATATGAATTTGATCTTCTAAATGTTTAAATAATCTGCATTATATTTCAATGCATAATTATTGGGCTAAGAGTCTATCACGATATGCCTAATCATTACGACATTTTTGCACCTTGTCCACAATTATAAGGCAATTTAATTTAAAGCTTTTGATTTTTTTTTAAATTTTGGTA
Source organism: Epiperipatus broadwayi (assembly GCA_028023455.1). Lineage (NCBI taxonomy): Eukaryota > Metazoa > Onychophora > Udeonychophora > Euonychophora > Peripatidae > Epiperipatus > Epiperipatus broadwayi. The sequence continues at coordinate 1,106,943 of JAQFVV010012506.1, read as the reverse complement.
ATGACAAAAGTAGTAAAGATTTGTTTGTTCACATAATATATTTTCAGTCATTCATTTTCCATCAAACTTTATGCTTATGGTATGATTTTTGCTTTGTATCATTCACATTAGAAAGAACTGGGTTTGAAAGGGTAATCACCTATAAGCTTCTGTTTCTAAAGTACAATAAATTTTTTTGTAGATGTTACAATTTTGAAATGAGCTTTGTCCTTCAATTTTTAAATGCATTCAGTCATTTAAAAGTTTTGATATGTGTGTTCCAGTTTATTTGTCACCAATAAGTTTTAAATTAATACAGATTTTGAATTCTTTTCAGTGATGTCAATGTTTTGTCAGATACTCCTTATTTTTTTGAGAATTAATAATGATTTTCTATGATAATAGATATTGTTTCAATTATTTGAAAAAAAATCTGTTAAGATATTTTTTTTAGATATAATTGATTGTTTATTGGAAATGGCTACATTTTATTGTCAAATTCCTAAATGGTTGCTGAATATAGCTTTTTTCTGTTGAAGTATTTATATAGGAAAAAAGTAATGGTGTTCCATTTCAGAGCATGGGGTGTTTTTTTTTTAATTTGCTCAACTTCACTGTTCTCATTTTATATATAAATGGATCTGTGTATTACAAAAAAAATGTTTATTAAATTTTGATAATATAATTGATAAAGAAATTAAATTTTTGCTTGGAGAAAAATATTGAATAAATTTAATTTTTATTAGAGAATAATATGCTTATATTTTAGATAAAAATAAATGCTGAGTTACAATGATTCTTTAAGTTTATATAAAGATTACTAATAATTTAACAATAAAAGCATGCAACAAAGGTGGTAATGATGAAGTAGAAATTGAAATAATATGAAATGAAATTATGTGTTAGTAAGCTGTTAAAATGGATGTGAAGGGGAAAAAATTGAGGCAAAAATATATCGAGTATTGCAGTTAAATCTATAAAGTATATCAGATAATATGCCTGCAAAATTTTATTATTTTTGGAAATACAAGTAACTATCATAAAATGTAATTGTTAATATTTTGAAGATATTATTGATTAGGTTATTAAAAAAAATTATTGGGACTAAATTTTATATTTCTATAAAATTATGTGAGTAATGAATATTATTTTAAGTGATATTAAATTATGTATCATTACAAATAAAAAATTTGTAAGAATAGCAATTTATATTATATATACTATTTATAGAACAAATGAGAATCATGTCAATAATTATCTATTCTCCTGACATTTTTAAAATAAAAACGTATATGATTTGTATAAGAAGAATAAAATCAATTAAAAATTATTATATACATGTCATTCATACTATATGAAGTTAAAATTACAATATGAGCTATATATGTCTTACTCATTTGAATAAAATGGACTGGGTATTTCAAAAATGCATCCAGAATGAGAGGTCAGTTTGACTTATGGGCTCATGTAAGGTTGTGATATGCTAGAATTAAATTGAAAGATGCACTGAGATACGAATAAAATTTGAATGTATATGCATATAAAGATTATTCTTCACATAGCAAATCCAATTATTTTACATCACTTGGGACTTAGGGATTATCGTGAACAATGATACCAAATGACATCAAATGACTGGACTTGGTTAATGTTGTGTCATAATTTGTTATATAATTCTGCAGTTAGTGTTAGCATGGAAATTTTTTATATGTGTGTGTATGATATGAAGTAATAGGAAGAATGAATTAAGTAGCTAACAAATAAGTAGGCTTATATTAATTTAGATTTTTTTTTTGTATTGAAAGTAAAAAAACAATCACAAATATAAATAATCTCAGGATTTAAAATCTCTAAATTTCATTTAATTTTCTTTGATTATATCACTAGCAAACTTTTTTTTGTTTGTTTATCTTTTTCATCCTTTTTACATAAATCTTTCACAATTTTTTAGAATCTAATTTAAGATTTTAGTTGTCAGCTATTTTCATTTATTTTAGAGTTATGTTAATATTAATTCAATTTTAGTCTTTTAATTCTATCAGTGACAATATTTACTTGTGTTTTTTCCATCTATGGAATAGGTTTTTTTTTTTTGATCTTTTGTGATAATTCTAATGATCTTTTTTCTCTATTTTATGTCAACTAAATTGTTCTTTTACTGTTGCAATCTCACATCCATAAGGAAATATATATCAATTTCATTTCAGTGTCTTAATTTTTTGGTGATGTCTGTATATATAAATCCATTATGCATCTATTCTTAACTGTGTAGGCTAATGTCTACTGGTTCTATCAAATATAGTGTGATTCATAAATCACCAATGGTAAAATACTTTTGTTAATGTTAAAAAGTATTTTAATTATATAATCATATTTTCTTTTAATATCATTGTTTTTACCAAAAGTACTTTCTTTATCAGAGTTTAATTTTAGGATTAATTTTATCCTTTATATTTCCATCTGTATTTAATAATCTAGTTGAAGAATTTATAGTTGCTAATTTCTAAGATAATCTTTTGAACATTTTAGTCTTCTTAGCATTTATTTTTAACCATAATTTTCTTATCTTTATCTGTTAGGTCTTGTAGTATTTCCTAAAATTAAAAAGCCTTATTTGTAAAATAATCATATCCTATATAAAATTTGGACGATTGAAGTAATCTTCACTTGTTAATCCACAAAATTCTATATTTCCCATGAAATTTTGAACTGATGTCCTGTTATAATTATTGTCATGATTAAATTTTATTATATCATATGTAGTCTAATCAACCCCCCCTCCCCCCAATTTTGATAAATATTAATATGAATTTGAAATATCCTGGGTCTATGTCTTATTATTCCACAGGTTTAATCATTGAAATGTTTATAGAATGAATTCATTTGTTTTATAATCTACAAGCTAAAAATGGTAGGACCTCATACCCATTGGCTCTTTCTATAATGGGGTTTTTAATTATTTAAATGCAAATTATTCTTTTAATTGATTTGAATCCAAATTTCTCTATAAGTAAATTGTGATGATTTTAATAAAGAACTTATATAAACTCACTGATATATCTGTAATTACTAATATAGTTTTCTTTTTTTTTTTTTAAATATCAGTATAATGATTGCATTCTTACAACCACCATGTTTTTATTATTTAGATTAATATTGTTCCCTGATCAGTTGTGCACAAAGTATTTCTATTTTTCAAGGATTTTATGACTTTTTCTAAGAAGGAATGGTTGAATATCCTGGTAAAAAGCTCATTTTGTGTATTTATTTTATACAGATGATAATTAAGTTATATTGTTAAGATATGAAGTGAGTTCGCATATTTGGATCATGTAATTCCACTTTTTTTTTTTTTTAAACTGCTCATATCAAGTCTTCAAGTTCCCAGTTTTCATATTTTTTTCCTTAGAGTGATCTATTATAATTTACATTTTCACATATAAGATTAAAACTTCTACAGACCAAGATGTGGAGTTTTAATATCAGACAAAAATCTGTCAAATACAAGATTAATTTCAAACTAGAATATTTTTAGGTAACCTATAAAATTTATATGACTAGTATTTTTTTAAAAAAATCATAATATATTTCATTTATATCATTTTAATAATTTTTTAAAATTTCTAAATATATTTTGTTTTTGTGTTTTTTTTTTTTTTTTGGTTTTTATCAGTGTGTCTATAATGTTAATCATATTGCAATTGTCCACTAATGTATAAGCTCACATCCATTCTTTTACTATGTATATATTTTATGAACAATTTTTGCTTGTCAGATGAGTTAGAGATATTAAATGCCTGAATTTCTGGACCTATGTTGACAGCCCAATATTTTTTTTACCCCCATTATACTAATCTTATAAGGACTGCCTTCTATCCACTTTTGGAATAATCATTGTTGCACTGCAAATATTTTGAATTTTTTTTGGTACTTATCCGTGATTCTCTAATCACCGTCATTGTATTGCAAGCATGGATAATCTTGCTTAACAGATGAGCTAGCGATAACAGACTGCCCTTGTGGACAGAATGGGTTTTCCACTATATCACTCCCAAAATAGAAATTGTTATACTGGCTGTTTTTAACATGATGTCAGAGGATGAATAATTGTTATAGTCTTTATTAATGCAGAAACTCAGATTACCCTCTCACTATGTATGCAATTCACAAACAACCTTTGCTTGTTAGGTGAGGGAGAGGTATCAAACACTGAATTTCCATCCTTTTACTACCATGCAAAAACTTGAATAGTGCTGTTGCACTGTAGAGATACTTTCAATTTTTTGTTTTTAATGCAACCATCAATTGTTAAAGAGGTATATAACAAATTTTCATGAAAAATATGTAAAAACAAATATTCACTTTTAAATAAAACAAAAGCTTCAATTTTCTTCAATTTTTTTATCACCCATTATTAAGTTTAATCTGTTGGCATATTTATGATATTATTTAAGGTTAGCTGCTTATAATCCTATATTTTAACAGTTTTTGCAAACCAAACTCCTTTTATCTCTACTAATTTATGTTTGGTCAATATTTAATAATGCTAAAAAATTATTTAAATTAGATAGATTGTTTTGTTTTTTATTGCTGTTAAATTTTTATAATTTTTGATTTCTACTTTCTAATTATAACTATGTCTATAAACCTTAAAATTTGTCTTTTTCATACATGTGTTTGGAGTGTTTTTAATAATGATTTTGTATTTGTCCTAGGCAGAGCGATCAAACAACTTACATAGGCCGATTGGTATTGGCGTTCAGGGATTAGCTGATGCTTTTTTATTGATGCGTTATCCATTTGAAAGTGAAGAAGCTCAACTACTTAATAAACAAATATTTGAAACAATTTATTATGGAGCTTTAGAGGCCAGTTGTGAATTAGCCAAAGATTTGGGCTCTTATTCATCATATCAGGGTTCACCAGTTAGTCAGGGGGTAAGTTTTTGATAATTATTTTAAATGGTATTGATAAATTGAAATTTTATAGATAGTTCAAAAATATTTTATGTGCATATTTTTTCTGTTAAACAATTCTTAGTAATTTTAATTTGGTAAAAAAAGATATAAATTTGAATAAAAAATTAAAAATGAGTTCTCACACAATTATATTAAACCAATTTGTGCACACTTATATGTGTATGCAAATATACCATATATATTTATATATTGCTATGAATTAGTTAAATATTGGAGCATTTTTGTTTTGATCCATAAAAGTAACAATTCTAGTGAATAGAAAATCACTTAACATATAGAGAAAAATGAAAATTGTGATTAATAGTAAACCCGTCAACTTATCTATGTCATGAATTTTATTTTATCAGTTTTAATTTTTTCTTGTATTAGTAATTTACAGGACTTTTTTCAATCATTGAAACAATTTAATCAACTTAGTGGTGAATTTGTAGATACCACAATAGAAATGTTAAAGATTTTAATTGGCTAAACGTGCTGATACATTTATTTATTAAATAGATTTGACTTTTAAAAAGTCAATATTTTGAGGTCTGTGGCTTTTTTGAATAAAATATTCTTTAGTGAGGTTTCAAAAATTTCTAATGACATTATTATAGAGTTTTATATATTTAGTTTTTAATAGTTATTAGATTTTATTGTTTGTTTGTTATGATTATAGTTATAAGTTTCACATAAATTTTTTTATTTAAATATATTGGTGAAATTTGTATAAAACCTGTATAATGGTTTCTGTTCTATCAACTTGTTTTTATAATCAATGATTAATTTGAGTTATAATTATAAATATGGAACTCTGAGAAGAAAAAAGTTTGAAATTATATATGTTAGAGTGAAGGTTTTTTAAAGCCTAAGAATATGAATACATTTTCATGTTTGTAGTTTTGTGGTTGGTATTTATTGCTATGACACTGACATTTCAGATTATTCTCATCTGTCATCTTTTGAGTAATTGGTTGTCTCAGTAACTAATAAGAACTTACCTAGTAACAGCTAATGATCAATCCTACAGTAATAGTTAACGAGATCTATTAAGAAAACCAGATGCTCTAATAGTAACTGCAGATAACTACATCCAAGAATGAATTTAAATTCTGATTTTACATGTAAAAAAATATATTGAATCTATGTACAAAGTGTAGATTTAACTATATTTCGTATATTAGGATCAAATATTAATCATAATCTAATTTTAAAATATACATTTAAGGCAAATGAATCATATTTTGGAAATTATGTATTTTACATTTATTTGATAACATTTTGAAAATGAATCAAGAATTTTTAATTTAAATAATTACATCTATTTATTTTTTTATATAATTAGGACAAATACTAGAAAAAGTAATTTTCTTGATTGAATATTTTGCCAATATTTGGGCTAATAATATGATAATCTTTAACCTAATAATAATGATTAATAATAATTATTATATTTATTTGAAATAGATGGTATTAAAGTTAATGGAAGCATTTAAATAGTACATCATTTATCAGAATTAAGAAAAAGTATATTTTGTTTAGTAGCAGAATAAATATAATGATTTTATTAACTTTATTAGATATGAAAATTATAATTGTATATCATTGTGATAAAGTTAATCTATGGAGGGAAAACTAGTCTGAACTTTTGTCTGGTGTACATAAATGATGGATTAAAATAAAACATTCAGTACACCGAAAATATGTATTGTAAATACATTTTAGTTTAGGTCATTTGATAATTTTAGAAAAATTAATTGGCATCTTCCTGAGATGGAATTTTGCATAAAGATGTTGAAACTAAAAATTATTAATAATTTATTAGACAATTTTTTACATAGATGGCAATCATATGCAAACATTTTATTTATTATTAGGAATTGAACAATCTTGTTGACCTAGTCTCTTTGACTTAAACAACACTTATACATGATTAAATTTTGTCATTGTATTTAGTAAATGCACGCATAGTGCACAGAAAGCTTATGTAAATAGTCTGAACCTGTATTCAGTGCGCTTTAAAATTAGGAATAATCAAGCATATTTAACCGTAGAGGGATCTTCCAAACCACGACACAAGATAGCGATTTTTTATAAAGACAAGAATGGTCCATCTTGTCTTTAATCTAAATGTCCACTTATATAGGCGAATCTGAAATATCTTGATTTGGAACCATGAAGAAAACAACTACTTCACGCTCCCAAATCAAGATACTTCAGATTCGCCTATATAAATGGACATTTAGGTTAAAGCCAAGACGGACCGTTCTTGTCTTTATAACAAATCGCTATCTTGTGTCGTAGTTTGGAAGATCCCTCTATCGGCAAAATATGCTTGATTATTGTGAATTTTAAAGCGCATTGAATACAGATTAATGCCTGTTCAGAATAATGATTAAGTAAATTGTACTTTGAATTAGATCTAAAAATAATATGCTAGAATATTAAACGTTTTTTTATAATTCATGAATTTTCGAATAAGTACTCTTTTATTAAATTTTAATTGTCAATATATTAAAGTACATGATAATTTTTATATTTTGAAATTGTATTTATTTAAACTAAGCTCTTTTGTTTGATTCCATAAAATGCCTGTACATTATGGATAATTCAACTCTGTGTGTAAATATATACATATTCAAAAATTATCTACAATTTTCCTCACTGATAGAATACTATTTGAAGTTAGTAAATTTTTTTTTTAGTTATTTTAACCTATGACAAAAAGAGAATTAGAATAAAAAGCATTTACTTTCAAATAAGGCAATGCAACTTCAATTTTTTTTTTTTTGCTAAGATGCCTTTCGATGAAGAATATCTTTATCAAATCAAGACTATAATAAATTTAGCAAGCCAGCATGCATGTAAGCTACAAATTGGCTGGTCCTTGATCAAGAATAATAATATTGTTGCATTAAATAATCAATTCTTAAGAGGAATGTCATTAGCTCTAACATTAATAGTATTTTTGGAATTAATTATATGCTAAGCTTCTTTAATTTTATGTTTTTTGTGATTATTTTCTAGGCAAATTTAGTATCATCAAGTTTAAACAAATGACTAATTTTTTTTATGATCAACAAACATCAAGCTATAATACTCTCTGGCATTTCGTTTTATTATATAGATGAGCATGCTGAGATATTGTAGATTTTAAATTTGCTTGAATCTCCATATTGGTAGTCAAGGACATAAACCAGTTGAGCTTTATCTTTTCAAGCTTGCTCTTAGAATTTTCAATTAGTGTATTTAAAATAAAGGGTGTTTAAAATCAATGTTAAAATTAGTCATAAATTGAACAGATTTTTGTATGCACATTAGGGAATATAGGGCCTATCATAGCTATGGCTTGATGTTAGGTGATTTACTGAATTTATACCTAAAAATATTTTTTTTTATTTGAAAATCAAACATGATTTTGGAGTAACTGACTAATTAAATCACTTATAGTTCTCTAAATTGTTTTTTATCTGACAGAAACTTTCAAAGTTTTAAACTTATAAAATGAAAAGACTTTAAAATCTGCTATTTTATGTTAAAATGGAATTTTTGAAAAGGGATTTAGATATCCCCTAATGTGAAGTAACACCATCTCATATTAGTGGATATCTATATCCATTTTTAAAAATTCCATTTCAATATAAAATAGCAGGTAAAACCTTTATATTAAGTGATTAAAAACATTGCAAGTTTGAGTCTGGTAAAATTTAGAGAGGGATAAAAACTCCAAAATCAGGCTTGATAACAAATAAAAAAAATTATTTTTAGATATAAATTGGGTAAAACATCTAACGCTAAGCCATGGATTGATATGGCCTATATTCCTAATCATACCAAAATAAATTTCAATTATAAGTAAATATTTTAACATTGGTCTTCGACACCCTTTATCAATATGCTTAAAAAGAAAGATAGAGCTCAATTGGTCTATGTCCTTCATTGCCAATTTAGAATAATGCATATAATAGCTAATGTTAGTTGTTGGTAAGAAAAAAATCTTGGTCATTTGTTTAAATCTGCTGATGCTAAAATTATTTGTCTGAAAAATAATCATAAAAAATGTAAAATTAAAAAAGCTTAGCATATAATTCCAAAAATGCTGATAATTGTTTGGTCAATTTGTAGTTTATCATGCTATAGGCTTTGATAAAGATACCCTTCATTGAAAACCTAGCTTACAAAAAACAATAGTTTATTGCCTTATTTATATTGTCTATAGTTCATGTATTTGAAACCAATCACATTTTCCAGACATGCTGTGTATTTCTTCATAGATAGTTTATGATCTAATAATTAGTTCTGGAGGAATATGTACGTGCAAACAATTTTTAAATTTATCTGTGTGTATTTGCTTACTATTAGTACTAGAGTGCTGACATCCTGGATATATCTTACCTGCTATTATGTGGCTATTTTACGTATTGCCCATATGATGATGAGATCAAGCTGAAACTTCAAATATCTAATAATAATAATAAAGCCTAAAACTGTTAAATTTTTTGCCATAAAAAATCATCATTTTATCATAGATGTGAGCATATATATTTAATAATTTGTAAATTATGAAAAGCAGTTTATTAATGAAAACTCTTAACTTAATCTTCATTTTGTTATAGTTAAAAATCAGATCATTGACTTTTTCCCAACATGACCACTCTTTTAGTTTATTTTAATTAGGTGCTGGTTTTATGCAATAAAATTTTATTTCAAATATCAAACAACAAATGCATTTCACACAGTTTTGATATTATTGGTGATTCTCTGGACTCTTTCAAATTAGAAGTTAATATATTTGCCTTCTGTGCAATTGAAGAGTATCAGCATGAGTGTGAAAATGAATTCATTGCACTCTGAAATATAAATTGTCATTTTGCTTTTTAAATTGTGAATGAAAAATGGAATGATAAAAACTAGAAAAATGTTTAAATTTTTTTAAAAATATTTATTACTTATAAATATCAAAGAGTTTATATATCTAGTAAGCATTTTAACTGCAGAATTTTGTATGGTTATATATATATTGTGATCTTCTGGTTTGGCACCAGAAATAATATTTGTAATTGTATGGTATTATATCAGTAACATCTGATATTATCTTCTTCAAAAAAAAAAATGAAATAACGCGAAATTTTAAAATTTTTTTTATTTATGACTTAAAACTGTGATTAAAAGTACATGTAGGTGTAATTTAAATTTTTTTAGATGCTTATTATTTTACTTTAGGGTATAATTAAGGATAGGATAGGGGGGTGGCTTGTTATAAACATAGTCAGTTCAGTTCAAGTTTATGCTAATTTGTTTTATTTGTTCGCAAATAATTATTTAGACTTATTTGAGTGATTCTCTAGTTCATTTGCTTTACATATTTTAATTTATAGTATAAACAGTAAAATATGTTGCACTCATCATCATTAAAATAGTCATTTAGTCATATCAGTTTAGTGTCTATAGTGCATTGTTTGTAAACATTCATGTATGTCAATATCATTATTCAACTTCATTTTTCATTTATATGCTTCATTAAATCATTAAATATCACATCCCATATTCAAATATTTAATTTCATAAATAATAGTGTTAAAAACCAGTTTAACTACATTTTAAGTGAATTAATTGAGCATTGGATTAATGAATTATTGAACAATAATTATACTAGAAAATATTTTATTAATTAAAACAAGTGTTATTGGTTTTTATTCTGTTGTTTTTTTAAAGTACAGAATATTTAATCCTTAGTTCAATTTAATATTTAATATTTTTTTATTTATTTAAATTGAAAGACAGAATAACCCCCCCCCCACACACACACACACACACTTTTTTTTTTTTTCCAAGACAAGTTTCTTGCATAAATTAAGTCTTTGTCTTTGTCTGGTGATCTTTGAACTTTCAGATATCTTGGACTATTGGAAAAGAAAAAGTGTGAGGTAGTATTTTAAAAATCTATAAAAAGGGATACTGATAATTCTAGGGAGACTCCAATGACTACAACTCCAACTATAAACTGCTAAAAGATCTTCCAATACTGTTTCATTTTTAACTTCATTTAGTAACAAAGTTTGGTAGTATAATTTTTTCTTCTTCCAAAGTTCAAGCTGAAAGAATGAAATATGTTATTGGTTTACAGACATGAGTACTTAAACCACACTAAGAGATACGTTGATCCTATTCCTTGACTGACTATTTAGATTCTCCATCCGTTGTCTAGAATGCATGTAACTATATTATTTAAGTTTAAATTGCCACTATTAAAAGAAAGAATGTGAATGTATTGTAAAATTGCTCTATTTAAACTTTAAACCTAATGGGAAAGAAGAATGTTTGTTTATTTTTCAAAATTATTTTTCTTAAGTTTTAATTATATTATTAATGGAACAATTGCGACATGTGTAATTTGCGAACTGTTATTAAACATTTTCAGAACTCTTTATAAAAAAATTGATGCTAGTTATGAAGGAAGATTTAAAAGGATACGTCTGAATCATTTAATTTTATCGTCATTATTATTAGAACATTTTCGTAATTTTACCTATTTAAAAATACAAGATTAAATGTGCAATTAGAATGTAATGTTAATATTTACCTGTTTTTCCAAACTGATAGGAGAAACGAATTTATAAAATGGATAAATTAAATGACTTTGCTTTATTAAATGCACTCCTCACTCACTGTGAAATTTTTCTGTCTATAATCATGCTAACAAACCCATCTAAATAAATGTTATTACATACGTTCTGAATGGCTCTAAAAATATAAAAATAAAATGTTTGAATATATCCTAGGAATGAAATATGAGCTTCTACTTTATTTGCGTCGTAAAATTGTATATTGCTTAATTAATAAAATTCCTCATATATAATGTCAACAGCAATTCATTAGCTAACAACTGAGAACATTGAATCTGCTCTTATGAATTTAAAAAATAATATTGTTTTGTTTTCCTGCAGGAAACGTGTTATGTATTCGTCAATATTTATATTTCTGTGCTAATAATTATTATTGAAGAGATGACCAAGGAACGTCACTCATAAACTATCAATAAACTTTTCGTTTTTATAACGAAGAAAGAAAATAGAACTTTATTTATTTATTATTTAATAGTATTTAGACAGATAGTAATAGTTTAAAGTTTGTTTTATTAGTTTTATTATTTTTATTATTATATGTATTATTATTCTTCCAGAATGTCTCATTAAAAGCATAATAAGAAAAAAATATGCTAGGTAATTTTTTTTATTAGTTTAATATTCGTTTTACCGTGTGTTAGATTATCACATACTTGCGTGGCAAGAGAGTGAGGCATCCATGTAACGCTATTAGGGGTGATAGCTCTTCTTTAAAAGAAGCACATTATATAGGTTCTTATAGTATATCTGTGCGTTTTCAACAGATTTAAACAATAATTATTTAACCTGGAATATAAAGTTTTATTATTTGTCTAAGCCAAATTTTTTGCTTTAGATTTGTTCTAATGTAAATGCACTATAAAAAAATTATTTTGTCTTGCTTGTCAATAGAAATTATTGCCTTGTTTTTCAACTGTTATTAGTATATTACCAAGTCCTAAATATTATATTATCAGATATGAAATATTTATTTCTTATTGCTTTTACAATTAATAAATTGACATTTTAACAGTAGTTCTTTGCTTACTGGGATTTGAATTGTCTGTATTATTATGCTTGTATATGTGTTCCATTATATCAACTTAGCTATAATCATATGTTAATTGCAAGTACAAATGATATATAATCAATCGATTTTGGAGGAAGAGGATGGCCAATTGTTTGGAAGGATTAGAGATTTATTTAAGTGAATTATTGTTTTTTATTATGCTTGAATGAAAAAATATTTTTGTGGCTATACGTAGTAAAGTTAACAATGTTTTATAGTATTTATGGGATCGAGTAATCCCTTCTTTTCTGTGTATTGAAGTATTTTTGATAGGAGTAGATTGAATCCTCCAGTTTTGATATTTGGTATTATGAATTAAATTATATGAAGTTTAGTATATTATCTCCCTGATCATTTGGTGAAGAGATTTATTTCCACCTGTTTAGTTAGTCTCAGAAGTAGACTTGGGAGTTGTTGTGTTGACATTTATCTGATTTGAATTGTAAAAATCTTTTATCCCCATGTGTTTATTGAATGTTTTTCCAGCTTATACTATAGCCAAGTGCCAGATAATTTATTGATAAAAAGAAGAATAAAAGCAGAATAGATTTTCTTACAAAACAGCTGTAGTGAAGTTAGTGATTAAAGCTTGATTGTCCATTGCCTTCGTCCGTATTATGATCATATTATAACTTCATAAGCAAACCGATTAGATTGATTAGAATTAATTATTGATTCTTTGACACACAACATAATACAGTCTCATGCATAAAGTGTTAATTTGAAAGATAAAAAAATCCATCAGTAATGTATAACTTTAATTATCATTTTAAAACATTTTGTAGTGATCATTTAGGTTTCATATCATTAATTTTTATCATTCAGTCATCATTTGATTAAGTAAGCAAGCAAAGATAAAACATAGTTAATGAATAGAATTATTTATTTTTATTTTAGCAAAATAAAACGTAGTTATTTAATAGAATACTTTACTTCAAGGTTGCAAAAACAAAATATATTTAATCAATGGAATTATTTCATTTTGCAAAATAAGTTTGATAAGAATATATTTAATTAATGGAATTATTTATTTCATTTTGTAAGACATAGTTTAATAAGAATAGGTTTAATTAATGGAATTATTTATTTCATTCTGCAAGATTAGTTTGGTAGGAATATATTTAATTAATAGAGCTATTTATTTCATAATATCAAAACATAGTTTGATATTATTATTAGGTTTCAAACCCCTTTACTTTAGTTATAGTTACTGTGCATTTGGAGTAAAATGCAATATTTTAATTTTATTTTATAGTGTAATTAAAATATTTAACCCATGTTGTTTGTCATAGATTTATTAAGTTAATTGTTAACTGAGTGTTATAAAACAAAATGTTGAATATAAAATAAATTTTGTAGTTAATTACTACAAGTGTATGTTTATATTTCTTCAGTTTTATAGATTTATCAGAAGTAACTGATAACTAAAAACCATTTGTTTTACAGTAAAATATGTGGATTTTATTTTGGTTCATCATTTAATGTTAAGAATATAAGATGTTTCACAAATCTATCGAGATGTTTTTGATAGATGGAATGTGTTAGATTTGAAATTTAAGAGATCATATTGTGTTATTTATTTTATGTAAACTTTAATCAGTGATACTAAATACATCCAAAATTTGTACTTATACCAATGAAAAAGAGATTAAATGTTTGCTTAACTATTTTTCTTATTTTGTTAATAAATATTTTGTTACTCAAAATTGTATTTAGAATTCTTCTTTAACATTCATTCGCGTTTCATATTTCCACACATGCTCACACATTTATTTTATTTAATGTGATATAATTGTATTTTCATTTAATTATGATCAACCTCCAGATATGATGATATTGATTTCCTTGATTCAAAACACTGAATGAGATGCCAATTATTTACTGAATTTCTAAAAGGGTTTTATTATTTAATAATTGTTTAGATGATGAATTAAAATCAAAATATGCCTGATTTCTTTCATTATATAACTGCCATTATTTAGTTAGGGTATTGCTTAGTTTATATTATTATTTTCATAATATTAAATAATAGTTCTTGAGAGATAGAGATTTCAGATTAAGCCATGCCATAAGCTAATTCCCTGAGATCTTCAATTTTTAATTCAGAGTAAATAATAAATTCAATTAATTAGGTTAGATTAGTGTGTAATTAAAAATTTAGAATAAGTTTAGTTTAAGTTTAGATTCAACTTGTTATACATTATAGTTTCTAAATACACCTGGGTCTCTTTTTACGCGGATTTATTTAACGTGATTCACGTTTCTCCGGAAGTCGAACTCCGATAATGCGCTATTACTTTAAATAATAAATTTCGCGTATATTGAAAGTAATAGCACATTATTGGAATTCGACTTTCATCTTAATAATTTCAATATTTTCACTGCTTTATAATAGTAAGATTTTATGCCGTAATGAAATTAAAATCATGATTTCCACATTTTATGTATACACACATCAAATTTTACAAGATTATAATGTAAATTTGTTCAAACATTGTGCGTGTTAATTTTGCATTTTAAATCACATTTTGTTTTTGCTTTTTTAAAAAGAACATAATCAATTATTAATCATTTAGTGTCGGCAAGTTTATTTTTAAAAGATGAGTAATAGCAGTGGGTACAGTTAAAATTGAAAATTAAAAAATTAAAGACAAAAATAAGAATTTAATTTTTAGTTGTTAGATTAATTACTAATTACGTTGTCACCAGAAAACCATTAACACAACGTGAGAGTGACATTGGCGCTAGTTGTATTTCCTCTTGTGAAGAATCTGATTTTTTACCAGTTTGCAAACGAATCTGTTTATTGGCAAATAGTGATAATAATTAAAACGTGTATAAAAAAATGTAAATTATGCATAAAAATATATTGTTTTGAATAAAATTAAATATTATAGTTAAAAAAAGTTTGTCTTTTTCAAATTTGAAATTTTTTATTAGTCTTATTTTATTTCCTTATTTTTTTTTTTTTGCGCAAATTTTAAAGTAATTTTACGTTGGTGCTTTGCTTTTACGCGAATTTTGAAAAATCACAGTCCATATTCTCTCTTTTTCAAGGTAAGTTACGTCTATTTTTGCGCGATTTCGTTTGCGCATTTTCTGAGGAACCTATATCGCGTAAAACGAGACCCAGGTGTATTATATTTTAGTTATTAGTTTAATTTTCTAATATGGTAGAGGCTGTTCAGTGCATGTGGATGATGGGAGGAGGTGAAGCATACTATAATTAGTTAATTTTAGCTGGTAGAATTTTACCAATTTAATTTTTGTTTAGTATAGAATTTAATAATGTTTTATTTCCTATTCATTATAATATTTCCTCCCACATCTAATGTACATTTTACACCTCTGTATCCCTCAACTGGGCTAGTTTAAGATGAAACTTTAAGAGCCTCATTGATAGCTTTAAAATAAGATAAGATTAGTTTGATAGTTTATTCTATGATCCATAGAATTTGTGCCCCGGGTATTTGTTAGTGATGGTGATCGGTGGTGAGAGGGGTAACAATATATAATGGGTATATGCATTGATTCTTTGTGATTTATGTAATGATAGAATGACATATGAGCTCTTAGCATTCTTGGTTCAAACTGAACCTATGATTTTTGGTATTCAAACATCAAGAGAAGAGAGGCTAACCATGCAATTATTTTTTTTATTGAAATGTGTATTGGAATGTTTTTAAAAAATCAGTTTAAATATATATAATGTGGACTTATACACATATGTAAAATATAATGGTCTTCATGACATGATAGAGTTTCGAACCATGCCCATGATTTGAAAATTGAATCTAAATGGACATTTTATACTTTTTCCAGTATACCATAGCAACTAAAGCTAGTCTTTCAGTTATTATTTAGTAAATGGTTATCTAATTATTAACAAGAAAATAAATGAAGACTGGTTAAATCCACACTAATTGGCATTTGGCTAGTTTTTGTATGCTTTATAACTATTGTTTGGAAAGAATTTGATGATTTCTGCTTTATATTAGGAATACTGGTTTACTTTTTTTATAGTATGATCAGCATAGCAATGGTGATAATCTTTTTTTTCACTCAATAGGATATTTTTATTGATAGATTACCATATTAGTCAGGGTAAACGCTGCTTATATTAATATAAAACTGATCATTAAATTCTGTTGTTATAGCTCCAGTGTTAGATATATAGCAAATTGATTTGGGTTCAAAACTTTAGATTATTTTTGAAGTTCAGGTATTGGAAAAAAAAAAAAATTGTTGGTGGGGAGGGGGGCATGAAATTTTTAAGAATTTTTATAAGTTTTGGGTAATGATAAATTTGGGTTTTTTCTTTAAAAATAAATATTTTTTTAAAAATTGATTAAAATTATATGAAAGTAAATTCTATATAATTTTTTATAATTATACGATTTCTTTCAAACATTTCATTTCAAATAATATGTGCTAATACTAAAATATTAGGAAATAATAAATTTATATATTTATTAAAACTATTGTTTTACTATGGATGTCTTTACATAGTCGTACTTATAATTTAGCCATGGTAAAAACAAATAATGGGTTGCAACAAATTTTTGTCGGAGTAAAATGATTTAAAAGGTTGTGTGCCATTGTACTAAATGCTCAAAATTCACACTGACCAAGATCATAATCCAGACTAGTCTGTGGACAATCATCTAGTGTTCATCAATTATTCACGCCAAAATATATAGTTCTGGAATAGGTTAAGAAATTTTTTTTCTGAAAGCATTATATTTATTATTTGCAATAATTATACAAATTAATAGCAGATATTTTTAAAATAATATATGGAAATATTATATTTTTAAAAAATTAATTTATTCATGTTATACATGACAGAAGTTTCAAACAACTGCATCAAGATTTAAAGGAATTTAATTTGTCAAACAAACCATGCTTATATAATATAAATTATACAATAATTAGTTGTTACTAACAGAAAATTAACAAGTTTGAGAAATTGATGAATATTATTGAATGGTGATATTAATGGCTTTGCATTGTTTAAATAAAATTTTCAAAATAATCTGGCAAGTAGTTTATGATTGGTTTCTCTCATATAGTTTAAACTATTTTCTGTAACTATCATCTTTCTATATCATATGCTGTCCTGTATAAATATTAGTAATATGGTATTAAAGAAAAATAACAGTTAATAAATATTAGAACTCTATGTAAATAAGATGTATAAGGATTGCCTTTAACAATAATAATTTGAGTTTTTCAAATTATTGCAGAGAATTAAACAAATGATAGTTGGTGAATAGTGTAATATTTTTAATTCCGGGTCAATGCTTTTTTTTTACTATCATGCTATTGCTTGCATTAATTCCCCTGATTACTGTCCTCCCTGGAAATTTAATTTGTTATTAAAGGAGAAATCACAGTTTATGAATATTATCTCAACACTGATATCCCCCACCCCTCTTTTATAGTACTGAAGTGTGAACTTAAGTAATCCCAACATTTAAGCCATTAATATATATATAAAGTATTTTTCAAATAATAACAAAATGTAAATTGTTTATATCGCATACATATATATATATTGAACCACCATCGTAATTTTTTTTTTTTAAAAAAAGATTAGTAAAGTACTGTGTTATATTTTTCTTTTAGAATAAAACTTCTTAGCATGGGGGGGGGGGGCTAAAACAATTAGAAAAAATTTAACACTTTTTTTTCTCTCTTTGTAAAGAAAAACTTTTATAATATATAAAATAAAATAAGCAAATATGTAGTTAGTCTGTAAAAATAAAATGTTTGCAAAACTTTCAAAGATATAATTAATTAGTTTATAAGATTGCAGATTAAATTGTATTAATTAAAAAACTAACTATCTTAGATGAATCTGAGCAAAGGATTAAGATAACCAGAAATGTAAAATTAATTAAAACACAGATTTCAAGTTAAGATCAAAATTTAAAAATAACAGTAAGAAATTAAAATAATAGGAGCGAAAAAAATATATAAAGTCGCACTCTATTGTTATACAGTCAGGGCTGCAATCTGCTAGATCATTCATCAGTTCGGATTATTATTATTCAGTTCAGACAGAAAGCAGAATCCAAACAACCAGAGATCCAGATATTCGCTGTACTAAATAGCAGTAGTAAGTTAGTCAATTACTGCTGTGGACAACATCCATGCAAAAGCTGCAAATCTAGAAACATGCATTGCTAGGCAACTTTAGAAAATTCAGCCGGACTTCAGGCCCCTAAAACTCTCAACAAAAAGATAAATGAACTGAGCCTTACCTGAACCAACGCCCAAAAACAATACCTAGATTGTAAGTAAATGCTGTGGCAAACTCTCCCATTTTTAACCCGAAGAATGGAAAACAAGCCCTAGAACTATCGATGGAGACCAAAAAGCCAACCATTTGGAAACTGACAATCATGAAAACTTAAGTAAAGATAAATTTATTTTGATCACAGTCCTAGACTTGTTATTTTAAATGAATGAACTTTCATTAGCTGATTATTATAACTATAACCTAAAGTCATTTATATTTTTCTTGTGTCAAATCTTTTGTTGTTATAGTATATTAAATATATGTGTGCATACATAATTAAATATTAATGTTTGCCTTAATTGTCATTTTGTCTATTTTCTCTTTCTCTCTTGTCACTGCATCACCAGTAAATCAGTATAGTTTTTTATGTGTTAAGTAAATATGCTGGACCCTGAGACAGAGTATGATCTAGTCATGGGATATTTCAAGCACTGGATTGTTTGCCTGCCATCCAAAGCATGCTGACTATCTAACCTGTGGGTAGCTGGTGCCTGAAGTATATCCTCAAAACAAATAAAGTGCTTTGGATGGCAGGGGTTTGAATCTAGAAGTCGAGGTGGGCCACGGTTTGGAAATGTGATCGTGTTATGATGCTTTGTATAGCTCGATCTGACCGTAAGTATCGTTGATGGTTCGGCTATCAATGGTATTTTCCCCTCTGCTTGAAGGGCCGATCCATTCCTGTATATACACCTGGGTCTCGTTTTACGCGATAGATAGGTTCCTCAGAAAACATGCGCAAACAAAATCGCGCAAAAATAGACGTAACTTACATTGAAAAAGGGGGGATGCGGTCTGTGATTTTTCAAAATTCGCGTAAAAGCAAAGCACCAACGTAAAATTACTTTAAAATTCGTGCAAAAAAAATATAAGGAAATAAAATATGACTATACAAGACAAACTTTTTAACTACAATATTTAATTTTATTCAAAATAATATATTTTTATGCATAATTTACAGTACAGTAATTTACATTTTTTTTATACACGTTTTAATTATTATAGCTATTTGCCAAAAAAACACGTTCGTTTGCAAACAACTAGCACCAACTTCACACTTATGTTGTAACAGTGGTTTTCTGGTGACAACGTAATTAGTAATTAATCTTTGAGATGATGATTTTATTAATTGTTTATGAAACTAACAACTAAAAATTAGATTCTTATTTTTGTCTTTAATTTTCAATTTCGTTTAAAAATCAAATTTCACATTAATTTCAAGTCGCAGTAAGTAATTTTTAAATTGTTAATTACAATTAAAAATCAGATTTTAATTTTTAATTGTGCCCACTGCTATTACTGACCTTTTAAAAATAAACTTGTGGACACTAAATGATTAATAATTGATTACGTTTTTTTTTTAAAAAAGCAAAAACAATGTGATTTAAAATGCAAAATTAACACGTACAATATTTGAACAAATTTACATTATAATCTTGTAAAATTTAATGTGTGTATATATAAAATGTGGAAATTATGATTTTAATTTCATTATTGCATAAAATCTTATTATTATAAAGCACTGAAAATATTGAAATTACTAAGATGAAAGTCAAATTCCAATAATGTACTATTACTTTCAATATAACGTAAGTGCGCAAAATTTATTATTTAAAGTAATAGCGCATTATCGGAGTTCGACTTCCAGTAAAACACAAATCGCGTAACTTCGAAATCATGTTAAATAAGTCCGCGTAAAAGAGACCCAGGTGTATATTTTTAAAATTATTATAAAATGGTTTAAACCCATTATATGAATTTTTATGACGTATTCTGTGACATCAAAGTAAAAATATAATTTAGAGATGAGCAAAATAGTTATCTAAAATCCTGATGGAAATTGAGATCTGTATACAAATTGATGATACAAATTTATTTAAATGTTTGAGCATGTAATATAATAGTTATCATTTAGCATTTTCAATAATATTTATTTCAAATATCAATTACCTAAAATATTGTTTAATTTATAATCCTTGGTTATTTTTTTATATTTAGATTGTAGTCTTATTAATGGGATTATTTTGAATAATTGAAATGCTGTAGCACACCAATTTGAATAATTATTTATTTCATAGGCACATCATTTAAAATTATTTTTATGGCTATCAAAATAAGTACAAGTGCTCAAAAAATTTAGTCCCATACATACATTAGTTAAATTACATATTCAAAACTGTTTATTTTGTTTTCATTTAAATTTCTCTCTGCTATTTTGATTTGATCACATTGTGTGTAATTGTGTTGAATGTTAATATTATGACAATGTACAATGCATTTAATATTTTTCATCAATTTTGAATTTTTTTTAAATAGTAAATTCTCTTAATTTTATGATTTTTTTTTTTTTTTTGAAGAAGAACTGGTTTCATTGTTATATTTCTCAATATTGTTTTAATTAGTATATTACTTTTTTTTTTCAACATTTTGATTATATATTTTTGTAAAAATAAATAAATACACAGCAGAGACTATATTATTCAAAAATTTTTGAAAAAAATTATTACTATAGTAGTGGTCTTTTACGACAGTATTTCAAGTTTTTTCAATACAAAAATACATTCTCTTCTATTATTACATATATATAAACCTATCAAAATATGTGATTTCATATGCGTTTACATAGACTTAATAATAGTATGCAATATGCTATGGCTTCTCCTTTATCAATGTCAGGAATCCCTCAACCACTATGCCCAGAAAAACTTGTTTGCTACATTACCTTCCCTTCCCTTTTCTTTCTATTTCCCATCCTATGTTTTCCCATATTCTTCTCTATCCTGCTCCATCCCATTTCCACATCATCATGTTTGCCCACTCCCCCACACCCTTCTTTTTTTCCAAATGCACCATAAAAACCAAGAATCCATTTTCTGTATAATCACTTAGTTTATGTTTATTCTTCCATTTATTCATATTTGTACTCTCCCTGCTCATACACATTTACATTTAATTAGCAGATGCCTAATATTTTCTGTATCTTCCTTATATAACATTTCTCCATTTATGTGTACTTGTTGCTAACAATCCTGTTTGAGCCTTAAACAGTAAACTAATTACTATTATCATAAATTAATTCCCACTCAATATTTTATTAGCTTTTATATATTTAAACTCTTTTTATTCTCCATACTACATCTCTAACTCCCTATTTTTTATTAATGCATCTATTTTTCTATCCCATTCTTTGCCACTATAAGACTCTACAATCATCCTAATTCAATCATCTTTTGTACAAGTATACTGATATAAAGTCTTTATCCAAATCTTCTGCATACTGTAATACCTTTTTCATTCATCTTGTTGCCTGTCTTTAACTTGTAACCCAATTAAATACCATTTTGTATTCTCTTACTATCCATAAATTGCAATCTAATGAACATTTTCATTTTGCTTTTTGCATCTCTTGTATAAAAACTTGACCATCCCATTTCTCCTTGAATTGCCTCCTTTGCTATCCATACCTGCATCTAATTTTGTGCTTCTCTTTATACTTTTTTCTAAGTAATCTAATACCCCTTTACTAACACACAATACATCATTACTATACGTTAACCCTGCTACTGCCACTCCCTTCCATACAGTTATTGCTACATCATAATTATTATATGAAAGCATTAATTTATCAGTCCTTTTCTTTGCTTCATTTATCAATTTTTTTTCACATTTCTCAGATTACTTAAGACGATGCCCAAATAATACTTATTTGGCATATTTAATTTTATATCCCCCAATAAAAATTTCTCTTCACTTTCCCCAGAATTTATCAACATTACTTTTGCTTGTTCTTCACTAAATTTAATTTCCATCTCTTTACCCACCCTTGCACACGTCTTCAGCATAACTTTGATATCTTCCCTACTTTCTGTGCACAAGAAGATATCAGCAAATAAAAGACCTGATAATGTGTATACACTTCCTTGCCATCTATTAATGGTATCTCTACCTTTCTTTTCTCTCATATATAATAAAAAAATAGGTGACATAGGGCATCCTTGTCTTAGTCTTACCCCATTTTTAACTCTGATTTTATATCTTGTAATTGATACGTATAGTAATTATTTTCATACAGTCTCTTCATAAGATCCACTAAAGCTCCATTCATTCCCAAATTTACTAAACTTAACCCGTTATCTATTTCTATTTACACTATCATATGCCTTTTCTATATCTATAAAGACCGTATATAACTATTTGTATTCCTACTCATATCTATAAGTTGTGTGACTACAAATAAGCTATCTCCTATATGCCTATCCATTGTAAAAGCATCTTGCATTTCTCCCATTATATTATTTTTTTCCCATCCATTTGACCACACTTCCAGCCACCATATATGCAAAAACTTTATATAACATTGACATTACCGTTATCTATCTATAATTGTTTATCTTTCTATGGTTCTTATCCTTTTCTTTAATTAATAGCCTTGCTTGTTTTATTCCAGCTATCTGAAAATTCTGTCTTCTGTGCCATCTTCTAGAACATGATTTTACCCTATTTCCCAAATTCATCACCCTCTCTGCTGCCTATCTATCCAAACCTCTTGCCTTTCCACTTTTCAACTTCTTCCCTGCTTCATTTCAATTCATTTTCTGTAAAATTCATTCTTCCATTACATATTTATTTAAGATTGTTTCTGATTCGTCTCTAGACTTTTTTTTCATCATCATTAATAATACTATTTTTCTCTACCTATATTTCTCCTTTTAATATATTTCCAAAATTTTTTACTCGCATCTTTTCCATTTTTATTATTTTCCAATAATTTATATACTTCCTGTCCGTTTAATAAATAATTATAACTACAATAATTTACTATTAAATTTTCTCTCTATAATTATCTATTTTAGCCAACTTTTTTTTTTAAAAAAATAGTTTTCCCATTTAATGTTAACATCTTTTTCACTTTTTTTTGTTTTTAATAGCATATTTATATTCTCTGCATGACTTTTTCTCTTTTACATTTCTACTAATTCTCACTTTTCTATTTTAGTATTCTGAATATTCTCACCTAAAACCCTATTTGCCACTTTTTTTTCTTTACCACACCAGTCCTTATATTGATCCCCAACAAACTCTTCCATGATTTCTTCTACTTTCTTTTTATTATATTCTTCTAACTTATTCTTGTCATTTATTCTCCATCCACATCTTAACTATTTCCATCACACTACTAACCATTTCTATTATAAAGAAATGATTACTATTATATACTCTATTTTCATTATCAAATGTTAATTTTCCACACTTTATTCATTCCTCTTTTTCTCTAGTATTAATCTATTGTGTGAAATATATTATTTCTAGGTCATGTGTATTGCACCACATACTTTGACAAAAATTTTCCAAAAGCTGTCCATTCTTATTACCTCTGTCATCAATTTCTTCAGTATACCCATTCATATCTCCTATAATGATTATTTGCTTCCCCTTAGGGTTTTTTTGAAACTATATCCTTAACTAGGCATTCATATAAGTTATAATTTGACTATTTCCAGTGGCCATATATATTATAGCTACTATCCATTCGTGTCTTAAACTAACCTTATCTCATATCACAAATGTTCTTGACACTTGACAGTATTTAATTTTTTTTTTGACATAACTCATATCACCATCCCTTTTTTATTTTTTTTTTCTATTTATACATTACCATATCAAATCTTACAGTGTAGGTTCTTTAGATGTGTTTCCACTACTGTTAATGCATTAACCCTTTGTTTTTAATGGCTTAGTTTAATTCCAACTATTTTTTGGTCTCCTACCACTTGCACATTCAAATACCCAATTTTAACAATTTCTTGCTTTTTTTACTATCCTTTTATAAATTCTTTTGACTCTTTCTTCTCTGTTATATTTGTAATTAACTTATTTAAATTTAGTTTTACAGACCCATTTTTTCACATCTACAATTATATCTGAATCAGCTACCCTTTGTTTACTTCTTACATCCCATCCATTTTTAACCCTCTTTTTGATAATACTGCAATTTAAAACCCTATCCCCTTTATAAGTTTTCCGAAATATAATATTTTTTCGTAAATCAAACCTCCTAATGCTTCATTTTCATGTTTTGCTAAGTGCAATCCATCTTTACTATATAACTCCTCTTACTAATAAAAAATCCCACACATCCACAAACATAACATTATTTCTCTCCATAAATTTTTTTAATCTCATTTATAGAACATGCCCTATCTAATATATACCTATTATCTAACCTTGATAGTAATCCAACTATTTCTACTCTTCTTTAATCTTATTCAAACTACCAATCAATTATTTGTATTCATCCATTACTCTCTCCGATGGCTTTGACAAATTATTGTTCCTATCATAACATAAACATCTCTGTTCCCCTGTTTCTTTTTCTTACCTGTAACAACCTAATTCTAGCTCCAGTTAAACATACTCTTGCATACCTATTTTTATTTTCCCTTTTAACATCTCCACATCCTCTAATTATAGCATCCCTCATCAAGATTGTCTCATAGTTTACTTCCACATACTTCATCCATAACATCTCCTCTATCTTCTAGTCTTAATTATCTACTTCTTTCTTATCATTTCTATTCATTAATTTTCTGATGTGCTCATGCTTCATATCTACCGCTTTTAATTTTACTTTTCCGTGCTTTACCTCTTCCTCTATCTAATTTTTTTTGCCTGTCTCCATTGCACTACTTATTTTGTCATCCAAATCTCTTGTGATTTCACTAAATATATTCTTCATTTTATCATCACTATCTATGCTTTCTTCTATTTCTCCTGACTTTGTTTAAATTATTTACATTTGGAAACCTTTTTTTTTATCACATTTATACATGATCTACACAACCATACATCTTTTGCATCCTTCCTAGTCTTATTTAAGCATTTCAAATGGAAAACCTTATCACATATTATACACTCTACGAAAGCACGCCTGATTGTCTTCTGACCATCATATTTATATTGTGTTATACAAATGCAATTCTTATTTCCTTATTTTTTAATTCCTCTACTCTATATTTAAATTTATGTTTTTTCTACCATTCTTCAAACTTCTATACAAAAGGGGAATTGTTTTTTTTATAAATGATGCCCGATAAACACATGCTCCCCTAAATTTACACCTCAATCATTACTTTCTTTCTCAAATAAATCACTTACTTAAATTGGAAAAAATTTTCATGGTAAACTTCTTAAAATTCAAATCTTACTTATGACTTAGTTTTAAAGCCTCCTTGCAATAACACAAATATTTTTTTTATTTATATTTAAAATGTAGCATATTGAATCATTTTCCAAACTTAAGCAATATTTTTCTCTATCTTTCCAAATCCAATTAAATCTTTCTCTCTGCACTCCAATTCTCTTTTCTCATCCGCTCACTAAGCAAATGATCTCTGGCGATAAATAACCATAGTATAGTAGCACAGCAAGCACCAAGTGCAAAGAATGTAAAATATATTAATAAATTTCTTAATAAAGTTTTCATTTCATATGCCTTCAAAATTAATAGAGGAAAATGGAGAAATTAAATTATTTCATAACCAAGTTGATTTTCAGAGTTTGGCAATGTTCAGAAACGGTAACCAAAAGAAAGGATAGGTTTACAAAAAATTAGCCTTTAACTTCTTTCATGATTCTTAAACAAAAGAAAAATAATTTCCTCTTATTTAAATGTAGAAGCTTTCATTCATAAAACAATTTTCCAAATTTACTTTTATACTTTTAATTATATATTTCACATAAAGGTGAACATAAAAATTTGTACTATAGGGCATACATACACAAAATATGAAGTGTGTGTGGGGGGTATATATATTTCAATTCAACAATCACCATAGTTGTATGGATAGATCAGATTTGCTTTTGAAAATTTTACTAACATCATGTTATATACTCAAGTTGGAAAAAAAAGTATTTTTAAACAAGAAGTTTGTTTTCTACAAATTTAGTAATAAGTAGCTCTTGAAAAAAAAAAAAAATAGACAATTCTGTAGAGAAGGAAAACGAAAAGATTCTCATATTATGTAAAAAAAATTGATACTAATAAAGTAATATTTATTGCAAATGAAAAAATAAATATCCATTTAGAAGTAAAAATGAAATAAGACTTCAATGTATCAAAAATAAATGCACAAAACTGAAGCAATAAAAATACGTTGCAAGCATATATACTAATTGAACATGAAATTAAGCAGTAAGTTAGCAATTTTTTAACGTCTGATATAAAAATTACAAAAATAAATAAATAATAATAATCAGCTATTGAAATTAAATCTTTTTTTTTTTTAAAAAAAACAAAGAAGGGGGGGGGGTAACTTGCTAAATTTTTTAAATAGGTAATTCAACTTTATATGGAACAGATTAAGAGAATAAAACAACTGAGAAAATAGTTTTTTTTTATAGGAAAGCGAATGTATTTTGAGGTATAGGATTTATTACAAACCAACAAATATAATAGAGGATTTGAACACAGACATTCAAGCTTCTTTCAGCCATCTACTCTATCTCACACAACCGATACAAAACCACACACATGTGAAAAAGATGAATGATCTCCAATAACTGTATTTCATGCTAAACCAGCACTCTTCAATTGATCCAGATCATTATTAAAGTTGAATATTTGCTATCTTAATATAAACTGAGCATTGATTATATATATATATGTGTGTGTGGGAGATGATCTGGACTAATTGCTGAGTGCTGGTTTAGCACAAAATACAGCATTGGAGATCATTTAATTTTTGTCATATATCGGTTGTATGAAAGTGGATAGCTGAAGGCAGTTTGAAACTGTGTTTAAATCCCTTATATATACAATTAAACTCCAAGAATATGAATTATGTTTATATTACAAAAAACTATAAAAGTGCTATAATAAGAAAAAGAGGAAGTAATCCCACCTCCAACCCTGTAACAAAAAAAAAATAGTAAGATTTTTACAAAAGGTAGGCATCGTTTGATATATGGAACTTATTATTTACAGACAATTAACCATCCTTTTTTTGTTCAAAAATAGGTTTAGATG
This sequence comes from Epiperipatus broadwayi, assembly GCA_028023455.1. Classification (NCBI taxonomy): domain Eukaryota; kingdom Metazoa; phylum Onychophora; class Udeonychophora; order Euonychophora; family Peripatidae; genus Epiperipatus; species Epiperipatus broadwayi. Next base: position 1,079,003 of record JAQFVV010012506.1, on the reverse strand, counting down.
GTGAGCAATAAAATTTCATTTACATAAATGTAAAAATTACTTTTTTAAGTTAATAAAAAAGGAACATCTGGGTACTAACTTTTTTTTTTAAAAAAAATGAACATTATTTCTGCTAACTAAATTACAACTAAAGATTCTCTTGTGTGGGGGACATGTCTTTTAGGAGATAATTAATGATCTTTTTTTTCTGCCAAGATCAGATTTAGGTGGCCAAACAATATTACTGATACTAATATAGAAATTATTTTTTTAAATTAATAAGAGAACTTTTGCTTTTTTTTTTAAAAAAAAAAAAAAACAACATTTCTGATATTGAATCATTAATTTAAAATTATAACTGCTAAATATTTGCTGACAGACACACACATATCTGAAATATATCTTCTAAGTTCAAATGCTAATTTTATTTTCAGTCAATTGCTTCAATGGAACAATAAAGTTCATGATGAATAAAACTATCATTTTATGTAACACTAAAGACAATTTATGGATAACAGAAAACAACATGTTGTCAATTTCCTTTTTTGATTAACACTAAACAATTGTTAGAAAACATCAAGAAGGCATCAGTAAACTTTTGACTTATTATTTGGAAATAATTTAAGTTCATGTGAAGTTATATTATACACTGAACAATATATATATATGTTTGTTTTTCTCCAGAATTTTATATTGAAGAAAGAAGAAAAGGCAATAAAAATAAGTGCAAAACTATATTTTGAAAATAATACATTATGATTCTCACAACAAACAAAAAAAAAGTCTATCACACACACTGCAAAAAAATTATATTAAAAAATGTTTGTTTAAATAGAATTGACAATATATAGTTTAGCTTTACATAATTTTTAAGATCATTTTTCTTTGTGTGGAAAATGTATTCAAATATTGTTGTATTCCAACAATTTCATAACTTTAAAAAAAACATTTAAAATATTTGAAAATTTTATCATGAAAAAAAAATCAAAAATACAGGCAGCAACCATTTATTTTGAATTTAATTGGATAATCATTTCTGGTTCTATATATATTTTCTCATGTATCATAGCATCAGCCGGGTAGCAAACCCGTTAACCCGGGACAACTGCTTGTAAAGCAGCTGTCGCTGACCTCTCGACCACCAATGCTTGACTTCTATATTTTTTATTGGTCAGATAAAACTAAAATATAAATAGATTTAATTTTAATAATAAATACCCAGTAAGCAGGGTTAGTTCAAGAATATTTCAAGCAGTTTGTAAAATTAAGATGCTTGATCATAAAAGACTGGATAGTTTTCATCATAAAATTGTTTTTTTTTTTTTTTTAACTCGTATTATTTTTAGATATTATCTTCAATCACTTAAATTAATATAGGGCCCAGTTACCATTGTTTTTTAGCACTAATTGTAACAATAGGATTTTATTTATGCTACCTTATTTCCATTTTAATTTCATGAATAACTTGTGGTTAATCTTATTTTCTACAACTTTTTACACTTTTTTTTCTTCTGAAATTAGAATGAATTTTAATGAATAATTAGCCAATCAAAAATCATCAAATTTTGCAAAGCACAATAGCTTTTCAAAAATATATATTCTTCATAAGCAATTATTTCCTATCATAAAATTTTTGACTTATTATTATAGATTTAAAATATAGGGTAAACTTTGAATGTCCATTTAAAAAATATTTAAAAATAAGCATAATACAGTTGGCTATGCTTTACTTTGGCAGTTTTTTTTTTTTTTTTTATGACATTTTACATATTCCAATATGTAAATTAAACTATATCATCAACATTAATAGGCTCTTTTATGATCCATTAAATAAAACAATGAAGGTAAAAAATAAAAAAAACATAAGTTAGCTGACGAAACTTTATAAAACTTACTTTTTAATGTATGGATTATGCAGATTGAGATTTTGCATATTAAAAAAATTATCCATTTGAATAAAAATTAGATAGTATTCAGTAGATGTTTTCAAATTCATTTTTATGCAATTAATTATTGTAGATAATTACAAAATTTTATTTAATAACGTAAAAATTTACATTTTTATTATTTTCATAATGATTGTTTACATTTATAATGAAATACTTTTTTTTCTTTCTTTAAATGATTCAAAAATTATGTTAATGTAAAGAATTAAATAAATGATAATCTAGCTAAAATACATTTTTTTTCCCAATTTATTTTTTTGATCATTTATTACTGTATGACTTAAAAGTTTTCATTAAAAAAAACCTGTTTTTCTATGTATTTTTTTTTGACAAGATTAATTGTTTTAAAAAGTTTGATGAGTTCATAACTCTAATTTTATGAATATATTAAATACAATTAGAAAATTAAATTGTATTCCATCTAATGTACATTGACTAATTTTAATGCTCTTTATTATTATATATGGTTAAACTATTTTTAAATATAATGAATTTTTGTGTAGCATTTTATTTTATGAAAAAGACAATACTTTTATGATATCAGCAATCTAATAAGTAATAAAGTGCTGATGATACAAAAAAAAAAACAATGTCTTTCTAAGATAAAAGAAGGAACATGCAAAAAAACAAAAATACAAGTTATATTTTTTAAATACACCTGGGTCTCGTTTTACACGGATTTATTTAACGCGATTTTGAAGTTATGCGATTCATGTTTCTTCGGAAGTCGAACTCCGATAATGCGCTATTACTTTAAATAATAAATTTCGCGTACTTACGTCATATTGAAAGTAATAGCACATTATTAGAATTCGACTTTCATCTTAGTAATTTCAATGTTTTCAGTGCTTTATAATAGTAAGATTTTATGCAATAATGAAATTAAAATCATGATTTCCACATTTTATGTATACCTACATTAAATTTTACAAGATTATAATGTAAATTTGTTCAAACATTGTGCATGTTAATTTTGCATTTTAAATCACATTCTGTTTTTGCTTTTTAAAAAAGAACGTAATCAATTGTTAATCATTTAGTATATGCAAGTTTATTTTTAATTATTTTTTATTAATGACACTAATCATGAACGTGCTCTTAAATTCCAACGAGAGCTAAATGGTTGTATGTCTGGATATCGCGAGCTTCCTAAACAATTAATAAAATCATCATCTCAAAGATTAATTACGTTGTCACCAGAAAACCATTAACACAACATGAGAGTGAAGTTGGAGCTAGTTATATTTCCTCTTGTGAAGAATCTGATTTTGTACCAGTTTGCAAACGAACCTGTTTATCGGCAAGTAGCGATAATAATTAAAATGTGTATAAAAAAATGTCAATTACTGTACTGTAAATTATGCATAAAAATATATTGTTTTGAATAAAATTAAATATTATAGTTAAAAAAAGTTTGTCTTGTATCAATTTTTTTCAAATTTGAAATTTTTTATTAGTCATATTTTATTTCCTTATTTTTTTTTTTTTGCGCAAATTTTAAAGTAATTTTTTATGTTGGTGCTTTACTTTTATGCGATTTTTGAAAATCACAGTCCGTATCCCCCTTTTTCAAGGTAAGTTAAGTTTATTTTTGTGCAATTTCTTTTGCGCATGTTTTCTGAGGAATCTATCTATCGCGTAAAACGAGACCCAAGTGTACATTGTGTCTTAACTCATAAAATAAAACGCTAAGAGCCATGCCAAGATATAAAAAAATAAAAGCTTGTACATATTTTTCAACGAGATAAAACACTAGTAATCATCATGTCGTCAGATGATATGAAAATTCCAATATAAGATTTATCACATCTAAGTCCTGTTTTTGTGTGTTTTGCAACTGATTCTTTTCTTGCTCAGACCCTTGTCAAAAAATCAAAATTTATATTAATCCTACAATTTATGAATTATGGAACATCTTGTATAAATAATATAAAAATTGTTTTATTAAAAATCAAAATAAATATAAAAGCAACAATACTTTGACCTACTAAAAACTTTAAAAAAAAAATTAAAAATAACAATTAGATTAGGAATTAAAAAATACTACAGTAGTTAATATTTTATTTGGGATGAATATTGCTTAAAAACTTTTTAAATGTATTTATCAGTTTTTCCTTTCCTCTGTTAATTACCCCCTGTAATTTTCTAAAATATACAGCAGACGGCTGGATAGAATATTTGCTCCAATGAGAAATCCCCCCCCCCTTCAAGTACTCATTTTTGCTTATAGCATCTCACTGCATATTTTAAAAAATTAAGAATTTTGCTATTTGAATTTTCCATACCAACACTCTTAACTTTATTTCACGGTATGGTCTGATATTTAGAATGTCACTGCTGCAAGTTTTGTTTGCAGATTCCCTTAAACAGTGTTTAAAAATTTGAGGAGCATCAAAAGTTTTCCATATCTTTTTAAATAAATTGGCAGTTTATTTTTATTCTAATGCATAAAGTACATTAAAAGTAAGTTTTAAAATGTTTGGTTTGCTAAGTTATTGTTTTTTTAACATTATTATTTTATTTAATGAATCATAAAAGAGTGTATCAATTTAGATGATGTAATTTTAATTTATATATTTGGAATGTTTTAAAAACTGCCAAAATAAAGTATAACCAACGGTATTGTGCTTACTTTTAAACATTTTATATCCTATATTTTGCACGTAGTTAGTATTTTGGTTTTTTTTCCCACTTTTAATTTTTTTTTTTTTTAATGAATATTCAAAGTTTATCCTATATTAAATCTATAATAATGAGTCAAAAATTTCATGATAGGAAAGCATTATAATTGCTTATATATATATATTTATAAACTCTTCTCATCTATTCAATCTATCGTATATTAACTGGCACACATGATCACATACATATGAAAAAGATAAATGTTCTCAATGTACATGTTTCATGCTGAACCGGCACTCATCAGTTGATCCAGAGCACCATCTCCCACACATATATACAATCACTGCTCAAGATATATTAAGATGGCAAATCCTCAAACTTTAATAGACAAGCATCAATCTTCTCCACTTTCCAACTCTTCAGCCATCCATATCATTGAAAATCTGAGGATGAAATGCTCAAAGCTCTTGATGATGCCAATATTATTGTCATACCCATGTTGATCTTAAGTCAGTCTGATAACTCGCACATAGAACCTTAATATGTCTGTTTAATTATATAGAGAAGGGTTAGGCAGAATACAAACTGAATGTGTATCCCTTATAATTATATTAAGTTTAGTATAGACCAGGAGTGGCCAAACTTTTAGATGTTGGGGTGACTTTTTTTGTGAAAGTATATCTGAGGGTGACTACATTTTTTTCAGGACTTCAAACAGGAAACCAGATAAATTTTGCGCCATTTATCGGCCATTTTTAGTCACAATTTCCCTATTTTATGCTTATTTTATCGTAAATTCGTACCTTTATTGGTATTTTAATTTCAAAAAAAATCCACTATTGGCAGTATTTTTTAGCAAAAAATCGATTTCTGATTGCGATCTATTGTATATAATCTCGCCTCTTTTCCCTTATAAAGTGTCACAAAGCACTGACTGTCAACTTTGGTTATTGTTTTCCAGGCGTTTCTAACTGTCAAATTCACAAATCAAAACAAAATGTTTCATGCTTTTGTAATAAATTTTGAATGTAAATAAATATACTTTTTGTAATTTTTTACATTCACAATTAAGTTTTTATGTTAATTTATCTAAATATAAAGTTTGATTTGAAAATTTTTAAATTTTACAAGAATAATAATCAAGGAAAAGTGAATAGTGCTGGATTGCTATTCAAGACAAGTGAATAACATTGATCGCTATTTGCATATCAATGACATTTGGTGATAGCTAGCAAAAGGCAGCTATTTTTCATAAATATTTATGGATTTTGTGATTACTTTTTACACTATATTGACTAATAATGTGGCTAGATTTAAATTTTTATTTAAAATATTTAATTTTAGATGAAGAAAAGACAACAGAAGTGAATAATTAGCTATCTTAATATCTAAGACACAAGCAATCACCAGCATTTTCACATAATGATTGGTTGAAATATAATTCCTTTGTTTTACTACAGGCTATTTTTCACATGTTTTTCTTCAGGGATTAACATTATTTTAAATTTTTTGTTACATTGAGCCAATTTGAATGTAAAATAATTCAATCTTTAGAAACTAAATTAAAACAATTCTGATTATTGTAGATTAATATATTTCAGAAAGGAAACTGGCTAGATCTGTAAATTTTTACTCAATCTGGTCAATTAGAAAATTCATCAGACAAGGTTAAATTATCTTAGCTCCCTCTAGTATTATAATTTGTCCATGTTGCTTTATAAAATATTTATTAAATTACAATTTTAAATTATCTAAAAATAGTTATTTTCTAAAACTAGTCCTGAATTTTTAAAAAATTCAAAAAATAAATAAATATTATTTTAGAATTATATTAAAATAAATTGGATGCAAATTTTACACAAAAAAGAAATTACACAGTCAATTTCCACAGAGCTTGTGGTTGACTGGTCAACGTCTTGGACTCCCCTGATATAGACAATATTCATATATTTAAATATTTTATATATTCAGGCTGTATTCTTTCTATCCCTCATCTGTATAATTAAATGGACATATGTGAGTGGTCAAAGTGACTGAAGATCAATATGGGTATGACAATAATATTGGTATTCAAGGGCTTTGAGCATTTCATCCTCAGATTTTCAATGATATAAATGGCTTAAGAGTTGGAAAATGGAGATAGAAGATTGTCCATTAAAGTTTGAAGATTTGCTCTTTTAATATAAACTAAGCAATGATTATAAATATATGTGGGAGATGATGATCTAACTGATGAGTGCTGGTTCAGGACAAAATATGTATATTGAAGATCATTTATCTTTTTCACATATGTGGTCATGTGTAGCAATTAGTTGGAATGAATAGCTGTGGGGAGTATGAAAGTCCGAATATACATGTATTTAAATATTATATATATTTAAAATTCTTGATTTACAATGAGTCTTGGGAGTATATACATTTTGAAAAACTATTGCTTTGCAAAATTTGATAATTATTGATTGGTTAATTTATTATTCATTAAAAATCATTCTAATTTGAGAAATAAAATAAAGTGAAAAAGTTGCAGAAAATAAGATTAATCATAATTGTTGTTCACACAATTAAAAAATGGAAATATGGTTGCATAAATAAAACCCTATTATCATAATTAGTGTAGAAAACAATTGTAATTGGGTCCTATATTAATTTAAGTGACTGAAGATTATCTAAAAAAAAAAAAAAAGTGGAGATAGAAGGGGGAAAAAAAACAACCAAACATTTTTATGATGGCAACTAGACCAGTTTTTTATGATGAAACATCTTAATTTTACAAGCAGCTGGAAATATTTTTGATCTAATCCTGCTTATTGGGTATTAACTATTATTAAAATTAATCCTATTTATATTTTTGTTTTATCTGGCCAATAAAAATATAAAATCCAATTAAATTCAAAATAAATGGATGCTGCCTGCATTATTGATTTTTTTTATAATAAAATTTTCCAAATATTTTAAAAGTTGTCTAATGCCATTAAATAGTTTGAAATAACTTAAATGTTTTTTTAAAGTTATGAAATTGTTGGAAAATAACAATATTTGAATACATTTTGCACACAAAGAAAAATGATTTTAAAAATTATACAAAGCTAAACTATGTATTGTCAATTCTTTTTAAACAAACATTTTTTAATATAATTTTTTTGCACACGTGTGTATTTGATCCCTTTTTTTTTTTGTTTTTCTCCATTTTAAAATTTTGGAAACTGCTTGCCAATTGAAGTGAAGAGAAAAACAATTAAGAAAAGACATTAAAAATAATGGAAACTTGTAAAATTAAACCCTGAAGAAAATTGACAGCCATTTGAAACATTACAAATACAACATTTAAAAAATGGTATTGGTAAAATAATATGTAAATATATAATAGTAAAATTATATTATTTCTGTTCATGCCACATTTTATTTTTAAGGTTTATCTTTAGTGGTTTTTCATTTGCACTTAAATATATACTGTTCTGTGTATAATATGACTTCACACAAACTTAAATTATTGTCACATAATAAGACAAAAATTTATTGATACCTTCTTGAAGTTTTCTACCAATCATTTAGTGTTAATCAAAAAAGGAAATTGACATTATGTTATTTTCTGTTATCCATAAATTGTCTTTAGGGTTATATAAAATTCATAGTTTTATTCATCATGAACTTTAGTGTTCCACTGAACAATTGATTGAAGATAAAATTAGCATTTGAATCTATGGGATACATAGTTCAGATATGTGTGTGTCAAAATATTTAGCAGTTATAATTTTTTTTTAAAAATAAATAAATAAAAGCTATTAATTTAAAGTAATTTTTAAATGTGTATCATAATATTGCTTGGTCACATAAACCTGGTTTTGGCAGGAAAAAAAAAAAAAATCTGCCAAAAGACATTTTCAAGTTTGGATATGATTTAAGCTGGTTTCAGTCATGTTAATTTCATCTTAATCAAGCAGGGAAATAAGTTGAATGTGGAATTCTGAAGCAATTTAAGATTGAAACTTACTAATTTTGAACCACATATTGCTAATCTCGCTAAGAATCTTCAAGCCCGTTTCACTGATTGTCAGTCAGAAAAATTATTAAAATGATTATTATAAAATTGTTATTACATATATTAATAACTGTAAAATGTAAAATAAATGCGTAAAAATAATAAAAGCTTTTTGTTCGTTTGTAACACATAAATAAACAACTAAAAATAAATTTTGTGGGTATTGATAAGAGGTTTCAAAGATTTTTAGGGGGTCAGTAATCAAAAAAGTTTGGTGACCCCAATTACTAATAATTTTTGTAACTATATAATTTTGAGATCTTTTTATTTTTAAATTCTTAATCATTTTCTTATTAACATTTTTCTAAATAAAATTATACCAACTTACAGTATTATAGTTACAATGTTTAAGTTGAATTTTACATGCCATTTTAAGTAATAAGAGAGTAGCTTAATTTCCGTACTAGATGCAGGTAGAAAGAAATACCAGAGTTTCTAGCTTCAGTTGAGATGCATCATATAACTTTTGTGCAATTTTTTTTATATAAACCTTATGCTGTTGTTTTTTTTTTTCATGTTATAATATACTACAGAAAAAATTTAAAATTATAAATTACTTCAATTTTTAATGTTTAGATGTAAATTTATTAATTAATGAAAGCAGTGGAGCATTTTTCAAATTTGAATCATTTGTGATCTCATTTTGTTAGTTTATTAATTTAATTGATAAAAATAATTTTCATAAAGAATAAAATGGCAAGGTTATAAAGAATGAACAATAACATAATGCAAGAATGCTAATTACAAAATAAAAGTTAAAAATTATTTTGGGCTTGTTCTGGATTAGGCATCTCAGGATTAGTCAAGTGCCAAACATGTATTTAGAAAATGGGCATGGAACAAACATCCTTTTCATTTATAGTTTGTTTCGAGTTTTTTAAATTTTTTTTTTTGATTATTAATAAAATTTGGTTTTTGATTTCAGTATTATTTTAGGTATTTAGGCCTTTTATTAAAGGTCTGCTGCATTATAGGTTGAGCATTTCTGGGCTAGATTATAGTATGTGAGATCCAACCAAAATTAAGATAACATTAATAAAAAAAAACATACATAAATAAATCTAGTAAATATAGTCATGTTATTTATTATTAAACTCTTCTTTTAACTTCGAATTTAATATACATATATTTGATTTCATCACAAGTCCATGTTTTATTATAAAATAAAAGATGATATAGAACTGCATCTCTATATAAATCTTCAAAAATAGTACAATTTTTTAAGTTTCAGATTCAATTAAATTCTGAGAGGGTGACAGCTTAATTTAATTCAAGTTAAATATTTTCAATAGCAATATATATATATTTAAAAATGAATAAACTATTTATTCTGTTTTATGTATATTTGTGTTGTATTATTTGAATTAATTACATTCAGATACATCTGTCAGTCATAATTGAGTGTTGTTGATTGATCATTTAAAAAATGATCTCAAGTGTTTAATTTTCTTTAACAGAACTAAGGTAATTGGAATGTTAGAAAATGACAAATATGACTGATATGTCATGTGCAGTACTTAGTAATTTATACCTAATAATTGTCATATCAGGTTTATTCCTTGGGAATATGAAACTTGATTATTAATTCCCACTGATCTTAGCAAGATGAAGCAGCAAAATGTAGTTTAAATTGGTCTGATCTGGATTTTAATTGCTTTAAACTTTTGGGAAGTCATAAAGATATGTATATAAAATTAAGAAATAAGATTTTTTTTATTTAAACTTAGTTTAGACATATCCCCATCCCCCTTTCACAAACTGGGAAATAAGCTAACAATTGTGATCAAGAAGTCAAAAAATAAAAAGCAATAATTTATCTAAAGGAAAAACAAAAGCATTAGCAGAATATTTAGTTGTAAATGTCATCACCATTTTATAAATTGCTTATGGGTAGCTGACTTTTGGTACAATTTATATATGCATTGTTATTTTTTTTTTTAGTTCAGTATTTTGGCCTTGGTTTGGATCAGTGAAAGAAATATTTTGATGTTCATTTTAATTACAATAGGAGGTTGGGGTTACAATAGCTAATTAAATAAAACAATGTAATATAAAAAAGTTATTACATTTAAATATTTATTGATATTTTAGTTGCTTAGATTAGGAATATTAGTAAACAATTTGACTATAGAGAACTTTGTATTCAAACCAATCAAAAGATTAAGCTTGGTTAAAAAAAATAATTGTAGTAGAATAGATTGCTTACAAATATTAAGGAAAAGCAACAGCCAGGATTAGACTACTTGGTAACACTCTGGATATCAGAACAGTGATTCCATATTCAAAAATTTTGCAGTAGTTTTTATCTGAAATACATTGTGAATCATAATGGAATAAAAATAAATGGAGATTATTTAAGGCATTTAATTTTTGCAGGCGGTGTGATTTTACAGGTAATGTCTTCAGAGCTTCAATAAATATTACAAGAATTATCAAATGAGTGTGAGAAAACAGGACTAAGATAATCATTAAAAAATCTACATGAATTTTTAATGCCTTTTCCCAAGAAAGAAGAAAATAAATACACTGAATTAGAAACTAACTATAAATAAACTGGCAAATTATTAAAAATAGAAACATAATGAATGAAATGCTTTTGGTTAATATAAATTAATATTAATATGCCTATGTGCATGATAAGGAATATTATTAATAAATGTGTTTTATCAGTGTCTTGGGACTAAGACCCTTAATAGAACATGAGATCACACAGTGAAATATGGAAAAATGCATATTATATGTTTGTGAAGAGTGAGTGATCAGAAGTGAAATATGTAACTGAGAAAAATCAACAATACATATTTTATTCCTTTGCTATACATTCAGAACAATCGTCATCATTTTCAACCATTATCGATGCACTGTAGGATGGTCTACCAAGTTCAAGCCAATTTATCCAGTCTCTAGTCTCTTCTCCACATCATTCCATCACACTTCCTTATTTTATTCATCTATCTCACGTGGTCTTTTCCTAGCTTCTTACTATCTCTAGGCATCCAGTCTAAGATTTCAATTGTTTATTTATTATCATATCTTCTAGCAATATGTTTAGCCCAATTCCACTTTAGTCTCTTAAATCTTTCAGTGATATCAGTAATACCTGTTTATTTTCTCATCCATATTTTTCTTTTTCAATCGGTCTATATTGCTCTTCTGTTAAGTGCCATAGTCTCAGATCCATAAATAAAAACTGGTAAAACATTCATTATAAATTTTCCTTTTTAAACAAAGGCATATTTTCATTTAATATTGTTATTTCTATCAAAAGCACTCAAATCAAGTTTAATTCTACGTTTAATTTCACCTGTTATGTTTCCATCTATAGTAGTTGTTAACTTTTAACTCATTATCAATCATTTATTTATTTTTTTGAGGTATCTTTTTAACATTTCCTAACACTTTGAAGCATTATTTGCATGAACAATTACATATTTGCAAAATTTAGACGATTTTAATAATCTCCATTTTCTTTAATTTTTTAGCTTACCAATTTAATCCATAAAATACTTCTTGCAAAACTGCTGTAAATTGTTTTGGAGATATCGGAATCACCTGTCGTACACCCTTCTCAATGTTAATCTTTCTAGAATCATTATGCAATCTAATTGTAGGTATTGTATAAATATTGTTTAGAATATACCTTGATGATCTAATGTCTTAATCACTGAAGAAATGCTTAAAAAAATCAAATACCTCCTTATAGTCCATAAATCCAATGGCACTCGTATTCATTGGCCCTTTATATAACTTCTCTCAATATTTGATATAATCCACTGTACTAAAACCACTTAGATTAATTTGTTCTTTTAGTTTATTAAAATCCAAAGTTTGCTGCTGACAAATTGTAATTATGTTGGTAAAAAATTTGTATAGAGTAGATAAAAGATTGATAAGTCTGTAATTTCTAATATCTTCTTTATTATATTTTTTTAAATATTAATGTTAATAGTGCATTTTTCCTATCATTTCATACATCTTTATCATTTAGTATATAACTTTGACAAAAAAAATTTTTATTTCCTTAACTGGGTTTTTTAAGATATCAATTATAATTCCATCATTACCTGGATCTTTTCCATTCTTCATAGATTTAATTGGATGACTCACTTTTTCATTTAAAATCCTGGATAATTCAGAAGATATAATAATTTTAGGAGGTACTTTTTCTTATTCTTTATTACTATATAATTCTTGATAGAACTCTTCTGCACAATTCATGATGTCATCTCTCTTTTTAGTAAGTTTCATCTTTTTTGTTTTGTTTTGAAGAAATGTTTCCTACCAGTACCAAGATGTTAACTCTTAAGACTTTTCTATAGCTTTCACAATTACTTATTAACTCTTTTTCACACTATTTTACAAAATTATAGATATATAATTTTTTTTAGTGCATCATTTTTACTTATTCTTATATTTTTGCTTTTCTCCAAAAATTGTTTGTTTTAATATAAATTTTACTGGTCAATTACTGCTTTTTTTTGTACCAGCTATTATTGGTGCAGTTTTTAAATGTGTGTCAGTTATCTTCTCATTTATTTCAAATCTGAATCATGTTCAAAATCATTACAATATATCTTACATCTCAATAATTGATCATTTCCTATATTAAATTTATTAAGAACATTAAAATTTTGAAATACATATTTTTTGTTAGTCAAAATATAATCGAATTCTGCTGTACCTTCATTTGGATATTTCCATGTCTGTTTCCGTTTTAATATTTTTTTCAAAAAAAGGAATTCACAATATAGTTTTGTTTTTCTGCAAACTCCATATGTCAATGTCCTCTTATTTCTATCATTATAACCAAATTTACTCACAGCACTTTCATGTTTCAATTGTCTACCAGTTCTAACATTAAAGTGTCTCATAGCAATTTTAAAATGTTTGGTCTGATCACAAGCCTTTTTTACATTCATATAAAAACTCTTAATTCTTCATCATAAGTGTTCGTTAGGACATAAACCTGAGTTATCTGCATTTGATATTCACCATTAAGTTTAAACAACTTGTCTTGCCACTCTAGCTGATACATTATTAATCTGCACAATGTTCTTTTACTCGTTCTTCCAACGTTTGCATCTTTGTAGTACTGTATGTGTCAACTTTAAATTTAATTGTCTCTTCCCTTCTTCTAACTTCACATAATCCAATAATCTCATTTAATATTAGAGAATTCTTGCAAGCTTCCTGCAGTTGTAAATACTTAAATTAAAAATCATCATCAATTGGCAGCTTGGGTCTGCAATCCAAAAATTCTTAGCATCCTTTGGTTTTGGCTGTTAACCTCTGCCTTGATTGGTGACTCAACAGCCTCTTGGGAGTTTAGCTGTCAAGATAGTAAAAAAAAAAAAAGTTCCACTTACGCATATTCATTCTTTCTTTAAGAAAGCTCAACAGATATTTTAGTTAAAAGCTATCAGGCAACTAATAAAAGGGACATGTTTCTTGATCTTAACCTTGAGGTAAATAGTCAATAAACCTGAGACCTTGGTTGATGCATGTTAGTGAGCAGCCTAACAATCTTTGTTTATTATAACAACGAACGTATAGGGAGGGCATAAGGAATTTACCCTGCTTGATTCCTTTACTGCTTCAAAGAGGAATCAAAGTCTTTTAGTCAACAGTAAACTCCTTTCTGCAACCATAAAACAATATAAATGTATAGATAACAGTGTGCTCAAATTTTCATCCAAGCAATAATAATCTCTTAATCTGAATATATAATCAATTACAATAATAGATTGAAACACAACCCCCATGCTACTAGGAGTAGTAATCTTGTATTGGAGACTAATTTAACTTGTTTAATTAAGATTACCTCAAAATTAATTTCTAGGGAATGACCTCCTTAGGCATTATTTGAGGTTGTGATGCAAATGGTTTAAGAACAGTTTCTCTAGCATTAGCATATTCTGGTAGAGAATATTGAGCTCTTGTTTGAAGGAAAAGTTTCCACATTAAACTTCTGGATATTCCATTAATATTAGCATGAAAAAATATTACTTGTACATTTAAATCTTTTTTCATTGGCTTGCTATTTTCACATTACTCTACCAGATATCGAGAATTCTTGCATAGAAAATTTATAAAAGCTGTTAAGTTGAACAGACTTTATAATAACTCAGCATATGGTGTGATCATCTAAGCCTTGATTCAAATGAAGAACTGAATTTGAGCTTCCTAAAAGCAACTGGAGTATCATCAACAGATTGGAAACAACTCATGGTTATTGCACTAATTTGCTTTATAAATGAAATTCATCAACCACTATTCTATGAAAATGTGGACAAACTATGAACCACTTAGTTAATGATTGTCATATCTATAACTATAGTGACAATTGAAGGATTTCATAAAGCCGCTGGTGATTTTATCTTCTAATACAATCTTTATAGGTTTCTTTGATATTTTATTGATAATTAAACTGCCAAAAATTAAAAAAAAAAATACTATACATATATTTTTAATGTATATAATAAAAGTATTTAAAATGTACAATTATATTGATGTGGAATTATATGATAGTAATCAAAACAATAAATGTGTTGTATTATTTTATCAGTTAGACTAGATCTATGACTATGTGTCTATACTGTTTTAGAGAAAGAGAACTATTGTATTTGGAGTTTTTTCATCAGCACTTATACATATGTATATACAACCAATAATATTGTCTAATTAACAAACATTAGAAATTTATTTTAAAATTGCTGTGGAAAGTCATTTAGTGACTGATTCATTAAATAACCTTACCATAGAATTAAATCAAATAAAAACAATCTCATAATTCAAATTCATATGTGCAGGATATATATCACAATTAATGTTGTAACTAAAAAAGAAGTGGTCATTTACATTATATTATAAAAAAAAAAAGCACGATCCAGCATGTCCCAAGGAAGACTAAAGAATTTAGCTGCAATAAGTATAGAAAATAAAATATTTAATAATTTAAATTTAGATAATATAATTAATGATTTTTCTATTATAAAAGCCAGAATAATGTTTAGAGTATGTGCTATAACTTTTTTTATACATTATAAGTTAGTTACAGTAAGTATAAAAAATGAAATCTGTAATAATTTAGATGATATAATTAATTTTTCTGATATTAAGGTCAGAAGGATGTTTTTTATACATTATTATATGGATATATGTTGCATGGATTGCTACTTTATAATAATTTTTTATGGTATACGAACTTTTCAATTTATTATTATCATGATTTTTTTTTTTTTTTGGAAGGGCAACCAACATAATTTTGCACCTGGGTGGCAAAAACCCACGAACAGGCCTATGTTCTGCTAATCTTGCTCAGTTGCTGCACTTTGTCTTTTGTAAACTAATATTTTCAAATATTTTGATTGTATGAACTATTTGATATTCCATCTTGTGCCAATTAATTGAAGTAATTCATCTCTTTCTGCTTGGAGAAAAGTGTAATGGAAATAACATCAAATTATAAAAATATAATGTATAGTAAAAGCAAAAAGCTTATTTAAGAGAAATAAGTTAAACAGATATTTTATAGAATTATTTTTCAGTTAAGTAATTGATTTCCTTTTTTTTTTTTTCATTTGCACTTCAAGATTTTGCTATTAAAGACAAAAATCTGTCATTGATTAAAAAAGATTGTTAATAGAACATTCAGGGTTGGTGTTAACATATTATGGTATTATACCTATTTCTTGATTATACATATATTTAGAAATATGTGTACATGCATTTGTGCTTCTTTAAGATCAGGATAAAAAATAATAAGTGTACTTGAAATCCTGTAGATAATTTCAAAGGCATACTACATAGCATAAATTTAACGAGCATGTGTTTAATAAGAGATATAATCTAGTAAAAAAAAATGTTTATTATTTAAGGTAATTAAAACTTAAGTTTTGCAGCAGAATATATTCAATGTGCACAAAGAATAGTTCTCAGTATTTGATTATTTGAATAATTATGCACAATAACTATTAATTTACATTAAAAACAAAGCTTTATTAATCATCTATTGTAATGTAAGTAATGTAGTGTGTGATTTTCAAATTATATTGACTTTAAACTCCTTCATAAATAAATATAATAATTGTTCAGAATTCCGAAAGCTTACTATTTGTGCAGTTACAGTTTCATTTTTCTGTTTTTTATGGTTGTGAGGGCAAATCTTAACAGATACACTGCTATTTTGTTTTCAGTTAACACATTTCACTTAGTTTCATTTGTCATCAATGATATTATTTGGTAATATTACACTATAGGAATATCGATTTTAACACCAATAATGATAAACGAATTCAAATAAAATTGTGGCAGATGATGAAGTTTTTAATGATCTGATAATTTTGACAGGAATATTGAATTTTATCTAAACAATATTACCTTGTGAAAAGTAGTTGTTTGATTTTAATCCTATAATGATAATTTAAGATTATACGGATTGCATATATCTTCAAATAAAGGAAATGAATTCAATAAATAGTAAGTAAATTTCATCAGCATAATCAGTAAACACTATTTTTAGATGTCCAGATATCTATTGTGGAGTAATTGATTCAATAGATGATCTAGAAATTGTTGGTTGAACTATAAATGAAATGGCGGATCTGCACACATTAATGAAAAATTAAACATGATAAATGATTCTGAAAAAGCCAGGAGTTGCTGTTTACTTAATAAATTCAAATAATAACTATTTGAAAAATAGATAAATGTTATTTGTGTGAGAGTATTAGCTAAAATTGTACTGTTTAATTTATTATTTAACAGTACTGTAAAATTTTAATTGCCTGTAAAATTGAAATGGGTAAATTTATTATACTTTTTGTGTGTTGTTTCATCTCTTTCAAAGTCAGAAAATAGTTATTTTAAAAAAAAATTTGAAATTATTTTTATATCTCTATATATATATAGTGATGTATAAAAGTGTAATAGAATGAGAGGGATTGTGAATGTGCAAACAATAGAAACTATCTGCATATATCTATATATATATTAAATTTTTTATTTGGTCAAAAGTGGGTATTTCAATTTAGAGAATACTTTTTTAATAGTAACAAACCTTGTATTTTAGCTTCTTAATATTTAAAACTATATTATGAACATAAATGTATTTCTTATATTTATAAAGTGCATAATTTATATGTATGTATGCAAAACAATTTAAATTTTTGAGGTGAATGAAATATGTATTCATGTTAATTTTTCAGGGATTTTTTTTCTCTTAAATTTAATCTAATGAAATGTTACAGTGTGTTAAGTTATTGACCTTATGTTTTTGATATTAAATTTCAGAGCTCATTGTCATGCTGGTTTTTTTAATTTTTTAACAGTTTTTTTTCCTCCTCTTAATAAATGAAAAATGTATCTGTAGCGATGTTAATTAATTGATTCCCTAATGCTCTTTATCATTTTTCATTTAAAATGGTTCACAAAAATATATAAATGAATGACAAATTAGTTCTCTTTAGTGAGCTACATTTTCTGCATTAATGTGGTCAGTTAATAAATATATTTTCAATTAATGTATATTTTTATATTAGCTTTGCACTTCACACATTTTCAACAAGTTCATTGCCTCAGCATCAAGGCTTTAATTTTTGTTCCTGATGGTTTAAAATTATTTTAATTGGTAGGATTGATTAAAAGTTTGTTTTAAAACTTTACATTTTAATATTATTAAAGACTTCTAGTTTATATGATAACTTAATATGAAGTTCTATTGGAATCAGTAAATAAGAAAATTAAATAAAGAAAAAGTTTGAGATTATTTCAAAACTTGTTTCCAATTTATTTTTGATACTTCTATTTTGCAAGATAAAATTATGCAATAATTATTGAAAATGTGTATATTTTAAAAAAAAGATATAATCTTGGTTTATTTAAGAAAATATTTGTCTTAGGAATTTAAATCTGTATTTATGTTTAATTTGCAGTGCTGTTTATAATTGAAGCTTATTAGTTAAAAATGATTTGCAAAATATGAGGTAATTTCAAATAGGTTTTATATATTGTAATGGATATTTCAGATAAATCAATTTAATCATGCCGCATATAGGTGACCATTTATGTAATGGAATTTATCTACAACTCTTTGTTAATGTGCCTTATGTATCAAAGAAATTACAAACTCCCCTTTGTTTTTGGTATTTTCTATATGACCACATTTAGGGTTGATGATTGTGATCAAGAGTCCATTTTCCTCTATTATTCCTTCTATACACTCAATATAAACACAAATTATTTTTCCTGACCGCCATCATTTTCTAACAACCACTTTTTCTGATGGGCAACCTAAGATTATTCCACACTTGTAGCTTAATTTAGAGTATCACAGTAATGGCCAGGGTCTTGGTGTTAGCTTCTGCCACCAAAGAATTACTAATGAACATAAGGAAGATAGATCTCAGCTTTACATTCCCAATAAATCTCTGTTAAGATTCTAACAATAACATAGGTTAGAACACTATCCAAATAATGCTGGCTATATATTTGAATTCCAATTTGTGAGATGTGACGAGAACCAGACTATCACACAAGTTAATGATGTATTATTTTAATAAAATTTATCAACTAATAAATAAAATAATAATAAGAATCATACATTTTTTTATTTCATTATCATTTCTTCATTGAGAAAATATGTATACATAAAAATAATAGAGAAATAAATATTAACAAATGAAAATCAAGATAAAATATTAGCCAACATTTAATACATTATTATCTAATGCAATGAATATAATATGATACAGTTGAGCTAAATTCTATACTCATGTAAAATAAATAATAACAAATAGTAATGAAGTTGGGTAATATAACCGAGATAAATTTTATACTCGTATAAAATAAATAGTAATGAAGAACAAGTATTAATGACAATTATATATTACAGCTGAGATAAATTTTGCACTCATGAAACTAATAAGAAGAACAAATATTAATGACAATTGTGAAAAACACTTATCTAGGCACTTAACCATGGATTTTGAGGTATTTTATATGTTTACAGATATTTATTGGGCCCATACAATCTATTATGTTACTCTAATGTATTTGAGTTCAGAATATTTTTTTCAGCCAGGCAGTATTCTTGTCATATTTATTTTAAAGTTTTTGTTTAGAATATGCAATGTTTCTTTTGGTATATTTGGCCCCAGAATTTTTTTTTTTAAATATGCTATTATACTTTCCAAGCAATACATTGCCGAACAGTAGAACTCATTTTATCCAGTTGAGTAAGGTCTTTATCACTGCGTTTGTTGTAGTATCACATAGCAATAACTAAACAGCCATTTGCAATATTTTAGCATGTGTTAAGAGAGACCAAAAACATGGTTAAATTAATTGTGAGACACACACAAAAAAAATAATTTTATACAGGCACACTGCACTCCAATATTAACAGCTTATACGTTCTTTTAATCACAAGCACTGGAGAGGGTTTTTTTTTTAAACTATTGCTATGCAACTCATTCACTGAGCAATACTCTCTCTAAAACAAAATTATTCATTTTCTCACAAATAATCTGTGACACCTCTGTATTTAGTTAACATTGCAGCCTAGAATTATAATTATTATATTTTAAAAACATAATAAGTTTTTCTATGGTAATTATTATTTGGATTATCTTATAAAACACTAATTTAAATTAATACACCCACAAAAAAAAAAAAAAAAAACCCAATTAGATTTCAATATGACAACTTTGAAATGAAATATGTAAGACCTTTTTTTTTTCCACTTTAAAATGATGGGCAAGACTGATCTTTGTGGCTCTTACAGGGGAATTTGAAGCCAGCATTGTAAGGAAATGTCCAAAAACTGATGTTAACAATTGTTACGTGTTTCACTTTTTTTATGCAATACCAATATTTATAAATTAAAATAAGGCATTAAACTCGCCCAGGATAATTTGCAATGATGTTTAGATAACAACACAAACATTGCAAGTCTTTATTGGATGCTAGCCAACAAAATTCTTAACAACTAATATATCCCTTTAGTTATTGTTTTTCTTCTTTATATAATCAAACATTGATTAATATTACAATATGGCAAAGCTGGAAATCAACTACCAGTCAATGCATATACAGTTTATCATCTTAAACTTGTGGCTCTAGTTCACTATAATTCCAAAATCCTTCATATTTAAACTTAGACTCAAATATATAATATACTTTGTAAATGATGATGTCGATGATAACAAGCATGTCATCATCATAATATGTATAAATATATTTTAAATATAAATTTAGTGTCATAACGATTATATTATTTATAATATAGTAAAATTATAATTGGCAATAAATATATTCTCTTTCAAGGAAAGAAAAATTATGAATATGCAAATAATGGAAAGTTTGTGTATGTATGTGCATGTATATTTAAAAACCTTCCACTAAATAATATCCTTTTTTAAACATTAGGAGAGAAAAAGCACTTTATTCCAAAGATTTATTTCTGCTGAACTACCTTTGTTTATTAGTCCAGATCATCAAACTTTTTCAAATGTTGTCATCATTTATTCAACTAATTTATCATCAATAATAGTTTACCACTGCTTACCATCTTCTTAATGCAATATATTGGAAAATTCTTTGTATTTAAAGCCACAGCTTCTTTGTACATTATAAACATTAAGTTCTTGATATCATTAAGATCCATGTAAAACAATTTATCTTTGTTGGGGTGAATGAAATATATAAAATATATTGAATGTTAATCATTCACAGGATGTTTTTTTTTTTTTAATTAAATAAAATGTTAATCATGTGATATATATATATATTTTTTTACTATTTCAGGTATTTTTGTTTCTTCCCCCTTAATAAATGAAAATTGAATCAATAGCAGCATTAATTTGTTGTAATAACATTTTTTAATTTTAAAATACTTTAAAAAAAAAAAAACAATTTTGAATGAATGAAAATTTAGTTCTCTTTAATGAATTCTGATAATTTTTTCCAGTTAATATATATTTTTGTATTCTCTTTGCATCTGAATTTTCAACAAGTTCATTGCCTTTGGCATCAAGGATTTAGTAGTGCTTTTTTTGGTTTTTTTTTTGATGGTTTATAAATTTATTTCAATTGGTAAAAATGTTTGTTTATTATCTTACTATTATTGAAAGTACATCTAGTTTATGCAAAATCTATTGATGTAAAGTTTTATAGATCTTAAAATGAAATAAGAAAACTGTTTTTGAGATTATTTTAAATTTATTTTCATTTTGCATTGGTAAGAAATAAATTGTAAGCATTTATTAATGAATTTATAGCAGAGGTGGATAACCTTTTCCTCTCAAAGTAGGTATATAAAATTGCTTTGTGTAAAACTTCTATTTAAAAACATACACGTTATGGAAATATTGAATTAAATGATAAGTAAAATAAAATATTTTTTTATTTTCTCAACCACATCTCTTCATCTCCATTCTTTTAGTTCATTCTAACAGAGACAATTTTCCAACAAATATGTGATCTTACTATGAATTTAATCAATAATGTAAAAGGCATTTTATAGTGATTTTCAAAGATGACCACTGTATACTGGCAAAAATAAAACTCAAATTTTATTTCATTTTGTATTTCATTTATTAAGACAATTATACTGAGTAAGATAAGAAAAAATAACATTGCATTTCAAAGGAAATGGACCAATATGTATTTATAATTTTTATATAGAAAAAGTAATAAATCAAAAACTAATATATGAAAGCAATGGTAGTAATAATAATAACCGTTGGTAAATGAGAAGAAAAAACCCTCTAAAAATGAGTTTTGCAATGGTTAAATAAAGTATATATGAACCACAAAATGCTGGTTCTTTATTTTTTTATGGTGCTGTCTTTTAATTGTTTCCGCAGATTTTTTTTCCTGAAATATTCAACATTTTATTTAATTATAGGTTTTCAATGTATTCTATTCTCTGACATATTTTCTCAATGAGAACAATTGACATTGTACTTTTTTGTAGATGTTTTTGTGGTAGATTGAGTCTACCTCTTCCATGAAAACATGCCCAAGGTATCATAAAACACTTTTAGGAAATCTTGCATTGCTCATTCGTTTTATGTGTACAATCCAGCAAAGATGTAATATAATAATGGTCTCTTATTGTATTATATCCAGCAAGTTGGAGAACATTGATTGCTTTTATTTTTTTATCATTGTATTTTTAAAATTTTATGGAGCATCCTTAATGTATCTTTTCTAATGCTGCTTTTGTTGTGCCACTAAAGTATCTGAGTTTTATTTCTATACAATAAATTAGGTGAAATAGCAGTTCTATAGACTTGTGTTGAAATATTCTATCTTTTAACTGATTACAAAGTACAAAGAATTAGAAAATTCTGTGAAAACTAGTTAATTTTTAAAAAGAAACACACAAACAAAAATTTGAAACTATTTTCAAAGAAGAGTTTATTATAAAAGTCTGCATCCTAGTTGCTGTATAATTGATCTCCCCTGAATATAAAAAAATAAGTAAATATAATTACTTTATTAGCTGTTGCAATGTGTATTGAAGAATTGTCGTTAAATGGGAACACTTATTGGTGAAAAAATTGCCCTGGTTTAATTGATATTCACTAATGTTTAATGAAAATAAAGATCTTATCAATTTTTCTTAGAGGAATTGATCAAAACTTCTCTTATGAAATATTTGATAAAGGTGCTAAAATTCAATCTTGATATTAGTAATTTATCCTGAATATCTACTGATGGTGCCATGCTGGTTGTTGAAAAGAACAAGGCATTTTAACAGTGATATGAGTTAAAGTGAATTCAAGGAAAAAATTATTTTCCATTGCAGAATTCATCAGTAAAATTTATGTTCTAAAATTATTAGCATGGAGAATGTAATAATTACTGTAATAGAACTGCATAAATTAAATTAAATTCAAATTTACACTTGGCCATCAAAAATTCTTAAAACTTCTAGATCTTGCAGCCAGTTATAGGAGTCTAACATATTATTTCAATGTTTGATGATTTTCAAAAGATGTTAAAAAGATTTTTTTAATTAAACAATGAGATGATGACGTTCTTCGTGGAAATGAAAGGAAAATTTGTACCAAAACTATTTAATAAAGAATGTGTTGTGTGATTTGTCATTTCTCATTTATATAATTATCCATGACATTCATGTTTTGTTTTGTTTTGTTTTTTTTTTAAAAACTGAAGTTTTTCACAATCAGTTAAATTACAGTAATTTCATCAATTTTCCAACATTTATCACTACTTTTAATAATATTTATTTAAAACAAAAATACATTGATATTTTAATAAAATTGCACAATGAATTCCAAGAAACATACATATCTGACATGAATACAGTTCCTGAAAATATATCATATTGAGCTTATAGAATATCAAGTAAAAACAAATTTCAAAATGAAATATTATGAATTGTCTAATACTATAGGTTTTAAAAAATTTGGATTTTCAATAATTTCCAAACTTGATTTACAATGACAAAGAAAATAATATTACTCTGAAATATATAAAATATTTGAAACCAGGCACTCTTCACAAACCTGGGAGCTTAATTGTAAGTATAGAGGATTTGAACTCAGATTTTCAAGCACCCTTCAACTATCCACACTATCTCATACAACTGATACCCATGACCACACACATGTAGAAAAGATTAATAATCACCAATATACGTATTTCATGCTAAACCAGCACTCGTCAGTTGGTCCAGACTATCATCTCTCACACATATATAATCAATGCTCAGTTTATATTAAGATAGCAAATCTTCATACTTTAATGGACAGGCTTCAATCCACTGCAACCTCCAACTTTTCAGCCATCCATATCATTGAAAATCTGATGATGAAAACTCAAATCCCATGCTGATGCTAATATTATTGCATCCCTCTTATATGTATTTAATGGATACTGTCCTATACATGAGGGGTCAGAGTGACTTCAGGTCAACATGGGCATGGCAATAATTATAGCATCAGCATGGGATTTGAGTTTTCATCATCAGATTTTCAATGATATGGATGGCTGAAAAGTTGGAGGTTGCAGTGGATTGAAGCCTGTCCATTAAAGTATGAAGATTTGCTATCTTAATGTAAACTGAGCATTGATTATATATGTGTGAGAGATGATAGTCTGGACCAACTGACGAGTGCTGGTTTAGCATGAAATACGTATATTGGTGATTATTAATCTTTTCTACATGTGTGTGGTCATGTGTATCAGTTGTATGAGATAGTGTGGATAGTTGAAGGGTGCTTGAAAATCTGAGTTCAAATCCTCTATACTTACTCTGAAATATATATAAGTGTGAATAATCTTTTTTTTTTTTAAAGTGACGTCCATAAAATCAAAGAGCAAACCTTCAACATTGTTACTATTAAAATCGAGCTGGGTATTATCAAAAAATAAGCAGTTGCAAATGTCGCCTAAATTTTTTATCAGATTAATATATATATATATTACGGATAATGATTTACTGACTTTAAGTTTTGTCAATTTATGCTTATATTATATGTAATAGTAAAAATAAATAATGATACCCTATGCGGTTTGGCACAGTTGGTCGAGCATCCGACTTGGGATCGAGAGGTCCCAGATTGATTCTAGCACTTGAACTTCTTATGAACTCCCAAGCAATAAAGTCATATGCCTTTACATATATATAAAATATTTCATTTTTAATTCACAAGAGATAATTGAAATTGGCCTGTCAGTTGAAAACATTGCCCATCCTTGATTTTTTATCAAGCCTACTTGCCAAGTAAATTAATGAAAGTAATGGGTCCCATGAAATTTTTTTTAAAATCTGAATCACATTTTTATTTTCTTTTAATAATTTTCATAATAAATTAATAATCACATAAGCTTATTTTTAAAAAAAAAGATTTTTCATAATTAAAGTATTTGTCGTTGTAAATTGCTATGCATTTTCCCTTAGTAATTAGATTTTTTTTTATCGACATGTACTATGTGGTTTCACCAATGGCTAGATTGTATCCTATATCAATGCCAAAAATGCTATAAACTCTTAAGAGGTTTCATATTGATTCATGAAATTTATTTCTGCATTAGCCAGATTTGCAAAATATAGGTTAGTTTTTTTTTTTTTTAAAAAAAAGCCTAATTTATTATTGTTTTCATGAATGTATCTTCATACACGGCAGTGTTCTCAATATTAAATTTATTTGCTTGCAATCCCCCCCCCCCCATTTTTTATAATACTTGTTTGATTGCTCATTTGATTCATTGTCTTTTTTCTTGCTGTTAACATTTTTGATCTGCATTTATCAAAAAATTATTCTGAGTAATTCATAATAAAGAACAAATTATTGATTAGTAATACACTCTTAATATATATTGTGCAAAGAGCTTTGTGAAAGTAATTACTGTTCACTTACCATGTCCACATGCTGGGATTTGATGTAATTGAAACTTTTTTTTTTTTGAGTTTCCAAAATTAAGGTAACTAGATCAAAGCTAATTAAGCTACTATTCAGCTATTTGTCAATAAATTGATATCTACCTATTTTTATCTAGAGCATATATACTCAACTTTGTTTTTCCCCGGCCTCATATATTTGTTTGCTGCATCAAGCAGGTCACAACTTGCTATATCAGCAGTAGCCAACCAGTTGATGTCACATGAAAAATGTCTGACTTCTCAATTTGTGCATGCCATTGATTATAGACCACTATACTATATCTTATAATTAACAGATTAATAAAATATAAAAACTTCTATTTGATCCAAACATTTATTTAAATAGCGATTTTTGATATTGAGACAAATGTTTAATAATTTTAGATAAATCATGTTTATAAGTACTAAATACTACTTTTAATATATCATCAAGGTATGAATCAGTAAGCCTGTTTCTATAAATGTTTTTCGTATATGGCATTTTTGAACAAGATGATTGACAAAGATATATTGATATGAACAACATTTATGCTTTTTGACAATTTTATATTTTTCAGGCACTAATGTTTAAAATTCCATATACTCCTTTCCCTCCTTTTTTTGCTTTAAAAATGACTTCCAAATTCATGTCATTTTTAAATTCAACAAATTCATCCTGCATGTAGCTGATTATATAATAGTTGCTATTTTTAAGTCCCAGTGATTTTATACAAGTAAGAGATAATTCTTAATATTTCTTAAATCTTGAAATCTGCTTGTAACTTTTTTTAATAAGATAGCTAAATAATTTGAAATGGTGATATAGGTTTCTGATGAAATATCAATACCATCTTGCTTAGCTTTAATTAAAATTAGGAAATGATGTAATATTTGGTGTTGTATCTCTTGGTAATAAATATTTAGTTTTTCATCAAATGTAAATACTTTAGTAGCCATTTGCAAAAGAATTATATTTTCACCTTGTAACGTAATATTAAGATCATAAAGTGTTTCCGTGATGTTGCATAAAAAAAGCTAAAAGACATCACCATCCACCATTATCAAACTTATATATAAACCTTATTGTTTTTTTGTAAGAATGAAATAATTTCATGCTGAAGTGAAATAAAGTGATCCAAAACTTTAGTTTGCTTAGCATCGCACCGAAGTATGCAAAAGTATGTCACTATAATTATTCTTTATTTCTTCCAAAAGATTTTAAAATTTTCTGTGGTTCAATTCTCTGGCTCTAATATAATTCACAATGTTTATTACAGTTTTCATTGCAACATCTACTTTTACAGATATATGTGCTCTCAAGTTTTCTTGATGAATTAAACAATGAAATGATAAGAGAGTTGTTAAATTGTATTTCTTTTTTAATATGGAAACAAATCCTTTTTCAGATCCGCTCATTGAAGGACATCTATTAGTACACATGGAAACTAACTTTTTCATTTTAGTATTCTTTTCCAGAAAAGTACTAATATTATCGAGAAAATCTCTACGTATGGTTTGGTCCTTCATAGGAAGAAATTTCAAAAAATCTTCATGCAGTGAATTCTTTTCAGTATAATACCTGATGAATATGGCACATTGTGATGTTGCTGAAATATCAGTGCTACAATCAATAGCCAAATTAAAATATTTGAAATTTTTCTAATCTATTATATTATCGGAAGTATGTTTTGCAATATCTTCAGTGTATCTAATGGAAGTAGATCTGAGAGTTGGAGTTTTTTAATTTATATTTCTTAATTTATCAAATAATATATTAGAAGCATTTATGAAACATTCTTTTACAATTTCAGTATCAGTAAATAGTTTCATATTTTTCCCAAGTATGTAACAAATTTCTTGCAATGCTTGTGTCACCACTGCTTTTTAAGAGATTGCCACTGACATAACACTTATTGCTGCAATGATTGTTTGAAGAAAGCTAATTTTTCACTTCTTATTAAAGACCCATGAGAAAAAGTGTCATTAAACGATTTATGTTTTGTGGTATAATAACAATCAATGTTATATTTTTTTTAAAGTGATACTTTCTCGACAAATCAAAGACATTGCTGAAACATTGTTATTTAATACAAAATATTCCGCTTTCCACTTACCTTGAAATACTCTATATTCATCAGATATTTTTTGTTATTGGTGTTTACTTATAGTTTGATATAAAATAGTATGTTACAGATTACAAGTTTTTCAAATCATGTCATAACTCACCTTTCCTTCAAATATTGGGACTAGTCCAGATTTCTTATAAATGTACTTTACATGCCTGTGTTTATATTCACATATAAAACAACTTTGGCTTAGTTATGACAATATAGATAGGTAATATTACTAGCATGTCAATAAAAAAAAATCAAAATCAGACACAAATAGTCATTCATTAACAATAAAGGCAGGTTCTTCCCCATGTGGTGGTTTAAATTAAAATCTTATGAATTGACCAAAAATTCTTGTTCTTGGCTTTAACTACTATTTTAATGTTTATTTTATGATTTTCTATTCCATAGGAAAAACTACCGAATAATGACCCACTTTAGACTTTTTTTAACTAATAAATAAATAATATTTAAATTTAATACAATTACAATGCCACAAGTATATGCCTTCTTAAACATTGGTTGGTAGTTTATTGTTCTCTCCACACAAGAATGCCTGTCATCAATCTTGACAGTTCTCTTTTTTTGTTATGATTTTGAAAATGAAAAAAAATATTTGCTATATATTTTTTGCACAATTATTATTTCTGTCAAAATATTTGTGAAATATTAATTATTATGAAAGAATAATTTAGATTTTAGTAGAAAATATTTATTTTTATATGAAGACAAATTAATATAGAAATCGATGACTTACAGTTGCAGTTTGAAATTGGATGGCAATTATATGTTTTATATTGACAGCTATAAATTATTTTCGTCAATTATAAATAGAAATTTATTTTTTTAAAAAACTTTAATAATCCAACAAATTATTAATTTGCATTTTAGAAGCTAAATTAAAGCAAACAATTTTAAAAAATAAGTATATATTTATTGCTGATTCTGTAATTGACCAATCAAAAGTTGCCAATAGAGTAATTCACACATTAATGGTAAAAACTGATAACTAATATTATTAGTAGATTAATAAAAAGAAATCGTATGCAAGTGGTTACTCGTCAACAATAAAGACAGGTTCTTTCCTCCATGATTTGTTTAGATCTGAATTTAGAAAATCCCTTGTGAGTCAATTTTTTTTTATCTCATTGCAAAAATAAAGATAATTATCATCCGCATCTATTAACTGTTAGACAACTGTTGGGACGCAAGTAAAAGATCGGTGGGCCACAAGTTGAGTATGACAAATGTAGACAGTAGTAAGCCTCGTAACCCATCTTTTTCTTGGTGTCTGTAAAATGATATTGGAGAATTCTTTATCTTGTAGTTGGCTAATTTAAGAAGCTGTTTTACCATTTTATCCATGTGTTTATCTGTAATATAATAAGGAATGACATAAAATTGCAAAGGTTAACTTAAAAGTTTGTGTTTTGAGTTAGTAGAGGCTGTTTTTACATTTTTTGGTGTTTAACTACCAATTATTTTGAAAGATTTTTAAAATCTATACGTTTCAGAAAAACCTAAAAATGAGACATAACTATTAAAATCCATTGACTTATTTTTTTTTTTTTTCATTTGTCATGAATGCCTTCACCCATTAGTTGATTGTCTCTATGAATATAATTTCCTTTTCATTAGTAAGTAATTTTTTTAGCATGTTTTCCAACTTCTGAAAATGCCAACTATAGATGTTAGTGCAAATTGTTTATATACAAGAATACTAAAGTTGCATCATTGTTGGGGGGGGGGGGATTAGTCTGTTTCATTGTTTTTCAGGTGTTTTTAATAAATTCATCCCATAGTACAATTTATTTACATTATAAATTTTATTATATTTCTTTTTTTTTTTTCAAATAAAGCTATTTATTCAATTATTAAATTCAACTAGCCAATAAGTTTATTCATTTACAGATTGCAAATTATATATATAATTGAACATTTGATAGTTGATATCACTGCAATATATATCAGTTTCAATACTGAAAAGTATTA
Source organism: Epiperipatus broadwayi (assembly GCA_028023455.1). Lineage (NCBI taxonomy): Eukaryota > Metazoa > Onychophora > Udeonychophora > Euonychophora > Peripatidae > Epiperipatus > Epiperipatus broadwayi. The sequence goes on along the minus strand of JAQFVV010012506.1, from coordinate 1,048,919 downwards.
AATTACTCGTTTTCAGTGTTCTAGTATAGGTTCCCAGTTCCCTTGCTAAGAACATTAGGCTAGACCAATGCATAATTCACTACAAGTTGCACTGCATTATAAACTGCCAACAGCTTTATAATTCTTCGGTATATATATATATTTACTCAATAAAGCATGTAAAATAAGTGCTTGGACATCCTATACAAAATATTAATGATAATAGTAATACATTAAATATTTCTAAAGATTTATTATATTACATACAAGTAAAAAAAAAAAAGGTATTCATCATAAAAGCAAAAAGAAATCAGTAAATGTAATACTTTTATATTACAGATGAATGTTCAAGAAATCATAATAATATGATTTCATTACTCTTTATTTAATTGCAAATGGAATATTGGAAATTATGAAATCCTTTCTTATCAAAAATTGTAACTCTACAATCTAGGTTATATATGTATTTACATTATATTTTATATGTACAAAGTATTGTTTGTTATGACTATTTGTTCATTAAATATATTGATAAGGAATTGATTAAGAATAGTTTTTGAAAATGTGTCAAGCAGCAAGATGCCAAATTACTGTCACCAATCATTATTGTTTGCTAGTAATACCTATTCTTTGCTTATTTTCAGAGAACTTGCCTACATGTAACAATCTATTATCTTTATGCACTATTTTTATAATTTTTATTTTCATTTTTTAAAAATTCACTCTGAATTAAATAAATTTTGCCAAATTCTAATTTAATAATTTTGCCTTGTTAATACTTATTGACTGCAAATATCATTTCTTTTCAAATTTTTTTTTTTTTCTGAATATGATTTTAAATAGCTTCGATTTCTCACTTTCTAATGTTTACAAAATGTGTGTGTATTTATATATATATTCTGTAATTATAAAGTAGGCTTTTTTCTCTTTTGTATTGGGTTATTCCCCTCTCAGTAATTTGAGTCCATTTATAGTTTGCTATCAGCATTTCTTTTCTTTCTGATAGAAAATTGTTTTACAAAACTATAAGGCCTTCTGGGATGGTGTTGAAACTGGGAAAAACTGTGCAAACAGTGGGTAATGATATTTCAAGAAAAATATAAAATAAATGCTAGTATGTATTGATGTTTCTAGAAGCTGATGTGATTGACCTGGTCTTGAAAAACTTCCTTTTTATTAAAAGTTTTTAAGTTGTTGAAAATATCAATGAAAGCTATTAAAGAAAGTTATGTACTTATATTCAAGTAGTTTTCATCTTTTAACTTGTTAAATATAGAAATTGAATGCACACCAGACTGTGTGCAGATCTAATTATTTATCTTTTTCTATAGATAAATTTAATAACAGGCTTTTGTCAGAAAAATAAATTGCATATATTTTCTATTAAATCATCTAATAAATTCTGACCGTTTCTGATTTACTTGTATTGTTGACATTTAATTGTTGAATTAAAGTAATGCAAGACTATGTCTGAATGAGCTTTATATATATATGCATGCCAAACATGCTTAATGTTAATTATATATATTGTAATGCTAAATAATATTTTAATATTTAATAAATATAATATCTTCCGAGTTTATTTTAAATAAAAAATCAATTGCCCTATAACTGCCTGTTATTTTCAGTAAGGTTTTAAAGTAAAAAAAATGGACCACCTCTTACTATATTTTAGATTTTTTTTATTTAGAATAATCAAGAATAACAGCCAGAACGCAAACCTAAACTAACCTATATATATATTTTAATTTAAATTGATTTTTAAGGAATTAATATTGTTTATAGAGCAGAGATATCTCACTCATTTCTAAAACTAAAATAAATATTTATTCTAAATAAATAAACTTAATACCAGTATTCAATACAAATCAATTTACATTAAAATATATATATAGACTGGCTTAGATTTTCTCTCTGGCTGTTATTTTTTTAAATAAGTGGTTCTCAATCTTTGTAAAATTGTGAAATACTAACATACAGAAGTTTAAAATTACAAAATAACAATAACGTCAAATTGTCAAAAGAAAATATAGAAATAATATGGGAAATTTAAACTTCTAAAATACCATATGTAGGAGAGTAATAAGGAAGGAAATAAAACAAGTTGCTTGTTATAGTTACATGAACATATTAGTTTTATTATATTATCATTATATTTAAAAAATCATTGAAAACAAATTAAAAACTTTTAATAAACTGAAGAATAAATTTAAGGTAAAACGTGTGCTTAATGTTTCTTACAAATTTCTGAAATATTTGGTTGAATGAATGACAATGCCACTCACATTTCTTACTCTTAAGTTTTCAAGTCTTTTGCTTGCGGTTTTTGTTTTTATGTTGACTAACTTTGAAAAACCTTTTACCCAAAGTTAATATGTTGAAGAGCAGTAAAACATTTTCAGCTTTTTTGTTTTGATATATCAGTATATTTATTTTTGGCAAAAACCCAAAATTCTTTGAGAGTCATTTCTGAATATTTTAAATGTAGTCTGTGATTTGAAGAAAGCGATATTAATTTATCTTGTTCATTTATTTTGAATCCAGAAATATCTGAACAAACAATATCTAAATTTGTTTGCAAACTCTGTTAAATGTTTTGTTATTAAAGATATTTTATCATTTCAAGATTTTTTTCTGCAACTCATTTTTTCCATATTGAAAATTTTTTCTTCCAAAAGCAGATAGATATTTTATCCATGGATATCAGAATAGTTTCATATTTTCTTTGAAGACTTGTGTTGACTGTATTGATATAAATATATAGATCGGATACACTTGTTCCACATATTTTTTAGGTTATTGCAGTAGCCTTTTTGTTTTTAAATTTCAAAGAAAGCTAATAATTCATTTTTAAGAAATAATGTGTGATTTAGTATTATTTTCGAGACAACCACTTTGCATTTGTACGGAGAAGCAAACATATTCTTCATCCTTAGATAAACAAAATTGTTGAAAGAGACACTTTTTTAATGATTTTGTTTAATAAAATTTACAATTTAAATTATTTTGTTTAACACATCATTTAGTTCTTTTGACATTTTTTTTGCAACAAGTGTTTCACAATGCAAAAAACAACAGTTAAAAATTATATTGGGATTGATATTTTTCATTGCAGTTACAAATCCTTTGCTTACTTCAATCATGACAGCAGCTCCGGCTGTACAGATGGAAGGCATTGATTCCATGATAATATAAAAGTTTCCAGATATGAAGTTAAGGTGTCATATATATATATATCTTGGTCTGTTGTATGGCCAGAAAGTTCTTTGCAGCACAAGGATTGGTTTATTATTTCTTTATCATAAATTTTTTTTTTTTTATACAAATCCTAGTAAATGAACCTTGCCACTTATGTCAATTGATTCATCAACTTGGAATGAAAAATCTTTAATAAGTTCATTAGTAACTTTCTCTTTGATGTTACAAGATGTCAATTATTCTTCTGTTATTTGTGTCATTAGACACAAGAATCTTTAAAATTTTGTTTTTGACTGCTTCACCAAACATAATTTTAGCTATCTTATAACAATCAGGCAAAATAAGTTTCTCTGCTTCTGTCTGTTTAATTTCAGCAATTTTGGGTGTTATAAGTTGGACTTTATCACTAATTTTCAATGTTTTCTCAAACTGTTTTTTTTTTTTCTTATATTGCATTTCCAAAAGTTTTTTTAAATAATCTCTGTTCTTAGGGTATTTAGCATGAACTATTGCACTTGTCACCATATACAAAGCATAATGGGATTGGACAACTTTGATCACCCACCCAAGTAAATTTATTTTTCATCATACAGGCAATTAACTTTTCATGATTTGGATTTATTTGCAGCGTTTTCAAAAAGATCAACTATTATTTTTATTAGTACTAGCAATAGTATCGTCAATAAGTTGCACTAAAAATGCAATACCCCAATAAAAAATGATAATATTCTTCATCATACGGGCAATTTTCGTGATTTGGATTAATTTGCATTGTTTTTAACAAGATCAACTATTGTTTTTACTAGTATTAGCAATAGTATTGTCAGTAGATTCATTTTAAAGATTTTCTGCACAGTGATGTATTCTTATTATAAATTTATCCATTATGTGGACACTGTACTAATTAAATGTTTTGCATTAAAAATACAATACCCCAATAAAAAACAATATATAAATTAAACTACTTAAATGTATAGGCAGTTCAATGACAGATAGTATAAATTCAGTTCATTCGAACGTCATACATGCATCACACCAGGTTACACAGAAACTGACTACGCTGTACACAGGCACACACAACACATAGATACAGCCAGTCACACAAAAATTTGCTAGATAGAAGTGACAACAAAAAATGATTACAACTAAGGGCATGTTGTCCACACAAAAGCAACAAAAAAAAATGCAAGCATAAAAATTCAGAAAATGTTTCTATATCTCACACATGCACATTAAGTATGTCCCCTGTAACATACAGCATATTGAATTACAACAATTCACATATGACAAAACTACATCCAGTATCGAGTGCGCATATTTTAAACACTTTCCAAATCATTCATTTTTTTAGAAGAATGATTATTTAACTTGAGCAAAACTTCGATTATTAAAATCATTTATGGTATTTGAATAAAATCTTTTAGAAGGAAAAATAAATGTTTCAGAAATCAAACTAATTTTTTTTTTATCTTGAATATTTAACAGTTATTATCATTGAGAATAATCAAATGTAATAGCTTGTTCATTATTCTACTTGACTTCCGGCATAGAAATTAATATATGTATTTTCATTGAAATTCTTAATTTATATAATCATCAAAATAATTGGGAATTTGTGGTATGTTTTTTGTAATATATATTTATGTTCTTACTCATATGCACACTCCATGACATACGTCATAAGCTTATGTCTACTATTTCAAAAAACCAATCAACTGTTAATTATAGCATTTTTTCAAAAATTATAATTAGTTTTTTAAATAGTGTTTATTATTATTAGTTTTTAAACGTGTATATAGTTTTTATACAGGAAATAAAGTTCAAAAATTATTTGGAAAATATACTTTATATTAGCCAAAATATTGTCTTAATTTTTATTTTCTATAGGTGTTTTAAAATTGTAATATATCTTTCCTGTAATAAAATGTGACTGTTGTATAAAAAAGTTTATTTTATAATTTTATTCATATTTATTTAATGCATTCATAATTGCAACTATTATTGATTTTTATTTTTAAATGTCTACTGCATATTTTGAGTCTATGGAATTAATTTATTTTTATTTACTATAGAAAGCAGTGATCATTAGTTTTTTTTTTTATAAAGTATGTGAACATTGAATATATTGACAGTTTTGAAAAATGCACTTGCTATTAAGATTAAAAGTGTATAGATTTTTTTTTGATTATACATATGTATGAAATATCAACATTCTTGATACATTTTTATAAATGTCATTTCCAAAACTGTGTGCAAATATTATGATACCCATTCCTATTATAATCATTCTGTTTAACTAAGATTTTAGTTAAAAACATTCCATGAAAGAAAAATAAAAAACAGTTTACATGTATTCAGATACAAAAATAGCAGCTATTAATACATATCAAAAATATTGATATATTACATATTTATAAGCTGAAATCTTATATGTGTATTATAAGGTATTTGAAATGCAAATTGATTTTTATAGCAGTGATTTTTTGAAATAGTTTATAAACAACTTCATGAAGCAAATGTCTATATCTGATAGAGCTTGGATAAAAATATGAATTTCTTTTTTTACTTTTAGATTTTTAGTATGCTTATGATTGCATTTATTATTTTGAATACAGCTTATAAAATTTGTTTTTTAGCATGCATAGTTGGTATAAATATTTTATTACATTGATTTGATTTTTACAGGAAATATGCAATACAGACCAACTTAAAAGACAGGATATTATTTTACCTGATTTATAAAATCAACTCATAAACTGGAAAAATTTTGAGAATGCCCCATAAGATTATGATTCTGGTAATATGGTGATATCAAAAGACAATAGATATATTATTCAGCTTTCTGAATGGGTTAATGTTCAATCTGCTATTGTAAAGGCATATCTTTAATGGCAAATGAGTAATATATAGTGAGGTTAAACATGGATTTTTTGGATGTGGAGACAATTGGGGGTTTTATTATAAAGATTTTATCTCTTAAGATATTCTAAAAAGCTACTATGTTAATTGTTCTTCATTCTGAGAATATGGCTGAAGGGAAATTATAAAGAAAAATTTGTTGCAGAAGTTTTTAAAATAATGTAAGCCAACTTTAATACCAGTATGTGGTAAATGTGATTAATATATTCATGGTTTCATAAATTGGTTTGCGTATTTATGACAAAATTTAGTACACTTTTTTATTTTCTTAAAGAAGAATGGCAATACCCTCTTCATTTATAAATAATCCCAAGTGAATGAATTATAAGTCCTAAATGTAAAATGGTTGAAAGTTCATATTAATGTAAAATTAAGAATTTTTGTAAAAGTAAATAAATTACTAAGAAGCAAAATGATGCATGTGATAAAAAAAACTTATATTCATACATAATATAGAGCAGGGATGGCCAACTTTTGGGTTCATAAGATCTACTTTTTATTTTAAAAATGTTTTGCGATCAACTTGTCATAGGCGATCAACTTAGGGAGGTGTGAAATACATACCATTTTTATATATCTACCTAGTAAAAAATAACAATCATTTAACGAGCCAAAAAACTCATGTCTGGGGGAATTAATATTTATTAATTCAAATTAGCCACATTAAATCAAGATTAAAAATATTATTTTCAATAATGATATGACTTAGTGGACTTCACCTATCTAGAATTGAAAAAAAAATTAGAACAAAAACAAAAAAACTTGAAAATCTTGATTTAATTTGTTTCACTCATTACCAACAGTTCTTGCCAGATTGGCCTCACGATTGACTTGTTGGACACCCCTGATATAGAGTACTAAGGTACTTCTATTAAAAGTTCATTTATATTAAAATTTATACCTATTCTATATTTTCCTTGTAAATACAACTTATAGCACTACATCATGTGTATTTTAATATACATTGATGTTATATTATGATCTTATCACTTTTTTTTTTTATTTTCATTGAAACAATTTGCTTTCTGTTTGATAAATAGGTAATTTTTTTTTTTTTTTTAAGAAATAAATGCAAAGTTCATTTATTTCGGTCATAATTTTTTTTAAAGAAAAAGAAAATAAATATCTTATTACCACTAATTATATTTCATAATAGTTTTGAATATTTCTGTTTTTATCATTGTTTCTATTAGATATTACAGTATGATATGTGGAATGTTACACCCACCAATCTTCATGATTGGGAAGCATTGAAACAAAAGATTGCCAAGTAAGTAATACTATATTTAATTGTTATTTAAAAAGTTAAATAAGTTTTTAAAATTTGTTGTTAATTTCTGTATATGTTGTCAGGCATGGTATTCGAAATAGTCTTTTAATTGCTCCTATGCCCACAGCTTCTACTGCACAGATTTTAGGCAATAATGAGTCAATTGAGGCTTACACAAGTAACATATACACCAGAAGAGTTTTATCAGGAGAATTTCAGGTAAAATAATATTTAAATATATTTTATTTAAAAAAACCCCTAATAAACTTAATTTGGATCAAAAATTTATATATCAATCTATTGCTATTTATCTATAGTCATTAAATTAAGATTAATTCTCCTGTTGTGGTTTGATTATAGATTGTATTGACATAAATCAATAAATAGAATACAGCTTTTTGAAAGAAAACTTTGAAATCTATACTCACTTTACCATATAATAATCAAATTCATTTTAAATTATTTGTGTTTCTTCTATCATTTTGATTGTCATGTTCTTGTTTTTTAAATATTAAGTATGAAAAATAGTTATTTTAAAATTACTTGTTCACATTGCAATAGCTTGTTTAAACTTTTTTTCTAAATTTAAATATGTACACTTAGTGAAGTTAATTTCTTTTTTAATGTTCGTTTTTTCATTGAATTACTATATTTCTTTAAAATCATGTAAGGTTTTTTTTGATAAATGATGTTTAGTCTATATTTTTATTATTTTATATATTTTTAGAAGTATGTATTACTTTCATATTTAAAATATTGTTCGATATAATTTGCATTTTAAATTTGGAGGCACTTCAGGATTATAGAGAAATTTTTTGCTTTTTAGTATTTATGCTTAGTGATTTGCGAGGCATAAATTATAATTTGATTTGATAATGCATACATTAAAGCGATTAACAATTTATTATTTGTGTGTATATACAGTAACACTATATTACATTAACTCTTAGATTTTTTTTTAATTCAAATTTATTACTCTACATGCAACTGTAAGCAATCATAGCCAAACAATATGAAATTGTTTATGTACGGCATAAATGCTGAGAAATTACTAAGTATTCAGAGGGCCAAGGTAGTGCCTCAATTTTATCCATCCCTAAATATACGAATTAAATATCAAAATAAATATATCAGTTGTGCGGATTTCTAATACCAGCTTAGTTCACCTTTTTAAAATTTCTTGAATGTTATAGTCTGACTGCTTTACCAGTCTGTCCTAAGTTAAGAGCTTTTTAATTAAATTATAAATGGATAGGTCCATTAAATATTTCTATATACTGTTTACAGGTAGATTAAGTGCGTACATGACACAGAATAATGCATTAGTTAATCAAACTATGTAAGATTTATTCTGTTCATGTGTGAATTCAGATATTTCTAAAACAGTTATATTTCCTGATTAACTGACCTAATATTTTGTTTTGATTCGAATTATCATGAAATCAGTTTTTTATTTGTTTAAGAAGGTGCCAGGATCTGTAGATCTACTAATTCACTTCCCATTGATTCAAGGCAATTAACTAAATGTAATATTATCAGGATTATCTTTTATATTAATTTTCCCTAGTGTTCAACTATTAAATGAAAATGTTGGCATAGGTAATTTAAACATTTCTCAAAATATTTCTTTAATAAAATCTAACAAACTAAAATTAAAAATGTACAACGAAAAGGTTGTATTAATGATAAATATTTTTATTAGAACAAACTAAAATATTAGATGATAATTATGAAGTATTTATAAAAATGGAAGAAACATACACATATTCAGATAATAATGTTAATGAATTACTTCAAACAGTTTATTGAAGAATAGAAAAGTGAATGTCTCTTTATTTGTATTGGAAACATCCAGTTAGGATTTAGTTTGTGCACATATTTAATCAGTCACCAATTATTGGTGACATTTTCACATTTCTGGTCCATAGTAAGATAAGGCTAGACTTAAGCTTTTGGGTCACTCTCACGCATGAAGAATTGATGCAGCATACGAATAACCCTGAATGGAGGCATTTTATTGCAGTGAGGACAAGAAAACTGCAATTAGCCCCTTCTATCCTCTCCATCCAGGATCCGAGAAAACTAAAAACACAGCCCCAAAGTTTCCCCTTTTATATCATGATTAATTTTGAGATTTCTGCGCATACATTCTTATCGGAATACATTTTGATAATCTTGTACATTCCTTTTCACTTTCTAGCTACAAAGTTCTTTTTCTATAAATTCCTTTGGTGCCATATTTAATTATCGTTAGAAGGATATTATTCTGATGGTAATCATTTGCGTTTGAAATTTCCTTTGTTTATCTGGATTAATAATCTGCATGTATTTCTATTCTTTCCCATTTTAATTTTATTTAAATTAAATAGATAATATCAACACACAAATAACTTTCATTGTATGTAAGTAAAAATAAAGTGCATTAACAAAAAAACAACAACTAGTGTTTATTGCTCATTACTGAATGCTAACACTCTTGTACCATACATGTATATATGGTGCAATATATATAAACATTAAACTAAACATAGCTTAATGTATATATGAAACAAAAAAAGAGTAAATCTCCATCCTTCAGGCTATGAATTAAAATCACTCTAAATGTTGAACAAAGGATCAAAACTGGAGCTCTAATGTTAATAGGCATATTTTTTACAATATTATTGATAATTCAGAGTGAAATTAATATACCAGCCAGATGGAATATGGCACTTAATATTTATTAAACTAATAATAACTTATGCAAGACTGGAGATTAACATTGTGATTATAATAATTAAATAAATGCAATTTTTCATCTGGCCGATACATTAGTTTCTTTGAATTGCCAACAATGTTGACAAAATTGTGCTTATAAACATCAAAGTTCCAAGAATAGATGAATTCATTTTATTCATGATTCTTTGTTCAAATTTAGAGAGTTTTTAATTCATTGCCTGAGGAAGGGTGATTTATTCCCTTTAGAGAGCCATAGCGCGAAAATGGTCTGGGAATGGGATAATCCTAGACAAAGATGATTTGAATGTCTTCTCTTGTAGCATTTGTCATTTTAAAAAAATGCTTTTTTAGAGCTATTAGCATGCTTTTTATTTTACATATTTGTAAATGCAAGCTATATAAGTCATGTGATATATGACTTCATTTTATCACTGTATATGTAATCTAATATTCACACGGATAAATGATGAATTCATAGTATTATTTCTGGGAACTTCCATGTAATAAAAATATAATAGCTAAAATAGCTGACATTTCCGTGCAATTACTTTCCTCAAAGCTGCTTCTTTCTCAAATCATAATGTGTGTGATGAGATTTAAAATTATTTTTTTCTTTTTATTTTCTCTTCATACTCAAATCTTATTGGTTGAGAGGTTTTAAAAAATATTTGATCTTCCAATAACTTTTTCCAAATATTGTTAATTTTCTTTAATTCACACATTTCATTTAGGCTCTTGGGTCTTTTAGGGTCAGAGTGACCCAAGGTCAACATGGATGGGTATGACAATAATATCGGCATCAACAAGAGCTTTGAACATTCCATCATTAGATTTTCAATGATATAAATGTCTGGAGAATGGAGAGGGTTGAAGCCTGTAAAATTAAAGTTGTAGATTTGCTATCTTAATATAAACTGAGCATTGATTTTATGTGTGTGGAGATGAGCTGGACCAACTGATGAGTGTTGGTTACTACAAAATACGTATATCAGAGATTATTTATCTTTTTGCATGTATATGGTTATGTGTATCAATTATATAGGATATAGTGGATGGGTGAAGAGAACTTGAAAGTCTGGATTCAAAAATTTTACATAATGATAACGCTAAAAGATGAATAATGATAGTTTTTCTGGCAGTCAGAGTTTGGTTATTTCACTATTAACTGATAGAACTAATCTATGGGTTTCATATTAGTTAGTTACTTTAAATAGTTTCCTGATTTTGAAAATGTATGTATACACAAATATTACATGTTTTTTATTCACGTGTTTAAAATTATTTTTGCATTCAGTGAATATTATGTATTAAAGTTTAATTTTAGAATTCTTTTTGCTTATATATTTAGCACATATACAAACTTGTTGAGCCAAATCATTAAATATTTCAGTTTAATTATTGGACTGAATAAAATTAAATCTTTTCTCAACTTGTTCTTTTTGTTTCAATTTGTTTTTTAACTGAAAACTTGACTACTATTGAGTGATATTTTTTCTTTTACTGAATTTTTTTTTATATATGTACTATTATGTCCCTTAGTGGCTGTTCTATTTAATTAGTTATCTATTTTTTAACAAATGATATAGTGATTTGTATAGTTTTTTGCGTGTGTGCATATACTAAGACATTTCAGTAATTAGTTAATGAATTGCATGAGGGTGTTCCTCTGGGTAGGTTTTTACTCTGTGAGAATTTATTTTACATGTTTAAAAAATGTAGATATATTTTTTACTGATTATATATGCATAATTTTTTAAATATTATTGTAGGTTGTAAATCATCATTTATTAAAAGATCTAACTGAACAGGGTCTATGGAATGATGATATGAAAAATAAAATTATTGCCAATAATGGATCAATTCAGGTTAGTATAATGAAATCACAGATATTGTACATATTTTAAAATTCCTTTTAAGTGTTTTTGTATTTGATTATATATCTATATATGTTACCGTTTTTTTTTTTTTTAAAAAAAAAGGATACTAACCCAGTTCATTGTTTTTATTGTACTGTGTATCGATTAATATTCACATAAATGTTTTGGATATTTAAACAGAAAAGATAGTCCATATATTTTAAAGCTAGCTTTTATTTATGTCTACATGTTTTTGATATATAACATATTGTAAGAATAACTCTTTCACTTATCCAGCAAAGAGAAGAAAAAAAAATCTTTGCTATTGAGTTATGTATTGATTGTTTTTATTTGATGGGAAAAAAAAAAAACCTTTATGTCAATTTGATTTTTTCCTAATGTATTTCATTCAATTTTGTTTTGAAAGACAAATAAAATTTTAAAAATTTTGAAGGGCAAAATATAATTTCCAATTAATTTATACACTAATATGATATTTATTTGTGAGAGTTCGATTTTCTCCCAAAATGTTCAATTTATCAATGACTTATCCCAGTATGGATTCATTTAGCCTTACATAATGTTTAAAGGCAGAAACTAAAAGAAAAATTGAATGTAATGTGTCATCAATATCTGCATAAATTGTATTAGACCGATAGTCTATGCTCTACTATAGGATTGAGTCACTTAACAGTGAAGTAAAGAAGAAATGAAATGTTTTCATATTTCTCATAAATTTAAAATAATGTGAAAAAGATTTATTTACAAAAAGAAAATGAAACATGCAAATAATATATATATATATTGTAACAAAATTAAAGATAGATCAAAGATCCAGTGTAACAAAATGAGATCTGGTCTATCAAAGAATCGAAAAATTCAAGTATTGTAAAAATCTCAAATATTCCAGTATTGTTAAAAAATGTAACTTAATAAAGAGGATCAACTGGATTAAGTATATTATTTAATCAAGAAATGATTCACATATAAATATTTATTTTATCTCAAAAAGATTCCAATATAAATATTTAGCTTAATAAACTAAAAATGCATTGTAGATTTTTATATCAAAAAAAAAAAAACATTATTTAACCTGAGTAGTGGCTATTAAACCAAAGATCAGACTGAGTTATCTATCATTTTAAGGGTCATTGGATGAAATGAAACACATTTCTATCATTAGATTTCTCAAGATATCACACTAGCAATAATTATAAGCAAATTATTAATAACAAGTATTATAACTCAGGTATACGGACAGTAGATTTTATCCACTTTCATTTCTTGGTTTGATGTTAAGTGCATATCCAAACAAATACCAAGTGAATATGGTCTAGCAGGGCGCCACTAGATTATTTGAATCTAGACACAGTTATATCTAATAACCTTTCACCTGTACCGGGTTTGAATCCCCTCTTGGTACTTTATTTCTAATAAAACTGGGAGATTTTGCTTTTTGAGCCATATCACTATATGGACTAATATTTAGGTAAAAGTAAAACATCTTTAAACCAAAGTGGAGTATATTAGACATAAATCATTTCTTAGATCTTAGCATAACAAATGTGTTTCAATATTTTTATAAGTTTACTAGCTCAGATTATATATAACTAATTTAGGATGGCAATTCACTCATCATTGCATGAAATAGATGACAGGATGTGGTTATAATAATACTAAGAAATCACTAAATATTATAAAATCAATATTTATTTATGACCTTTAGACAGTTAAACAGCTCATTAATTAAAACGTTGATGACGATGATGATAATAATAACGATAATGACAATGGTTTCAACCACAGCTTTAGGACTAAGCCTAAACATAAAACTAATTTTTATAAAGAAATTCATAATTATTGCTTAATTTTAGCATATTTACTTATATCTTAAATAACTAATATTCAACCACTGATGATGAATGATCACACTTAATAAAGACTACACTTAATGAAATATATACGCCTCGTTTAATAAAATAAACTAATATTTATTAATCCATTTCTAGCATATACATAAAATTTTCTAGACATACATGAAAATTGACATGAATAATAATAATAATTGATTATATAACAATCCTCAGATTAATTTCAAGTTCTTCTCCTTTCACTTCAAATGTATATTGTATTAAGTTGGATGTCACATTGACCATGATTTTCACTCCATGAGAAAAGTATTTCAAGAAAAAAAAATATTATCCGCTCATTAGAACACATACTTTATAAATCTAACATGTAAGTAGAATGTTAAAAAAAAATGTTAATAGAAATTAGAAAAATCAAGTTTTAGAAACGAATTTTAAATCATTCCCCCCCCCCCCCCTAGCAATTCAAAAAAAAAATAATTTTTTCACCCCCCCTTTTCCCCCCAAAAAAAAAAAAAATAAAATAATATATTAGTTAAAACTAAAATCATAATACCATAAAAAAAATTATTTCACACATTAATATTTCATAACTGTAAAATTAATAAACAAATAAATTTTGATACATTCAAAATCATTTATGAAGCTCAAAGCTATTATTATCAAGACATTCTTGGTTTCAATCGATCTGAATTGTCTTTAAAAGTTCTTTAAATAAAATATATCACTTTATTACTAAAATTTTTATTACGACTCTGATTTCATAAAGAAAATAGATATAAAAGTCATATTACCGATCCAAGGGTTCAAACTTGTCTTGTATAATGTCTATATTTGGCAGCAACAATTTCCGTGTTTCTTTGGAACAATCTCTTTCTTGATGTATATGATTATTTGGTGGTGATGATCCTATTGGGTTACTTGCTTTAGTGGATAATTTGGAAACCATTATATTAATTTTTCTTCTCTTCCTGTCAAATACAGCAGTTGTTTTCACGTTATAAATTTCCTGGATTTAAACTCAGTTGCTGGAACAATTAATTGGACTTGATGATTAATATTTATCGGTAGATTAATTCATCTTTCGTTGAATGGAGGTGAATGTTTTCTTTCTTCTATTTAAAAAAAGAAAACATCTTATTTCTCTGGTCAGTTGAAAGGTGTAGAATATTATTTTCAGACAAGACATCTTTTCTTTCCTATATGATGTGCGGCTTTACAGACGGTCAGGCAAAGATGGGACATACATATAATTTTTTTAGCCTGTCATTTCTTATATTTTCAACATTCAATTTAATAGTCTAATAATATATTTAACAATCTGAATCATAATAACAATAATAATTCAACTGATTTTTTCAGACAGCTTTTATATCGATTCTTGAGCCAACTCAACCAATCAGAGATAGCGTCACTTGCTATTTTTGGACAAATTCGTTTTAATTAGATCTCTAATTTATTTTCAACTAAATTGTTTTTCAACTGAAGAGTTCAATCCCTTTTCCAGGAACATAAAAAAAATCACACACCTGTTTTTTCCAGACACTTTTGTTTGGAAGGAAAAACTGACTCAATCCTTTTTCTGTCTTTTTTTTCACATATATCTGTAATATTTAAAATTGGAGTTTCTTTCCTTTAATTTTTAGGTGAGACAATTTCAAAATCAGACCTCACAGAAAATTTAAGCTCCAAATAACAAATAATCATTTACAAAAACAAAACTGCTACAAAAATAGATATCTGATTCACAAAAATTGCAAAAAAAAAAATAATTTAACAGATTTAACCCTTCTAGTACAAACTGTTGAATAATAAAAAAAAAAATAATTTAACAGATTTTTTCATTTCTCTTTCTATATTTAATAAATGTAAATTTCTGTATGTAATGTACACACATACTCATTCAGATTATTTATAAACTGACATTAAATAATATAATTGCTAGCTTAGTAATTATAACCCTATATTTGCAATTAAATCCTTAGCTTTTAAATCCCAATTACAATTATAGAAAAGCAAAAATAGAAATATAGAATAAGACATTAAAATTGATCAAGCATAGGTTAGTTTTAAAGAAAGTTAAAGTGTTTAATATTTGAAATATAAAACAATTAAATAACTTACACATACATTGCCTATACGTATGCGTTATAACTTTGCTTTTTAACAGAAAAACTAAATATTAAATAGTTTAAATGTGTGTATTACCTTTCTATCAACACACAAACAAATAAAGCATATAACTGTTGACCCACTCTCTCTCTGTTTAAAGCTTTTAAAACTGGATCTGGTAGGGTTTGAACTTGGATGCCCTACAGCTTCTTTTATGGTTATATAAAAATGTGATGATGATTTTTGTTCATTTTCTCTCGTGCACATTACTATAAATTTAGCTAATGACTAAATTATAATGGCACAATATATATATATATATATTAATAAAACAATTGCAATATGATTACAAAATATATACATTTGATAAATATGATCGAAATAAATATTCTTTTAAGACTTTAAATTAATAAGACAAATATAACTTTATAAGAAATTAAATATACAAAACCAACTTTTGACAATAATAATACAAAAGTAAATCATGTAATCCATAAGACAGTAGTAATTGATGGCAAAATAAATCAATAAGAAATTAAAATCTTAAAACAAAAAATCTTTGTATGAGAAAAATGGAAAATAATGGATACCTTAAAAAGTACACAGACAAAGAGTTAGATTTATATCAAAATCTATATGAAATAAAGCATGGAAAGAAATAATGTTTTTGTAATGAAACTAAATGCCAATTCGAAAAAAATTAAATTATAAAAAAAGTAGTCACTAATTGGAACATATCAGTAACTTCATGTGAAGAAAGTGTTATGGATGTTATTTAGGAAGCAATGAATAATTTTTGATTAATATTTTGTGTGAAATATTACAATATAAGTTATCTGATATTATTGGAAAATTTCTACAGAAATGATTCCTATTTTCAGTTTTGTATTTGGTCTCAAACCAAGAATTTTTGATGATCTGTGGATGCTGTTAGTGATTGATAATGTAATGATAAACCTGACATTCATATTTGTGTAAAATGGCAATTTCTCAGTATAGATCATTGAGTCTAACACGCATTCACTTTCAGTAATGAGAAATAGCAACAATTAGATAACATAATGATACTAGAAAAGTCAACATTGAGAAGAGTACCCTGTAAGACAGGGTGACCCCATATCTCCAAAACTTTTTACAGCTGTGCTGCAAGAAGTATTTTGTGGATTAAAATGGGAAACTAAAGGAGTGCAAGTAAATGGAGATTATTTAAGTCATTTAGATTTTGCAGATGATGTAGTTGTTTTGCAAATAATGCTTTAGAGCTGCAGGAAATGTTGCAGGAGTTATCAGGTGAAAGTAGGACTAAAGATAAATGTTAAAAAGACTAAAGTAATGTTTAATGGATTTTCTCAAAATATGAAAATAAAGATTAATTATGATGAGTTAGAAAAAGTTAACAGTTGCAAATACCGTGGTCAGATTATTAATACAGATTGAAGCATAATGGATGAAATTAATCATAGAATTAAACTTGGTTGGAGTGCTTTTGGTAGAAATAACTTGATACTAAAAGGAAATACGCCTATGTGTTTGAAAAGGAAGGTTTTTAATAAATGTGTTTAACCAGTTTTTACTTATGGGTGTGAGACTTGGACACTTAATAGAAGAGCAATATAGAGACTTCAGACCACTCGAAAGAAGTATGCATGTTAGGAGTAAAAAGAAGAGATCGAAAACTCAATATATGGGTAAGAGAACAAACACGTGTTACTAACCTCATTGAAAAAACTAAAAGACAAGTGAAGTTGGGCTGAACATATTGCTAGAAAAGATAATAGATGAACAATTGAAATTTTAAGCTGAATTCCAAGAGATTGTAAAAGATCCAGAAAGAGACCACATGTGAGATGGGTAGATGAAATAAAAAAGTGTGCAGTGGTAATGTGAAGAAGAGAAGCTAAAGATCGGAGCTGGATTGAACTTAGAGAGACCTTCATCCTGCAGTGGATCGATAATGGTTGATGATGATGACATATTTATATATTTATTACATTCAAACAGAAGATATGTTATAAATTATATTTGTTCTAATTTTTTTTTAAAATTCAAGATGGCAACTTGAGGGGAATAAGCTATGAATATGATATACATGATATATCAAAAGCATGTTTGGCAGCAATAAAGCTGAATATTTAAAAATACCTTTTTTGTGTATGTGTTCATTTATAGTTGTTTATTATATTAGCTCATTTATAGTTTTTTTTCAGTGAACTATTAATTGTTGTAATTACATTCATCTTAAAATCTTATATGATTTATTAATGCCAGATCTGCACTTGTTTCAGTTTAAATAGCTCTAAAATAATGTCATCAGTCTTTCTCAATAATTATTTTCTGGATGTCTAAGAAAATATTTGTTTTCAACATTGGAAACCACCAATTAGCATTGAATTACAATTAATGAATGCTAGCTAATAATAAAGAAAAAACTAGTCAAATGATTGGATATGTGTGTTTTAGCTTTTTTTTTTCAGATTTATTATCAATTTTCATCATGTGATTTAGATAAATATTGTTTACAAACGTTGCTGCTATGAAAATTGCGGTGTAGTAAATCTGAGATTTCGTGCCGTAATATATTATATTTATAACACAATGAATGATAATTGTATTTGTTTATATATTTAAAGCTTTCGGGCTAAGATGCTTAAGACTGGCTTATATATATAAAAGTTAAGTTTAGAAAATGTTGGTATCAACCTTTTCTATCAAAATCTCTGTCTCGTGTCTAAGCTTGATTATTTATTAGATATCTGTTTAAAATCTGATTGGCTTTCTCTGTTATAATTGTGCATGTGAGAAAGGCTAGCATGCTTTCAATTTATTAGATTTTTAATTGAAACTCACTATTGTCCAAACTAGTGACTTAAAATTGGTAAATATTTTTAAGGTTTTGAACTCTATCCAATTCACTTGACCAGTTTTATAGATCTGTCATTAAGATGCCAACTATATTTTAATGAATTCAATCACAAATTAATCACAGGCATCTTTTATGGGGCTTTAATATCCTCCTAATTTTACTCTATGCCTATTTTGTGGATTCTGTAATTGAAGAGAAGTGTCACTATTAAATTGAAAGGCATAAGATATACATACGATTGTTATTGATTATTGAAAGCAGACTATCTCCTGTAGTTTTTATTTTTATTCAAGTTACTGATTTGAAAACTTTGAATCCAATCTGAAACTATCTTACAAAAACTGACCAGATATGTATTTAGATTGCTGTTGTAAGTTATTTGAATATTCAAATAGCACTTACTTGGATATTGGCGTAATAAGATATGTTTTTTTTTAATTAATAGTTTTCTGCCTATTGAAAAATGATCAAAATCAAGTTGTAGGAATATACATATATCTAATAATATATAATCTTGTAACTTGTTTAATAATTCTCTCTGCCTTTGCTTCATATGATAGTATGCTTTAAACTGAATATTTTATTAGTCTCATTAATCTCATTGTTTAATAATATAAATAAATAATTGATCATTATGCTAAAATTAATTAATCTGTCAGCCAAAAATAACTATATAGCAATTTACTAGGTATTATTTGATAATTAAATCAACTATTTGAAAAAAATCTAAAAATTTGTGCTCAGATTTAATATAATAGCCCAAAACACTAAATTGTTAAGTGTTAAGCTTTTTGTGTTATTAGCTAAAATAAATTAGGTTATTTTAATAATCTTTTTAGTATTATTTTTTTTAAAGTAATAACAGATATTTGACAAAATTAATACATTCTTATGATAAGTGTTAATCTCTTGAATAGATTATAAATTGCCTTTTCTATTCACAGAAATATTTTTCATTTATTTATATCTTTTCCTTATTCTAAAGTTTTAAATTAAAACCAGCTTGCATGCCTGGTGTGTAGATTAGCAACTGTATATTGTATTGTATCAATTTAAAATTAAATTGAGAGACTCCAAACCTCTCTCGCTTATTAGTCAATCAGGTGTTATTAATAGCGATCAAATCAAATTGTAAATACAAGACAGAGAATTTAACAAGAAGAGGGCTTCCACCCTCCTCTTTACTTGTCTTTCTATATATCCAAGCCAGTCTGAAGTATCAATTTAAAGTAAGTTGCAACATTTATTTTTTTTAATTTTGAGTTTTTCCAGATATAAATTAAGCATAATAACTAATATACTGGAAATTTATTTTGTTGCAATAATATGTTTTTGGAATTGTCATGTGACTTAATTTTAATTGAATTTCTCTCACTAATATTTATTTTTTAAGCAAGTTACATTTTCAGCTTTTCATGCAACAGTGAATTTTATCACTTACTGCAATTAAATGTACAATTTGCTATTATTTTTAATATTGAAGAATATCAAATCTCATAAATCGTCAAAAAGAATTTTAAATATTATTGTAGGTTTTTTTTAAAAAAGGTGGGGGTGGATAGTAATAAACCATTTTTTGGAATGCAATTAGAACTTTTTCAAAAAAAAGTTTGTAGATAAATGTCAATAGTTACAAGGGACTGTACTTCTGAAGTTTCACTATTATGTTATCTCAATCATTCTTAAAGGAATGTTTTGTGGTTATAAATTACTGATATAATTAATTTTATTAATTCAAAGACGTTTAATATAATTAAACTTATTTTATTCTATTCTATTATGTTTGTTAAAAAAAAAATATTAAGATATTTTTTCTCCAATGTCCTGAATGGTTTATTATATAATGATCAAATGGTGAAGCTGGAATATAAGATTCCAGGATAGATTCCCAGTTGAATAAAAATAAATACACTCTAACTTGATTTATTGATCCAAAATGAAACTGGTGTGCCTATCCTGCTGTTTGTATATCTGAATAATACATGACCTCCTGAGCAAGTGTTGATGGATTAATTTTTTTTGCACATTAGCAATTCATTCATTTAAAGACATTCACTATAGATTTCTTTATGATCTTTTTTTTTTTATTCTATTACAGAATTAATATATTTTTCAAAATATATCTTGCTAAAACCAATCGTTTTTCTTTTTTTCCGATTTATCATCTGTGTTTCTTTAATAATTTTTATATTTATGATTTACATCACACCTCACCTTATAGTTTTATATTTCAGTTCTGATTTTAATGCTGATAATATATATTGCTTAGCCAGTAATCTTGTAGATATTGAGGAATAGATATTGACACCTGCAGCACTACTGAAAATACCAAGAGATATATATATTTTATCGAACAAATAGTGTGTTATGTAAACAAAATTAAATAAAATGTGTAGTTTTTTTGAGAACTAATACTACAAGTGATAGACTAGTTAAAAAAAAATTTAAACTAATAAACAGGAAAAAAATACAAGTGAATTACTGTGGGATTGATGGGTAGTGTTTAATTTTTCAAATCAAGATAAATTTAGTTAGTTTGCAAAATTGGTTTAAACCCATCTGTAATAGTGTTTTGAGAAAACATACAAATTGATTGTTTTAACTCCATTTGCCAAAAAAATCTACATCTAACCCCCATTACTAATTTTGCTTTAAGATTTTTTTTTTTATCTTTTTTTAAAAGACAAGGAAAACCCTTTTCTCAATTTAAATGCCACCTGTCCAATGTAGTATAGTTTAGATTGAAACCAAAATTATTTTCACTTTATTTTGGTCAAGAAAGAAATCGATTGTTTCTTTTGGTTTTATTTTTTACTTCCTTCTGTAATCTCTATATGTAAATCAATTTTTGATATTTGTTACCTTACACGTATAAGCATACAAAAAGTCTAGCAGATGTTCTAAATGATTATATCATAGGATTTCAACATTCCACCTTAACCATTTATTTATTTGAAATTACTATATATATATATTTTGATTATTCGATTAATTAAGTTTCTAAAATTTTACCTGTCTGTTAATTGTAATATCATTTCTGAAATTGATATATATTTTTTAACTTTTATTTGTGAAGAAAAAAAAATACTCTAGATTACTTGTTCCATTTATTAGTTGGTAATTTCGGTAGTGGTCTGTCTCTTTTCTGAGTATCAATAATTGTTCCCCAGTGCCTACCATGATTAACACCCAACCTTTGACATTTACATCTTATAATAAATATTTAAATTCACATATTTAATCTGCTATATGTTTTCATTTTCATAACTTTAATTTTGTAGCATTTATTTTTGTATCATAGAAACATTTTTACATAAAAGTTGTGAAATATATATACAGTTATACATATGGACTAGATAAATAAACAAACAAAAGTATTATAATAAAATTTGAATTTATAAATCATATAACATGTTGTGTAGACTGAAAAAAAAGTTCTTTGATAATGTTTTTTATAAATTGAAACATTGTATTTCTCATAATATCTAAAATAATGGATTCCTACTAATGAATGCCAGATAGATTTTTTTTTTTTTCAGTGTTATTTGAATTATTGTTCAACTTTGAATGGTAAGATAAAATATTAGATTGCAGTTGATATTTTGCCATTAATGATTGAAAATGTGATATTTCCCCTCCTCTTTTTATCCTGTACGGCTAATTTGAAATTATTATTCAAGTTTGAATGAATATATATATATGTTAAAGAAATAAATTATTTGTAAGAACAGAAATTTTTTTTTTTTTGTAGCATTAAGTTGAATTATTAAATTTAGAACAGTACAACAAAAATGAGTCTGTTACTCTGTGTGTGTGGGGTAAAATTTAACTTGCACAAAGGCACGGATTGTCATTTTTATTAAATTCTTTTTTTTAAAGGTATTATATTTATGAGGCCTTTCCATACAAATTTTTCTGCCTGTAGCATAATATATGTAGTCAAAGATTTAATGTAACATAAAACTTAAATCAGGTGTAATTTTTCAAAATAAAATTCTGTAGAAAATGTTTTTCAATTCTTTATATTATTGTATAGTAAAATTGCTTTACCTCTTAGTGATTGTAAAAACATATTAACCATACATATAAAAAAAAAAAAATTAGAAAATTGTTGTAACATTTTGTTGACTTTTTATTTTTTATTGGCTAGAGGGAGGGAAACAATAGTAAATGAAAATTTGTATAGTATTTTAATATTAGTTAAACATTTGCTTTGCTGCTGTTTCCTTGCAAAAAAAAAAAGTTATTTGAATTAAAAGCTTATTGTTGGTTTTGTTTGAGGAATAATAAATTTTGATTAAACCTACATGCTGGGAATCTTATACTAGTAAACACATTCCCCTCATTCTTTTGACATCAAAACTCTTAGCGAAATTTGGTTTTGACTTTTCAGTAAATAATAAATGGAAGAGATTATATTAATATTTGCCAAATAATGATCTATACATTTAAATGGAAATTTTAAAATTATTTATATCAAAAATGAGAATTTAAATATAAAGTATGTATTAAGCTACAGTAATATTTTGTAATTTATTATTATTATTATTACTGATTGTTTATGGTTCTGGGATATAAATCTATTCTTATTATATTTTCATAATTATATCAAAACTTTTTCCTCTTCTAAAAATTTTATTTTATTTTATATGAATCATATTAAATATGATTTGCCAACATTAAATGGCCTTTGTTCAGAATATATAAATAGGACAATAAATGAAAAAAATGTAATATATTGTAACATATTTAATGGTCGTTCAAAAGATATTAACTAAGTAAAGGTTCAAAATATATATATAAGAATTATAAACAAATTATGAGCAAATTATTATAGCAATGTATTATTACAGGTATATGGCAAATCATGTGAGGGAAATCACGTGCAGTGAGTACACTAGTAATTCAATAAAATATAACTCAGGTATACAGGCAGTAGGTTTTATCCACTTTCATTTCTTGGTTTGATGTTAAGTGCATGTTTAAACAAATACTAAGTGAATATGGTTAGCAGGGGCCACTAGATTATCTGAATCTAGACACGGTTATATCTGATAACCTTTCACATGTACCGGGTTTGAATCCCTTTTGGTACTTTATTTCTAATAAAAATGAGAGATTTTGCTTTTTGAGCCATATCACTAGAAGCACTAATAGTTAGGTAAAAGTAAAACATCTTTAAACCAAAGCGGAGTATATTAGACATAAATCATTTCTCAGATCTTAGCATAACAAATGTGTTTCAATGTTTTTATAAGTTCACTAGCTCAGATTATATATAACTAATTTAGGATGGCAATTCACTCATCCTTGCATGAAATAGATGATGGGATGTGGTTATAATAATACTAAGAAATCACTAAATATTATGAAATCAATATTTATTTATGGCCTTTAAACAGTTAAACAGCTCATTAATTAAAACGTTGATGACGATGATGATGATGATGATAATAATAACGATAATGACAAGGGTTTCAATTACAGCTCTAGGACTAAGCCTAAACATAAAACTAAATTTTATAAAGAAATGCATAATTATTGCTTAATTTTAGCATACTTACTTATATCTTAAATAACTAATATTCAACCATTGATGATGATGAATAATCACACTTAACAAAGACTACACTTAATGAAATATATACGCCTCGTTTAATAAAACAAACTAATATTTATTACTACAGTTCTAACATATACATAAAAATTTCTAGATAAATATGAAAATTGACATGAATAATAATAATAATTGATTATATAACAATCCTCAGATTAATTTTAAGTTCTTCCCCCTTTCCCTTCAAATGTATTTTGTGTTAAGTTGGACGTCACATTAACCATGAAAAGTATTTCAAGACAAAAAATATTATCTGCTCATTAACACACATACTTAAAATCCAACATGTAAATAGAATGTAAAAAAAAATGTTAGTAAAATTGAAAGAGCAAGTTTTAGAAAAGAGTTTTAAATCATTATCTCCCCCCTCTCTTCTACCTCTGAAATGCTATACTTAATGAAACAAACTAATCTAATATTCTAACACTACTTGTTACTCTACATTCAATCGCAATTATACACATATAAAATATTATGTATCTGCGTGTTTTATCCCATAATCACAAAATATTATTAAAAACCAAAATAATAATAATATATCAGTTAAAACTAAAATCATAACACCATAAAAAAAAATTGTTTTACACATTAATATTGTAAAATTAATAAACAAATAATTTTCATACATTCAAGATCATTTATGAAGCTCAAAGTTATTTTTAGTAAGACATTCTTGTTTTTAATTGATCTGAATAGTCTTTAAAAGTTCTTTAAATAAAAATATACCACTTTATTGCTAAAATGTTTATTAAGACTGATATCATAAAGAAAATAGATATAAAAAGTCATATTACCGATCTTCTGTTTGTGGTGAATTTCCAAGGGTTCAAACTTGTCTTGTATAAGGTTTATATTTCTGCAGTTACCATTTCCGTTTTACTGGGAACAATCTCTTTCTTGAGGTGTATAACTATTTAATGATGATGACTCTATTGAGGTTATTTGCTTTAGTGGACAATTTGGAAATCATTATATTAAATTTTCTTCTCTTCCTGTCAAGCATGTGGATGAAATACAGCAGTTAAATTCACATTTGTAAATTTTCTTGAGTTTAAATCATTGTTGTAACAATTAATTGGACTTGATGATTAATATTTATCAGTAGATTAATTCATCTTCTTTGAATGCAGTGATGCTTTCTTCCTTCTATTAAAAACATCTTATTTATCTGGTCAGTTGAAAGGTGTAGAATATTATTTTAGCATCTTTTCTTTTCTATGTGATTGCAGTTCGATGGTCCGAATCGATGGGACACTATAATTTTTCTAGCAAGCATTTTTTTATATTTTCAACATCAAATTTGATAGTTTAATAATGAACAATCACCATAATCTAAGACACTTTTTATATCCAATTTTTAGCTAACAACAATCAAGATAGATCACTTGCTATTTTTGGAAATTTGTTTTAATTAGATCTCTAATTTATTTTCAACTATATTATTTTTCAACAAAAGTTCAATCCTTTTTCCAGACACTTTTGTTTTAAAAAAAAAATAGACTCAATTCTTATTTCCTTTCTTTTGTTTTTTTCTTTTTAAACAGGTAACACTTCAAATCTTTGAGCTTCCTTCTTTAGATCTTGATAAGAAATTTAATTTTTAGAGTTTTCACCCATTATAAGATTCCAAAGTGAAAAATCATTTAAAAAAAATTGCTCAAAGATTGATATCTGATTAAACAGATTTCCTCTTTTAACAAAAATTGTACAAAAAAATAATTTAACAGATTTAATACTTCCTTTTCTTTCAATATTTAGGAAATGTAAAATTTTGTATGTAATGTAACACATCCTTCATTCTTTAATCATTCATAAACTATCCTTAAATAATATGATTGCTAGCTTAGTAATTATACAATTATTTAATTAAGTCTGTAACTTTTAAATCCAATTATAATTAAAGAAAAGCAAAATAAAAGTATAGAATAAAATGTTAGAATTGATCAAGCATAGGTTAGTTTTAAAGAAAGTTAAAATGTTTAATATTTGAAATATACAACAATTAAATAATTTACCATACATTGCTATATGTATGCATTATAACTTTGCTTTTTAACAGAAAATTTAAATATTAAATAGTTTAAATGTGTGTATTACCTTTCTATCAACACACACACAAATAAAGCATATAATTGTTGTCCCATTCTTTCTGTTTAAAGCTTTTGAAATTTTGATCTGGAAGGGTTTGAACTTGGATGCCCTACAGCTTCTTTTATGATTATATAAAATTGTGATGATGATTTTTGGTTTACCTTTTCTACATGCACATTACTATAAATTTGGCTAGTGACCAAATTGTAATGGCACAATATATATTATCATTATACAATAAATAATATTTCTTTTTTATATAATTTTTCCTTTTCTTATGCTATAATAATAATATACTTTCCTCTCATTTTTAAATATATTTATTTGAATTAATTATATTATGGTTAAAATATTGGATAAAATTTGCACAAAAAAAAGTGATTTGTATATTTATCAATATATGGTTCATCATTGAAAAAAAGATGAATGAAAATTTTTTATTAATTAATTAATATGTATAATAATAGCTTTATTTCATTTAATATGGAACACAGTTGTTTTTTTTTAACTTCTTACACAATGTATTTCTAAGATGGTGCTGTTAAACCATCAAAATTTTTAATACAAAATACTTAATTTTTTTCATAAAAGATATTATCTACTTTGTAGTTTATTAAACATATTTTAGAGTATTCTAAAACATTTACTTCAGAATGAATACAGTGAAAACTTTTTTTATTTACTAAAACAATTCATTTTTTCAGAATCTTTTCATACAGTATTTTGGATTTATATTATCAGCTTATTGCAATTTATTAAACATACGTAACATTTTTCATTATGGCAAAGAATTGTAATAATCATTTCAGATACTTTTTATTTAAGAAGGAAAAAATTATGAGCTGATAAATTCTGTGTAGGTATTTGGACACGCTGTATATAGTCATTTATAATTTTTTTTTTTTTTTTCCAAATATATGTATTTAAACCAGTGGTCTTCAACCTTTTCACACCTGTGAACCGGTAAAAATAACGATAAGGTTTCACGGACCGGCAAAAATAAGGATAAGGTTTTGCGGACCGACAGAAGTCTATAAATAAATTTTCTTAAAGATGTAAACTGCTTAGCCTTAGATGAGCATAATTGTTATAACTGATCAAAATAACAATGTTAAATATACAAGATGAAGTTATATATTGTAACGAAATAAATATATGCCGTTACATTTCTTTCAAATAGAAGTAAAAAAATATATAAAATCACCCTAGAGTAGAAATATAGGTATAAAAAAAAGAGGGGATTTGAATTAATATATATAATGCACATATGGCAAACTAATTGTATAATTTAAAGTTAAAATCTAAAAACAAGATTCTTTTTAATGTAAAAGAATTTTTTTAAAAAAATGCTGTTAATAAGTTTTTTTTTTCATAAATTAGTTATTTTTATTCTTAGAATGGAAATGAGTTTCTATTTTGTGGTAATTGCAAACATGCCCTTGGGCATATAGTCAGATAAGAGATAAATTTAAAAAAATACTACTGATAAGAGTATTTACAGAGATAAAAAAAAAAAAAAAAACTTTAAAGAGAGAAGGGATTTTTGGATTGCTCTTGCTGATTGTGTCTTATTAAGTATACTGATAAGTGTATTGCAAATCTCCAAAATGTAGGGGTCAGCAATAATTTACGTTTCCCGTATTCGCAGCAGCTGAAGTGGTCTCCAGAATAGAACGGTTACCGGAAAATAGCCAGCAATGGACTTCTCTCCATCTAGAAGAATAGGAAATGGAAAGAACTTTGAATTCTACCATGCATCAAGGATTACAAAGACGGATTTTACCTATAGCATTGGAAAGTATAAACTTTTCTTTTAAGTGAAATATGAACATTAATCATATAATGCGAACTTTTCCTCGTATTTTAAGTGTCACTTAACTTTTAAAAGAAATCTCTTATGTGACTAAATTTTAAATTATTTATATATTTTCTTTTTTTTTAATATGCTTAATACAATTTTCATTCTCGTAATTTCTTTTAAATTAATTAGTTAATGTGAGCGTGAATGGCTGCATAGATTCGTAAGATTGTTAGTTTAAAGTGTGTTAATTTTGGGCTAATTGTTTCTAGTTGGATCGGTGCTAGTGGATAGATGTACGGATGTTTTATGTCAATGTAACTTGAGTAGGTGCATTGGATACTCGTTCCCTTGTACCGCGTTAGCATACAGGGCATAAATACCCACTTGAACGTATGAGCCAAAAGAGTAATCATCTTATTGTCCATGATCGTAGATGTATTTCCTACGCCATTGATTTTTTTGTGCTCTGACTGAGACAGTAAGCCGGCAAAGACCGCTATCACCATTTACAGAGCTTCTCGTATAATTTCGTTCTTGTATCATGGGGAAGATGCTTATTCCTTCTCACCATGATTCTTATTTTTCTAATGATATCATGCTACAGGTGTATAATTCCTGTTAGCATGATTGTATTATGCTAATAATCTCATTTTGCATTGGTCACATCGGTATATCAGTAAGCTAGCGTTGGTTTAAATGTGAGATTTTTGGCCTAAGATTAAAAGGGATTGGGTTGGTTATTGTGCAATCTATGTAGCATGTTCACACTTAATAAAATATTAAAATTGTATTTAAATCCATTAAACGCTTCCATCTGTGCATATAATCCAAATCAAATATATTTAGTTGATTTAATTTTCAGAATCTTTTTAATGCATGTGTGCATTATAATAAAATGTTTTGTTGAATTAATTTTGGCAGTAACTTATTTTATATATTTTATTAATATTTAAAAGTAAGCATTAGAAATTTGAATATGCAATATAATATTTTAAGCTCAGTTTCTCCCTGAACTAGCAACTGGGGCTTTCGGTTCGATAAAAGGTAACCTCTCCCGCGCATATCTGCCTGCTGTATAAATTTTCCAGGTTCAAATGGCCTGGTGGCGCCCTGGTTAGGAAGGTTTTTGTCGACCATTATAATATATATGGAGTTTATATAATAAAAAAAAAATTTTTTTTAATTTTGAATTTTTTTAGAAAAGCAATAAAAAATTTAATTCTATCCCCCTCCCCCATAAACATCTGTGATAAGTAGAAAAACAAATTAATTTATGTATGATTGATTAGATTTTGTTTTTATTCTATTTCTTTTTTTTTTTAATTGGGTAAAAATGAGATGAAAAAATAAATAAAAATTGTTTATATTAATTAAAAGTTTAAACTCTTATTTTGTTATTACAAACTTTCCTGCCAGTTTACCGTGGACCGGCTAAAAAACTTCTGCAGCCTAGCACCGGTCCGCGGACCAAGGGTTGCAGACCACTGATCTAAACTATTTCAATATAGAATGTTTAAATATTCTAGACTAGATAGATCAGTTTAACTTATTGACTGCTGAAGTGGCCATATTGAATATTTAAAAAATTATGTTAATCCACAAATTTTATCATGAATTAAATTTATATTACTCAAAAATGACATAATACATATATTTTAAAATATAAAACCCCAAAGAGAATAATTAAGTTGAAAAGAATATAATTATTGATATTTAAAGTAATAAGAAATAGAATAAAAGTTAATATTTCTAATAATCATTTTCATAGTATTTTATAAATTCAAAATTATCATGCGCACAACTTAAAACTATTGTTTTGTTAGTTGGATTCATCATAAAATTTCTAAAAATTTGGTATATAATAACACTTACCTAAGGTAATCCATCACTTGAAAACTTCATAGAATAAAGACATTAGTATCTTTCATTTTTCTCAGTAGTCCTTCAAAATGCATTCCATACATGGGTTTACAATGTATAAGACATCCCTAATAACGTCCCTTATAACAAAGTAGTTAATATTGATCAATAATTAGTATAATTTGAATATTATAATAAAGAACTTCAATACAGTTTGTAATTTATTAAAAAGTACTGCTAAAATAGTCACTATATACAAAACAATAAAATAAATGAATGAAATACTAAATTCATCACAGGGTTATTGATGTACATGCATTTGTAGTTTATATATATATATATTGTAAAAACTGTTACTTTTATGTTAGTTTCAATAGTAATTTTTTTATCAAATATATATATAAACAATAATTAAAAAATATATAATAAAATAATAATTAAAAACACATAATAAAGTAATAATTAAAAAATATACAGCTTTGAAATTTATATTGCAAGTCTATTATTGGCCTAAGTTTATGTACTATCAAATCGTTACTATTATTAAAATGCAGAAAAGAAATTATAGAAACATCTAAATCAGGTCATTATATTTCCAAAATATATTCATTTTTGACTCATATCAGTTAATTCAAAGACTAAGCTCACATTATAGAAAAATATGCAGACAATCACAATCTTTATATATATGTTTTAATAGTAATTTTATCTAAATATATATATAAAACAATAATTAAAAAATATATAATTAAAAATATAAAATAAAATAATACTTAAAAAAATATAGAAAAATAAAAATACCAATAGGCCCTCATAACATTTTCTTCGAAATACAACAGAACAAGTAAAACTTGTCCCCCCGTTATAATTTTACGCTAGTAACTAACAAAAAAATGGGAGAAAGACAAAAAAATTCAATCTACTTGATCACAAAAATTATCATAAAATTTTTATTTTTTATTGTAGAAAAATAAAATTTACTTTTGTGGAATCTGCAGACAAAGATTGAAAACAAAATCTAAAAAACACATGCATAGCCTGCGTAGATTTCCATTAATCATAACCTCAACCCGGATGTTTATAATTTGAAATTTCTTGACCGTTTTAAGCACTCATAACAACGAATAAATTAATAATCAAGTTAAACTCACATCTGGTTAGGGATTATGTTTACTGATTTTGTACATTACATATGATTCTGAAAAATAAATGTAAAAATAAACTGGTTAAAAAAAATTATGTAGTCCTTATGAAAAATGGAATATTGGTTTCAGGCCTTAAAAATTAATGACAATTAAACTTTTTTTTTTTTTACATAATAGGATGTTTTCAAATAAATTATATTAAGACAAGTTATTGCTTTTGAGTGCTTTTTTTTTTGTGTGAGCCTTTAGACATAATTTATTAGTATATTTGTGTTTATTTTAAAATATAGTTTTTATTATATTTATGTAGTATATGTCTTTCATTATATTCTTAAAAGCATTTTAACATTATAATGGAGCTCTGATAATCAATATATTTTATTTCAAGCTCTTTTTGTATACAATAATATATTGTGTTTAGTTAAAAATAATATTTAAAGTACTATATATATATATTATAACAATCAAAAATGCACAACTAACATGAAAATCACCTACTGGTAACTTGCATGCAGCTCCACATACTGACGTTACATGATCACAAACTTTTTTTTGTTAATATCCTGCTAGACTCAAATGCAAGAGATTCGTATTTTAATTACCATTATTGATAGCAATAAATGATAAAAACTAGAACAATGAGTAATTAAGATTGATGTACGTATCTACACAATCAAAATAAATAAAACAATTGTCAGAAATCCTTGAGAAATGTCATTCCATTGGTCTTTTACACAGGATTGATTTTAGAATAACAATGCTTAATGATTTATTGTTTTATTTAACTGCCCTAGCTATTTTGTGAAAAATTATTATGATTAGATATTTATTGCCTCATTATGCACAGGTAATATATAGCCCTATACATCTTAGTCCTTGGATGGCTGCAGACTCTCACAGACTAACTGCAACTACTAATATTTATTAATATAACCCACTTTTAAGACATTCATCTTGCAAGCTTTAGGATACACTAAAAATTATTTAATAAACTACTATTAGAATTAAACTAACAAATCCTTTCAGACTGTAGTCCTTGGAAAACTAATACTAAGCGACTTGAATAAAGGAAACAAAATAACACATGAGCCAAATGCCCATGTAGGAATTGCGCATCTGTCTGATGCTGACTGGAACTTACAAACTAACTAGTAGGAATGGGCATCTACCTGATAAATAATGAAAATAAGTGTAAATGTCAGGAACATCTGCGTTATACATATTTCTAAACAATCAAATAATATATATAACATACATCATAGGAGTAGTGTCTAACAGATAAATATTGCTCAAACTAAATCATTGAGTGCAAATGGTAGGAAAACACATCTGCTTCACATACATTTCTGACAATGAAATTTTATATATACAAAACAGCCTATAATAATAGTACATTAATTTAAGAAAATTTAATACACCCAAATATCTTTTTCAATGCCTGCCTATCCCAGATCTGTGTGGGTATTATGCTTAAAACTGTAAACTTTTATAATCTTAATTTATTTCATTTGTCTATGCAGCCTTTTATTTTATTCAGAGGCCATTAATTTGTATTATATTTACATTAATGGTCAAATGGTTATTCTAATTTTTAATACATTGCAGACTAGTGGAAATGGTCATTAACTCTTTAAAATAATTAACAAAATAATGCTAAAGAAACATATACCAAATTGCGAAGGTTTGCAAGTTTAATAAAATTATGCAACCCATCACTATTCTGATTTCTAAACATATATATATATACATATTTACGATGTCAGCTGAATGAACGCATTAATTTCATCGTTACATTTTTAACATGTATGGATAAACATATATATACAACATTTGAGCACGTTTGGTACAATATGAAAAGTAGTTGGCCTATGGGCCTCCCCCTCAGTGGAATCGTAACCAGCATTTTCCTTAATCACCACGAAAGACTAATCTTGTCCAAATATCAAGCTGACAGCCCTCACACTATATAAATGCGGTATGTAGATGATATATTTATTTTAGCCAACCAGCACACTATAAATAGTATTACACAAGAGTTAACACATAATACTAATCTAACTATCAATTCCACTTTTTAATTTTTGATGTTGATACAGAAATATTTTACTTATTCATTTCTTTTATTTATAAATTCAATGCCTTTTTTTTTCATTATTTATCTAATAGATGATATGCGTTTATTGAAAATATGGTCTATTTCTTGAATATATATATTTTTCTTTTGCTATATGTCAATAATTTGTTTTATCACTTAAATGGGAATTCTCTTAAATTTTGTGAAGATTCCAGCTGCATGCATAGAATGTTTTATTAAATAAATATTATACTTCATCAAACTTTTGGAAGAAAAAAATGTGTGTGCTTTCTTGTAAAATTGTTTAAATTTAATTTATTTTTTTTAAACTTTGTATTTATATATTGTGTGTGTTGGGGATGGGGAGAGTAAAGAAATTGGAATAGTACATACTGAAATCTATTTGCAGTTTCACTGTATTTATACTGATATTGATTTTAATTAATATAATATTTAAAAATAAAAAATATATATTTCATTGAATATATCAAAGTTTATCCAAAAAATTGTGACACTCAAAATGAAAATTGGTTAGTTATTTTTAAAACTGGCAAAACAAAAATGTACTATTAATTGTGCTTGATCAATATTTTTTACTAGTATTAGAGACTCCATCTATTTACTATAACTAATTTGTAACCACAGAATGCTGTGTGCAGCAGAACATAATATAAACAGAGAGCATAGATAATTATAATTCATTAACAAAATTTAATTCGTTCAATTTTTTTTTTTTTTTTTTGTGGCTGCCTCCATGCTTTGTTTCCAGTTGAACATAACAACGAAATTGTGGTGGGAAAAATTTTTTTGTTTGTTTTTTAGTGCGTTTATTATTAGATCTTTTTTTTTTATAAAATAGTTTATAACATTTTTTATTTGACTTTTTTAAAACATAAAAATACCCCATAGCTTTTAATATGAAATGATATGCAAAAACAATCTTACAAACAATTTGCTAAATCATTTCAAATTCAATATTTGTCACTGCTTCACTTTTCATCAAATTTGAAACTATGTGCTTAGTCATAAGCACAAGCAAGAATACATATTTCATAATATAATTAGTAATATAATCTACAAGTATACATTCTATAATTATTTGTAGTTAGCTACATTCCACCTGCTGCTGTTGGTGGAGTATAGTTTCCAGTTCTAGGATGAACTATTGAAGAAGTGACTGTACGTTCCCCCCGTGAGTAGGTATAGCGGCTTCTGGCTGTAATGATAGCTTGCCTCGAGTCAGCTTTGATTCTGGCAGTTTACTGTCCTGAACATGGACTTGCCTCTGCGTAATCGTTACCTTAACCTCTATAACCTGGAAAATGATCCCTTTTGTTCAGGTTAGCTGGAGTTGCCTTCGATCATACATCGAGAACCAGGCTACTGTTATTCAGGTTTAACACTTATTCTCTGTCAAAAGAACTGAGTATTTAATGCCAGATTCCCATCCTTAATAGAAACATTCTGATTCAGTGAGCATCATTGCCTATTGACCTGTTCTTACCATGGCTCTGTGTTAACACTTTATATATGCATTTGTTAGTGGCAATGAATGCTCAATCCGGTCTCTATAAGAAAAGAACTGGACTTGTCCATTATTTGAAGGCAAGGTGAGATGATATTCGTTCCCTGTGGCTAAAATTAGCCCTGGATAATGTCGTGCCAGATGCATTGAAAGACTTCTTTGCTTTGTTGCTTCTTCTGGCTTGGTGATGGTCAGGTTCACTGTTATCATCGTTTGCCGTTTTTGAAACTGAAAATTTATTATAGCTGGCTGATGGTGTCTGTCAACCGTTTCAATCACTACTGTTTGAAGCCTTTTAACTTCAATCACCACTGCTGTAATTCATTTTGTGGTTCCATTATATATTTGACATAGAACTTGGGTTTATAGCCCAATATCAGCAGGATTTTGCATTACAGCTAAAATTAATTATGTTTATTAAATTTGTATTTGCATTTAACTATTTCATTTTAAATAAATTCCATTCTAAGATTAGATTTCTATTAATAAAAATTACTTGTAAAACCTTTTAATCAAACATATATATACATCAAGCATATATATATATATGAGTTAATGCAAAATTCTGCTGAAATAAAATGCTTATGTGATTAAAAGAAATAATATATTTTTCTTTTTAAAATCTTGTTAAAATATGGCATATGATTGTTATTTTGAGATAAGCCTGCCAACATTTTCTAAAAGAATGTATGTTTGTAATTAATTAGCCCATTCAAGGCAAATTGAAGATGGCCTTCTCTTTTTTTAATTAATAAAAATTCAAACTTTAAAGAAAGAAATTTAGAATAAAAAAGTAAAAGTTATTTTTAGAAAATATTACCTTGAAACAAAGGAGCATGGGGGGCTTATCAAGATCTAAGATCATACAAACAATAGAAGGTAGCTTACAAAAAAACGTATAAATAGGAGAGAGAACAAAAGACTTGGCATTCAGATTTTTCTTTTGGAGATGGTTTTTCAGATTTTCCTTTTGAAGATTGCATTCAGATTTCTCTGGAGGCTTTTTCTTGTGCTTGTTGAGATTTGTAGAGAATTCATGCAGATTTTTCCTGTGCTTTGAACCTCCCAGATTTTGCTTCTCATTTTCATTTTGCTCCAAAAGTTATTCAACTGTCGTCTTCAAAATCACGGAGAAGTTTGAACATGCTACAAGCTAAAAATCATGAATTTGATGGATTATACCATCCTAGGCAGTTAGGCAAAGCTTTGCCTGCCGCCGAGATTCCTAAATACCATCAAAATGCCGTAGTATCCACCTAATAGTAATCTGAACTCTGTGCCGTGTCTGTAGGACTTTTCGTAAAAGCATGCTACTTATTTTCATTTTCCTTGTCCGGACAAATACCTATCGACGGTCGGATCAAGCCATACGACGCCCAACAGGAGCAAAGAACCAGGACGGTAATCATATCTCTCCTCATTGAACTGTTTACTTTCTATCTTTTTGTTCATACCTTTCCTAATTGCTTAATTGAATTATATTTTGAATTGTTTTATTTAATATTTGTAATGTAACCATTTTTATTAGTCAAGTCTTGGATATATATTGTGTGATCATCTATCTATTTATATTTAACCCTTTTTCCTTTGCTATTATTCATTACTAACATGTATAAATAATTTGTATTCCATTGCGGTTAAGTTTAAAGGTTAATTTTTCATTTCAAATTTCTTTCCAATTTTATTTGTTTCTAAATTCCATACGAGTAAGTTTCCTTTGTTTGTCAACTTGATCTTCTCGATAACGCCTCTTTTGTCTGCCATTAGCTTATTACGTATATCTGATTTAGCTATATACGCCTTAAATAATTTTTAAACTGTCTGTTTAATGCTTTGCGAAAGATTTTAATTATTGTACTTTATCGAGGAGATTCGAGTTGACAATTTTATTAAAATTGGGAAGAAAAAACTTAGACCACAAAAATATTATCGTTTAATCTGTTTTTATTGTCTAATTAGTTTTTCATTAATTTAGGGGAATAGCGGAGGCCATTAAATCATTATTAATATTTTAAAGTCATTAATTAAATATCTAGTATTTAACTTCAAAGCTTCAGTTTTCTAATTTTATTTTAATGCTTTATTTTTACTTTTCAAATGATCCAGGCACGCAAGACACATATTTCTATTATGCACATTTAACTATTTAGCTCCATAGGTGTTCCCATCCATGTTTCTCCTCTGATGCTTGTTTTGGGCCAGATGAGAAAGTAATTTATGCGTGTCTCAGATAATGTTGGTTCATAGTTAGCCTCGAGAATAGGTGAATAGGGCAGAGGTCATAGTATTCTTGATTTAATATCTTGCGTATGGGTGGCCTCGAGGTACTTTCGCTTAGTATTCGAACTGGGTTAAACCAACATACATCATCTGATTGTCACAGTAAGTTTTTTTTCTCCGCATTTTGGGGCGCCAGAATCCGAGAAAAATTCTACTGTTACAGTCAGATAATGTTGTTGGTTCGTAGTTAGCCTCGAGAATAGGGCAGAGGTCATAATATTTTTGATTTAATATCTCGCATATGGGTGGCCTCAAGGTATTTTCGCCGAGTATTCGAACTGGATTTAACCAAAATACATCATCTGACTGTCACAGTAGAATTATTTTTCTCGGATTCTCCTGGTTTCTCTTGGTCATGTTCCCTCGAGAGCGTAGCTTGATCCGCATATTTTTGCTCACATATTCCTTTTTATATATATACTTGTATATTAATGTAAATGCATTTTTTTGTTTCAGGTGTCAGAGAAAGCCAGGTCAAGCTGTAACTGTATTATTTTAATTATATTGAGACAACATAGTAGTGACATTTTAATGAAATATAAAAATAAAGTGAGGAGAATAATATGTAGCATAAATATTAAAAACAGACACGGCAGGATTTTTTTTTTTTCAGGTACAAACAGACATACAGGCATAGGTTTAAGATAGGACCTCGTGAGGTAGGCAAAGTTAATTTCTGAAAACATATAAATAAAATATATAGTTGAAACTTAGACTACTGACTTATTTTAGAAAGAAGTAAAAAAATTTTTTTATATATACAGAAGGATATAGCTCCTAGATATGTGTGATAAAATATACTTATCTAGATTGTTTATAAAAGACTAAAATACGTTTTACAAATAAGGTGGGATTGTTATATAACAAAATAGCCAATAATAGGCAAAAATGGACCGACAGAAGATGAACATTATGACAGTGATGAGAAGGTAGTGCTCAACCTTCCAAATATGGCAACATATATTCATAGTGACCAAAAATACAATTTGGAAGATCTCATCAAAGAAATGAGAGACGAAAACAAAATGATGGTGAAACATGTTCCAAGAATTCATGAATATGACATCACAAAGACTGAACCGTTTGGAGGAAAACATGGGTATCCAGCAATGACATACTACCAGAACAAAAGTAGTGCCAGAGGAGGATACTCAGTTAAAATGGTAACATCAACAGAAACAAGATGATACACAACTTAAATCATTGATTGATAATGAATTAGGAAAGGATATGCATACCTTGGACGTGTCAGTCAAGCATCAAATACAGGATGGAGAAGAAAATGGATAGATGAATGAGGATAAAAAGAAAATGAACATTCGTCAACCGATGAACCCAATCCAGGCACAACAAGGCAACCAAATACGCCAATAATAATTAATCTGGTAACATCTCCTGTGGCAAAATTTGTACATATACAGTGTTTTAGAGGGGAACCGGGTGGAAACCCTAGACATCACCTAGACAGTCTCAAAATGTTTTTTCAATTCTAGAATATGACGGAACAAGAAAAAGTGGCGATCTCCAGTCATCATTTAAAAGAATCTGCCAGAGACTGGTGGAACACTATCTATACAACCACAAACATTTATGGAATATGAGAATGCAATGATGTCGATATATTGGAGTGCAGAGCGGCAGGGAGGTTTGATGTATTCCATAATGCATGAAAGATACCCGGCTAACCATCAAGAGACTTATGCTCAGTTTTTTGTTAGGCAGGTAAATCGAGTAAAAGCCGTAAGTGCATTCAATTATCCAGAAATGCAGATAGTAAGGGTGATTAGGCACAACATGCCACTCTGGATAAGGAAAATATTAATAAGCACTCAAATGCAAGATATTCAAGGCACGATTCGGATACTAACTGACATTGACCGGAAACTTAGAAGAAAACCAAAATGATAGGGTCATGAACCCGTCCAAAAGTACAAGGCAGTATATTCCACCGGACCCCGGAAAATACAGACATTAAAATAGATACAAACCTTGTTAGACTAGCACCAACACTGACCTGACCCTAGATATATATTAAGAAAAGGAAACACCGTAGTTAGTAACAAATTAAGTATTGCAGCAAATATAGAGTAGGCTTGAACTCACCTGGCAC
The DNA here is from genome assembly GCA_028023455.1 of Epiperipatus broadwayi. Lineage (NCBI taxonomy): Eukaryota > Metazoa > Onychophora > Udeonychophora > Euonychophora > Peripatidae > Epiperipatus > Epiperipatus broadwayi. The sequence continues at coordinate 1,009,633 of JAQFVV010012506.1, read as the reverse complement.
AAAATTTTTGCCTCTGACCTGAAGCAACAGCATTTTTTTTTAACATTTTTTTTTGCTCACTATCTATGCTTCACAGCCTCCTATAAATTTAATTAGTATTGTAGGTCTGAATTAAGTTTATATCCCAATATCAGCAGGGTTTTGCATTACAGCTAAAATTAATTGTGTTTATTAAATTTGTATTTGCATTTAACTATTTCATCTTAAATAAAAATTACATTCTAAGATTAGATTTCTGTTAATAAAAATTACTTGTAAAACCTTTTAATCAAACATATATATACATCAAGCGTATATATATGAGTTAATGCAAAATTCTGCTGAAATAAAATGCTTATGTGATTAAAAGAAATAATATACTTTTCTTTTTAAAATCTTGTTAAAATATGGCGTATGATTGTTATTTTGAGATAAGCCAGCCAACATTTTCTAAAAGAAAGTATGTTTGTAATTAATTAGCCCATTCAAGGCAAATTAAAGATAGCCTTCTCTTTCTTTTTTTAATTAATAAAAATTCAAACTTTAAAGAAAGAAATTTAGAATAAAAAAGTAAAAGTTATTTTTAGAAAATGTTACCTTGAAACAAAAGAGCGTGGGGGGCTTATCAAGATCTAAGATCATACAAACAATAGAAGGTAGGTTACAAAAAAATGTAGAAATAGGAGAGAGAACAAAAGTCTTGGCATTCAGATCTTCCTTTTTGGAGAAAGCTTTTCAGATTTTCCTTTTGAAGATTGCATTCAGATTTTTCTGGAGACTTTTTCTTGTGCTTGCTGAGATTTCTCTGTAGAGAATTCATGCAGATTTTTCCTGTGCTTTGAACCTCCCAGATTTTGCTTCTCATTTCCATTTTCCTCCAAAAGTTATTAAACTGTCGTCTTCAAAATCACGGAGAAGTTTGAACATGCTACAAACTAAAAATCATATGAATTTGATGGATTCTACCATGATAGGTGGTTAGGTGAAGCTTTGCCTGGCATCGAGGCCCTAAATACCATCAAAATGCTGTAGTATCCACCCAATAGTAATCTGAACTCTGTGCTGTGTCTGTAGGACTTTTCGTAAAAGCATGCTACTTATTTCCAGTTTCCTTGTCCAGACAAATACCTATCGATGGTCGGATCAAGCCATACGACGCCCAACAGGAGCAAGGAACCAGGACGGTAATCATATCTCTCCTCATTGAACTGTTTACTTTCTATCTTTTTTTGTTCATACCTTTCCTAATTGCTTAATTGAATTATATTTTGAATTGTTTTATTTAATGATATTTGTAATGTAACCATTTTATTAGACTAGTCTTAAATATATATATGTGTGATCATCTATCTATATTTAACCTTTTTTCCTTCGCTATTCTTCGTTACTAACATGTATAAATATTTTGTATTCCATTGCGGTTAAGTTTAAAAGTTAATTTTTTTCATTTAAAATCTTTCCAATTTTATTTATGTTTCTAAATTCCATACGAATAAGTTTCCTTTGTTTGCCAACTTGATCTCCTCGATAACACCTCTTTTGTCCGCTAGTAGCTTATTACGTATATATGATTTAGCTATATACGTTTTAAATAATTTTTAAACTGTCTGTTTTTAGCGCAAAGCAATTGTACTTTATCGAGGAGATTCAAGTTGCCAATTTTATTAAAATTCGGAAGAAAAGACTTAGACCGCAAAAATATTATATCGTTTAATCTGTTTTTATTGTCTAATTAGTTTTTCATTAATTTAGGTGAATAGCGGAGGCCATTAAATCATTATTAATATTTTAAAGTCATTAATTAAATATCTAGTATTTAACTAAAAAGCTTCAGTTTTTTAATTTTATTTTAATGCTTTATTTTTACTTTTCAAATGATCCAGGCACGCAAAACACATATTTCTATTATGCACATTTAACAATTTAGCTCCATAGGTGTTTCCGTCCATGTTTGTCCTCTGATGCTAGTTTTGGGCCGGATGAGAAAGTAATTTATGCGGGTCTCAGATAATGTTGTTGGTTCGTAGTTAGCCTCGAGAATAGGCGAATAGGGCAGAGGTCATAGTATCCTTGATTTAATATCTCGCTTATGGGTGGCCTCGAGGTACTTTCGCTTAGTATTCGAACTGGGTTAAACCAACATACTTCATCTGACTGTCATAATATAGAACATGAACTATTGAAACAATATTACCTTAGTTCTACCTGTTCTATCATCTTTCAACCACTACCTCTATCCTACCTAAATTTAAACCTTAGATATTGGATTGTGTGTGTATAATGGTAATAGGTATACATATTTATGTGTCTGTTAAATGTGCCATAAATACACACGTTCCAGTATCGTTTATAAACATTAATCTTGCGTTGTTAGCCGGGAGGTATCGCAGCCGCCATGCAAGCAAGTAGTTGATTGCAGACGGTTGTAGGTTCGCGTCCCGGCCGATGCTATGACGTAGGAAAAAAGAAGAAAAAAAACATTAAATCAATGTATTTATTAAATAATTTTCAAATTTATCTTAAAGCTATATAGTGTTATATTATTTATTATTTTGTCAATTTGTTTATAAAATTATTAAAATAATCATATTGAAATCTGTTTAAATTTACAATTTTAAAAATATAAATCTTTTATTATTGTCTAAAATATTTGCAAAGTCATGATGGGGAGAGACAATAGATTATTTACAAATTTTCCTAAAAGTTTTTAATTGGCTTCAATAGCTTGTAATTAGGTCAACAGAAATGTACAAAACAAATTTAAATAAAAGTGTTCAGATTTGAGTTAAAAATGTAAAATTCTTTATTAATGGATTAATTCGCCTGACGGTCTTGCAGAACGATCGCAGGCACGGATTACAGAGAAAAACATCTGGACTCAATGCGTCATGTGCAATCGATCCACAAATTTATAAATAAGCAGAACTAGTATAAAAGAAAATTTACAAAATGAGAAAAGTCATTTTGCTTTGCTTGTGTCATCCAACCGTGTCACTGCTAGTGATGTTTCTTATAATTTTTTTTTTTGGGGGGGATTTTATTTTGCAATGAATGAATAGAAGGCAGACACACTGTTAAAGAATGGTTTAATGTATGCCCAAATCTCCACACCTGCCCTCCAAAGATGAACTGTCGGCGAACTACTGTCAATCTGTACACTGCGCTACATAATGGAAAATGCTTTCAATCTAAACTGAAACTATACCAAAGAAGGGAAGATTGCTGCTATATATAAATGAACAATTGATGGTTGATTCTCAAACATGCACAACTGTCTTAAGTTTAAACAGGTAACCTGTATCCATGAACACCCGAGTACTCTAAATCTTTCTTTTAAAACGCTATAGCTATTCCTAATGACATTTTATTTTTGTATTATATTTAAACTCTGGCAAATTATTCTGTCGTATTTAAAAAACTTACTTAATCCTTTATCTGTCATCTTGGGTATTTATATTTCATTGCTCTCTTTATATAATGTCATGCTTAGATAATTTCCGACGGGCTCGCCCTATTCTGAATAATTTACTGTAACTAAGAGCAGCCACCATAATATGCAGATTAGCCCCCCTCCTTTTACACCTGATAAACTGCCAGCTTGGAAATTATCCAAATCTTATTATATGCAATGACTTACTTAAATGACAATGTGTATTATAGTAATCCCAATGTTCTCTTATCTCTAATAATTTTAGTCTTTATTACAATGATTTAGATATGTCTTAAAAGATATGTATTTGGTGTTTGCTTTGTTTAGTTATCAATGTGAGTATATCACAAATAATTGAGTGGCTGATATGTTAACTAGCAATTGCAAAAATAACATGATTTCCCAAATATTCCCTTCTATTTTTTTGAATTGGGTTTACTTATTCTGTTAACCAAATAAATGTTATTTGAGAGCGTAAATGAAAGTTTTAATTTAATAAATGTGGACATTGGGGAATGAGTCATTAAATTTAAAGTGTAATTGTAAAGTTTTGATTTTAGATTAACCTTATGGTTATGTGTTACAATTTAGAGACGTGAATGTTTTCTCCCTAAGCCTTGGATTTCAAATGGATACACGGTGATTACTGTTCTATTGTTGCCCATAAAGCGGACACAGTTACTTGTTCCCGTGGGCACTCGATCTTGTCACACTGTCAAGAAGTAACAGCACCACGGTCCCTTACACCTGATTACACTAATGTAACCATTTTCAAGTGGATCATTCGGCACGAAGCCAGCCCATCATTATTTTCATATGTTTCAAAGTATATCCCTCTTATATTTGTTTATTATTCATTGTGTTTATGACTTTTTCCAATGATTTACATTGTCACTCTTAAATAAATGTCCATATTAGTTTAGTTATATTTTATAGAGTAAATGTACTGATTATTATTGCAAATGAAGCTTGGTATATGTCGCAATTGCGATTATCAGTTATAACTCAAAACATCACTATTCCCATAGGCATGATGTTATAAAATTTATACTCATCAATACCCAGATGGTCAGATAGTAACAGCTTATGGTCTCAGGAAAAATAAACACTAATACCAAATTATATAATCATGTTAATGTATCTTATATAATTAAATTTTAACGTCTGCCATCATATGTCTATTCATTCTGACACACTATTACGTTATCTCGATAAATAGAGTATCAGATTTAACATTAAGTTCATAAATAGTTTACTTTTAAGGATAGAGTCTCTTGTATCTTCCTGACTCCTATGCCTAAAGAAGATTTTGCTAGTGTAGCATCAGGTACATTGTCACGTAGTCTGTGTTGTGGAACTGTCTAACCATATTCGAACCCAGTACTGCTGGTAGCTTACCCTACCTATAGTGCTCTTCGTGTCTAGTGGTTGAGTTCTGCAACATGTTAACAAGGCACACAAATCTGACCATTACACTATCTATGTGACTATACAAGCAAGTTGGTTTAGGTTGAAAACATTTACATTTTTCAATTTGGAATATTAGTTTGATAGTATAGAAGTAAATGATAGGCAATGCTGCACTAGATTCTAAGTCCGATTGCTCTGTTCCAAGATCCAAAGCTCTTAATTAATGAAAACTTTCAACTAGTCTGGGAATTTTGGATAGGAAAGCACAGGATACTACAGATATATTAAGCAGTTGCATAAAGATGAAAAAGTATATTACTAAACTAGTAATATTTAAGCTGAAGTTATGTGATACATCATGACTTGATATTTTATTAGTATACAAAAAAAAAAAAAATTAAATAAGAACATAAAAATAAACCTATTTAATAAATTTTATTATAAAGCAGCATCCATTTTTCATCTGAGAACGTCATGTCATCATGATTGCGATCATGTTGTTGACAATATATGCATTTTATTCCTTGGTTTTTATATACTGCCCAGAATTTGAAATAATGTAGGATTTCATGTAATAAAATATCTTTATTAAGCAGTCAAAAAGCTCAATTTGAAGAGTTTACCAAATAATCTGAAATATAAATGGCTTTATAGATTCCAAAATTGATAGGTGATTTCCTAATCTTTTCATAATGAGAAAAGTTATTGTCCAGATTTTTCTTAATTGTGTTGAAAGTTTGATGTTTTCTTCTTTAATTTTTTTTTTTAAAAAAAGGATACTTTTCAGTTCTTAATTTTATTTTTCGAGTTGATGTTAATGATTGAACAAGTAAATATGCTCTTCAAAATTAATATTATTATCCCTCTGTGGGCACAACTGGTATGTAATACATTTTCGCATGCCTTAATTTAGTAGATTTTTTTAATAATTGAGTTGGTATCCATCTCATTACCTTTCTAAGTATGTGTATTTTGAAAAAATCTAATAGGTTTGAATTTCCTCTCATGGAAGTTTTAAGACACATTTTGGGGACAATTTTTCCAATTGTGATCACAGGGTTTTTTTTTTTTTTAAATATAAAAATGTAAGCATTATAATTATAAAAATCAAATATATTTATTATAAAAATAGTTTGTTTTTTAAAAGAAAACAATCAACTGATTCCAGTTAGAAGCTATTCTAAACAAAGTAATTTTATTTTTCTATTTTTTTTATTATGCCTTTTTTCTTTTTATGCAAATATAATAGTTATTGTAAATGATATTTGTAATGAAAAAACAAATCAAATTTGGAAGCCTAAAAATAATTTTTTTTAAAAGCTGTATGAGATACCAGTTATATGTTAAAGTTATAAATTTTATTGTAGTAATTAGGAGTTAATAATAATGACATTTTTTAAAAAAAATTAAACTGAAATTTTAATTTATCAGTATATATTATGTAATAAAAAAGTTTGTTATGTATATATACATGTTGAAAAGTGCTGTCCATTTAACAGTACAGTAAACAATACTAATTATAATAAAAGCTCATCAACAAAATAAGCCGTATAGGATATAGAATGAGGGGAGGAGTTTGAATTAAAATATAGTAAATATATAGAGTTATTCTTCTGACTTTGTTACTTCAAAAATACATCTTCAAATTTTGTGTGGTCTAAAATCTTTGTATTGCTCTTTTGTTAAATGTCCAAGTTGCACATAACAGAACTGGTAAAATGCATTTATTAAAAATCTTCTTTTCAAGCACATGTATATTTCTTTATAATATTATTTCTACAAATAACATTCTAATTCTATGATTTATTTTATCCTTGGTGTTTTCATTTGTATTAATAATTTGATGAAGATATTTGTAATTGTTAACTTCTAATTGAGATTATCAATCTTGATTTTTATTTGTGAAAACCGGTTGAATATAATTCATTTATTTTTAGACCTACTTAATTTCTATCTAATAATTTTTTGAAACATTCCCTGAAATATTATTTGCAAAAACAACCACATTGACTGCAAAAATCTAAACTGATTACCTCCGTGAGATTTTAGTTCATTTGGATTCTTATTTTAAATTCATAAAACTAGTATAAAATATTTTGGTCATAGGATGCATCCTGTTGTCATCATGTAAACTAATTGCTGCTATTATATTTTCAACAGTATTCTCTAGAATATGACAGTGTTCTGGATTCAATGCATTAATCATTGTGGAAATATTTATAGCATTATTAATGGCAATTCATGCTCATTGGTTCTTTCAATACTTGGATGAAATCCACTGGTCTAAAACTATTTTCAAATATAGTGAATTTGTTTTAATGAATACGTGTGTTTTTGATACTTGTATCTTTATAATAATATAGATGTTTACTTTTCACATCTTTCGTCTCTTTACTTTTTAACTTTACAATATCTCATTTAATGTTCAGATCTTTTTCCAATTTTTTTTTTTCCACTTGAAAGTGATCTGCAATTATAGGTAGTTAAATGTCATCCACAATCGGGGTGCTGCTTTTGGCTACCAACTGCTGCTTTTTTTTTTACAGCCTTCTATAATAGGGGTCATAAATTTGGGTTTATCTTTCATGATTACAAATATCTACAAAATGATAATTCATCACACACCTTCATTCTGCCCTCAATTAATCTTATTTGACAATTCACTTAAGAACTATCAGTAAACTGTGGGTTTTTAGGCTTAAAGTCTGGAATAAAACACCATCCAGCCATATTTGTTTAGCATATGAATAATTAGTAATAACAGCTGCAAAAATAAATGGATCTCCTTTTAGTTAACAATAAATTATTTTCTGTAGTTATATTTTTTATTGTAAATGAATAAAGTATTTTTTTAAAACACATTTTAAATGTTTTCATCTATATTTAAGTGTAGAATCATTTTCCTGTAGGATATATATATATATTGAACTGCATAGTTGTATTGCTTATTTTAAATTTCTTAAATTTATTTATTTTTCTTTAGCCTGAAATCTCTTTAACATTAATGGTGCCATTAAGACTAAAAGAATGCCTTAGTTAGTTAATCTGATTATTGCTTTTTGTTGATTCCAAATGTGCATTGGATTTGTTCAAATCTTTTTTAGAAGTGAATGACCGTTCAGGTAAAGATCTTATGGATTTAAACAAATGAAAGCTGATGAATTTGAAGAAACAATAATAAGATATTTAGCAAATCTTTACCTGGCAACCTATAATTTATAAGTTCAACTTTTAACATGAATGTAAAATGTCATGACTGAGTTATAATGTCTTGTTTGCTAATGGTATTTTAATTGTTCTAAATAAATAATATATGGCTTTATAAGTCTGTATATTTATATTTTCTATATATAAGTAAAAGTGAGAAGGCTTTTAAAATAGCCCACTATGGAACACATCTTTCCAATATTCCTTCATAAATAGGAAGGTGTTCCTTAATCTAGTTTATTGATTGGCAGATGGTAATGAGTTGGGTTGCCCCCCCCCCCAACTCTATTCTTACCTATGTATACATTGAGTTACTATTATTGAATGGAACATTGGATTGGTTTTGAGTTTGAAACAAGGTTTTAGACATGGCAAACTGATATGCAATTATTGTTCCATAAAGTCCTTTCTCATATATATGATTTAAAAAATAAATAATCAAATAGCGTGATTGCTGGAATCAATCTGAGAATCTTACATTCAAGAGTCTCAAACTTGTAGGGATTTTATGTACTTGATAATTAGTGCTTATTAAAGTTTATGATATAGCTTTAAAATTGAATTGTTTAAATAAATTATATTAAAGGGTAGCAATTACTGACAAATTAATACCAACATTGATTTATTATAACCATTGTACATCACATGATCACCACTTCTTATGCTAAACACATTACTGTTATTAAAACAGGCAAAACTCTCCATACAGTAGTGCCACTCAGTGCCAACCAGAGTAATCAATGGATGCCAGCTCCTCATTGACAAAGGCCACAAGCCAGAAACTAGTCTGGGGATATTGGATGAGTAGGCACTAGATAGGGATTTTATGCACAAGCCTTCTGGCATCCATTGATTACTCTAGTTGGCACTGAGTAGCACTACTGTTTGGAGAGTTTTGCCCGTTTTTATAACCTTTATAATAGCCAATCTAGCAAACAACTTCTGTTTTAAGTCTTTACTAGTAAAGAATCCGAGATATACTATATTTATATTTTTAAATTCGTATTATAAAACAACACTACAAAAAAATCATTTATTTTTGGGATTTAGAAAAAGATAAGGAAATAAATAAAATATTTTTAAATAAAATGATAAAACAATCTTTAAATAACTTGCTTCAGTAATAAAGATCTCCCAAATTGTCTCTTGTAGAAGAACAGTGGAAAAAATATTATTACATCACTCATAAGTTTGCCAACTACTGGATGATAATAGTTAGAGCTTTTTTTCATCTGGAGGGGGATTGTAATTAATAATGATTGTTTTGGCTGCTGGGAAAAAATTATAGGCCTAATGAGAATCTAATAGATTTATCAGTTTTATCTGGTTCAAAATTAAATACAAGTTTTTGACATAATTAGCATTGTGGAGACCAATACTTAAATATATCTTTAAATGAGGATTTTTATTTTTTTTTAAACATGAAAAATAATGATGAGCCTGGATCATGACAATGCACTTAAGAAAACATTGATTTGTATTTTAAGCTAGAATATATTTTGGTTTTAATACAAGTAAATAAATAAAAACATTAATTAATATATTATCTTCTAATAATAATTTTTTAATAAGATTAAACATAAAGTTATTTCATTTTATAATGCATGAATTTGATATCCTTAAAGTGTTTTATTAATATATTATGTTGGAATTCATTTGTATTCCATTATTATTTTCTATTTTTTTTTTTTTTTTACTATCTGTATTTTAATATTTTTTAATAAAAGTACATTATTTGTCCTTCTTTATTTTTTTTTCTATAAAACATTATATTAATTTTCAGAAGATGGTTTTATTTGTTGATTAGTATCACTTTCAAGCTAAAAAAAAAAAAAAGATAGAAAAAAAAAAACTGTCTAATATTATTTGAAATATCAAACTTTGAAAAGACTATAGAAAAGATGAAAATGCAATTGATTTTGAAAAAAAAAACGTATACTTTATTATAAAGATATTAACATAGGAAGCAGTAGTTTTTCAGTGACTCCACATGGTATGTAAATAAAACTGATTCTGATGGCTTCATTTTTCAATAATTTGATACTGCAACATTGGCATATACATGTTAAATATTTTTCAAGTGATACAATACCATTTCAGTGTTGAATAAATTATACAGGATTCCAAAGCTTTGGTACTTCATTCTTAGTTCCCAAGATCTCCAGATTGTCAAACATTATTTTTTGTGCCATCATTAACAACTAATTTGGATGATTAAAAACAGAATTGTGGTGGCAGTGACATTACAGAAATCAATTATCTTGATGTTATCCATATTGCAGATGGATATAGAGTATTTATAAAATAGTTAATAGAACTTGATAACTCATTAATTAAAAGTTCTAGTATATAAAATATCCTGCCCTTTCTTCATACACTCAAATATTGAAGTCTTAAAGTGTATTTATTCAAATAAATAATAAGTTAATGTTTTTAGATTTACTATTAATATAGTCTTTTAAAACAATAAAACCATATATATTAGATTATATATCTTATTCTGTTATTTGATAATTTTATTTTTGGTAATCATTTCACAAATAAAAATAATTTTTCAAGATTTTTTTTATGTACTAATAATATGAAGTACTTTTAAGTTTAATAGTGCTTTTAGTTTATTATTTTCCTGTAATGTGTTATTGTTTCAATTGTGTTGACATTGACTTTAGTATTAAATTAGAATTTGCACGTGAAAATAGATTAAAAATAGTTATTTATATTCAGAAAAGCTTAACTGCTTAAAAAGGAGAGAAAACAAATCTTTTATAACTGTTAATTAAACTAGAATAAGTCGCACAATTCCAGAGTTGAAAAACTGAAAAACATGTTATATAAATTGTATCAAATTAAATTAGTGTCAATATTTTGATTTTGATATTCATTTAATAGAAATATAAAATTAGTTTATCTTTTTTTACAGTTAAATTAATTATTGATAATGTGAAAATTTCAGATATTCCTATGATTCATATATTTATTAAATTGAGCATCTCATAATTGTGGGTCATTTATTCCTGGTTCCATTCTGGAAATAAAAATATATATAAACCACAGGCCAGCTGTAGTATATGTGTTGCTATGTAAAGTCACCCCTTATTTTTTGTTTTTGATTTATTCATTTTTGTGCTTGCTTAAAATGTATGTAGTGTAAGTTTGTGTTCAATAAATAAAATGGTTAGAATATTAAAAGTTGTATTATGTTAAGAATAAACTATAACAAACAGAAATAGAATGATGTATTGTGAATCTACTATAATTGTATATTATGAATACTATAAATACTTGTTATTTACATAGCAGCTTGAATGCTCTTATGAATTATTTTTTATGCTTATAAAACAATCATATATATCGCAAAAGTCTTTCTTTAACATTTTCAACTTTATCAATCTACTGCATGATGAAGACTTTTTCCAATTTTTTGTATGAACTATAGGCTCTTTCATATCACAGTAACAATAAACCTTCTTTCATCTATCCATTTTGTATCATCCCTTTCTAGATGTTTTATTATAATCTTTGTTGAGATGCAATTTAATAGATAACATTTTGTTCTGTTTTCCAAATCCTTGTTATTTTCAAGATAAATCTCTCCAAATTTCATTGAATGGTCTGAAGACTCCAAATTGTTCTTTTTGTTATATGTGCAAGTTTCGGATCCATAAGCAAGAAATGATAAAACATATACATTAAATATTTATTTTTTCATATATTGTCTATTTCAGTTGTAAGTTATTGCAAAAGTGATGCTTTTTGTACCATAACGATGTAGCAATTCTTGGTAAAGTATTAGTTATCAGTGGAACAGTCATAGGCTACGTGCAGCTCTTGATAATTTTCCATGTGATCCTTTGTAATGTTCTATTAATACATGTTTATTTCAGTTTTAAGAGCATACTATTTTTGAATTATAGTCAAGATTTAATGTACCATTGAAAATTTATGATTTAAATTTTAAAATATTTAGTTTTCCCCCACTATTTAAAGATAACTTGATGCAACTATGAAAAATCAAGAATATTTGTGTAAATATGCAATATTAAAAAGCATAATTCAAGATATTTTATCATATGTTTTAAACTTGGAAATACTACAGGTTTTATTTTATATTTTTTAATAAAATCACTTTGTTTGACTTTGCAGAATTTCATTATTATCTTCAAGATAATTTATACAATAGTTCGGTAAATCTTGAAAACAATGTCATTATTTCAGGCATTAATTTTACAAAATTCCTAACATTTAAAATCACTAGTTTAAATATAAGTTTTAAAATTTGAATCTGAATCTGGAAATTCAATATTCTAATTTACAATTTGTTGTAATACAAAATAAAACTGCTTCCATGGTTTTTTATATACATTTAGAAAAGTAATCAACTTTTCACAAGTGAAAGGAAAATTCATTCTTGAGCTGAAGGATAAATGGATTAATGGTTAAAGATAACCACTCCTTTAAATTGCAAAAGAAATCAATATATTCATCTTTTTGAAACAAAACTTATAATTTGGAAATATCAATTCAGAATTAGTGACGCACATCCCTTCCCCTATATTACCAAATTACAAAGAATCTGTGTCAGTCTTTGCAATTGACAAAAAAAAAGTCCAACATTGAAAACTTAAATTAGAAAAAAAATTGTTTTTATTTTATATGTTTACTTATGAAATTTTTTTTTATTAGTCTCACTCAATTTATGATTACAAATATCTCATGATCTGCTAATTATAAAAGTTTGCTTTTGCCTACAGTAGAGCATCTATCATCTTTTTGACTTCATTTTGCTTTGAGTTAATCTCAAAGTCTATTGATATTTTTGAAATAGTTCATAAATACTAGTTTAAATTTATTGATGTAGCTTTATATACTTTAGGGATATCAACAATTAATCATTTTTCTTCATAATTTTTGTCTCTAGTTTTGCATTATTTCACTAATTAATAGCCTACCTTGAAATAAATATTTTCTATTAATCAAAATATAATTCTATTCTATATTTTTATATTCTATGCTTTCATATTTATCTCTGCTTAGTATTTTTTCAAAGAAAAAAATTTGTAATATTCAATCTTTTTTTTTCTTAAAATTCCATAAGTCCACAATATTTTGATTTTTTAAAATTGTTTTTTTTATTCATTCTATGCCAATTTTAAAATGTTTTGATGCATAAACTAAAATCTGCATTTAGTATTAATTCAAATAATCTTGCCACTATCTGAGGTTTCATCAATTTCCACAATGTTCTTTTAACTTTTATTAATAACGAATCTCACCCAACTTGCACCTTAAATGTTTGTGCTTTTATAATAAATAAAATACATGTCCACTTTTCAGATTGGCTTTTCATCTTTTCCCCCCATCTTTACAGCATTCATTAATATTATATTTAATTTATGAAATCTTTTCTTGAAGGTGATAACCATTTGTAGGCATTAAATAAAAGATCACTTTTGAATGGCAGATTAGTTTTTTTTTTTTTGTGATGCAATGCACCATGATTTCCTTTATTGAAGTCAGTAATCTGTCAGCCACTATTTCATTTCCCACTCGTAAGTTTTTTTAATATTCTTTTCTATCCTGCTCCATCCCATTTCCACATCATAATCTTTGTCCACTCTATGGCCTTTTTATTTAAATCCTTTTTATCCTTTTCCAAACCCAGCATAAAAGCCAAGAACTTACTTTATTTATATATATCACATTGTTTATATTTATTTTTCCACAACTTCATTATTTGTACCTTTTCTGCTTGCAGGCATTTCCATTCAATTAACAGATGCCTAATATTTTCTATGCCTTCTTTACATAACTTTCAGACTAAATCACTTGCATTTTTCCATTTATGGGTATATTCGCTTGTTGCTAACAATCCTGTTTAAGTCTTAAACAGTAAACTACTTTCTTTGCTATTATCATAAATTAAGTCACTCAATATTCTAATTACTTTTGTGTATATATTTGAACTCTTTTTATTCTATACTAGCTCTCCAACTAATTTTTTATTAATGCATCTATTCTTTTATCCCATTCTTTGTCACTGTAACACTCAACAATCCTAACATAATCATCCCACTGTTTGTTTAATAGGTATATTGACAAAGTCTTTATCCAAATCTTCTGCATACTGTACTACTGTTATCACACATCTTGTTGCTTGCCTGTTACTTGTAACCCAATCAAATATTGTTTGGCTATTCTCTTACTATCCATAAATTTCAGTCTACCGAACATTTTCATTTTGCTTCTTGCGTTTCTCATATAAAAGCTTTACCATTTCATTTCTCCTCAAATTGTCTCCTTTGCCGTTCACACATCTGTATCTAATGCATGTTTTCCTATTTTTCTTTGTACTTTTTCTAAATAATCTAACACCCCTTTATTAACATATAACACATCATTACCATAAGTTAACCCTGCTACTGTCTTCTGTACAGTTCTTGCTACATCATATTTATTATATGAAAACACTTAATTTCTTTATCAGCCCCCCCCCCCTTTTTTTGCTTCATTTATCTTTTTTTTCCTCCCATTTATGCAAACAATTTCTCTGATTACTTGAGATGATTCTCAAATAGTTATACCTATTTACCACATTTAACTTTATATCCCCAATAAAAATTTCTATTCTTATCTTTCCTCAGCATTTATCATCATTACTTTTAATTTTTCTCAGTAAATGTAATCTCCATCTCTATCTATCCTTGCAGACATCTTCAGCATAACTTCCATATCTTCTATATTTGTTGTGCCTAAGAAGATATCGTCAGCAGATAAAAGACCTGATAAATGTATATGCTCCCTTGCTACCTATTAATGGTATTTCCACCCTCTTTCTATTGCTCTCTTTAGTTCTCTCAAATATAAAAAAAGCAAAATAGTTGACATAGGGCATCCTTGTCTTGGTCCCATCCCATTTTTTAACATTAACTGATTTTATATTCCCTAATTGATACGTTTTGCCAGTCAAAATTGTGTATTCATTCAACAAGACCAATAATCCAAGCAAACGCATCTCGAATCCAACCATACACAAGATGCCAGGGGAATGGTGAATCCTAACTTATTTGCCTGAACTATTGCCTCTCTGACTAACGGATAACGTTTGTGATGACACGAGCAATCCTTAGTTTTATTCCGTCCCAGCTGGAGGTCATGGTTCACATAGAGACTCTAAAGGGTTTATATGAGAGATTAATGATTTGCAGATGTGATTGGATAGCGATTATTAAATGGTTTGAACCGTAATAATGATAATTCTTTATGGCAACATTACAAAGAAGGGAATTTAAATCAAAGAAATATAAATAAATAGAGTAATTAACCTTAGAGATTTGGAGTGATGACAAACTAAGCTAATTTAAAATAATAATAATATAGGAATTTATTAAGGAATTGCTTATTGTTATACAAACTAATTCGAGTTATGTTTATACAACTAGGTTATTTTATTCAAATTCATTTTTTTTTTGATGTGGCTAAATGCAAGGCATTTGATAACAAAGTAACAGTTTGTTAATTGGTCTGCCAAGAGCCAATCAGCAATACAATATTATTAGCCCTCTTTAAAAGATTACAAATAAATTATTTTATATATAAATATAGACCAATAGATAACAAGATATGAAAGATGTGCATTTATAACACTATTACATTTAAATCAATTGAATCTACTGAGGGTGGAAAACAAGATAGTTCATTTTAAATAAAGTTAGATAATCATATTTAACTAATTAATGGGGTTGGTTTGTGAAAGACTTGCCATCATGGCAGAGAGCATTTCAGGTTTGTAAATAAATAATATATATATTGGTGAAGGCAGCATGCTATTATAGATTACAACAAAAGAACATATGAGGTCTGTTATGAACCTCTAGGTGGCTTTGCTAAAAGAAATCCCTGATATATACAGGTAGATAAGAGAAATGATGGCTCTCCAGCCAAAACATGTCTCCGAATAATAATAAATTTGATCTGCTGGCTTTCCCATACACATCTTAATGGCAATGCCCAAAAATGATCCCTTGGTATGAACTCAATGCCCAAAAATGATCCCTTGGTATGAACTACGTCTACTTTGAGGAAAAGTGAAAGATTGGACTGGTCATATTTAAACTTTCGAAGGCCATGAGGAGTATGTAGCAAAGCAAGAATAACAATAATAAAGAAATGGTTGTAACTATAAATACATAATGCCTCAGACATATATAGATAGATAGTGTATTACTAACGAAAATAACTTAAATCCTGATTAATGAATGAATCGTAAAATATAATATAAAAAGGGAAGGTAAGAATTAAAATTAAAAGATAAATTGTTTTCCACACTTTCCAAATATTTCATTATTAGTAAGTTATTAAATAGTTCCTCATTGAAGATTACAAAATAAAACTGTCTTTTAACTAACATAGACGGAGCATTGGATATCAAACTCACTTATGGTGAAGTTTGATAATATACAGCATAACAAATTATACATCGAATTTTTACTATTTTTTTGACAAATAAAATATATATGTATGAAACATGTACTGATAAAATGCTTTCAATGATTTTCTTTCAAGACATTTGTTTTACATAAATCGTAATAGATTTACTTAAGTGATTTACTAAAATTCTTTATTCTTTCAGAAAAAATTACGAGGGCAATTTTAAATTGGAGGTAATAATAACACATCTAATTTTTAAAATAATTTCTATCATTTACAAATTTATAATATAAAAGGTACAAAACTAAACGAGCTTTTCTATTAATTAATTTAAAGGAAATAAGTCTCCGGTAATGATTTTTAAATGGAGAAAATAAGAGGGAGGGTTTAAACCTAGTTTCTTGTTGAGTTTTATACTTGGCAATTTCAGTAAGTCAATATTCTAAATAAACCAACAAAAATTAATTTAATTTGCCCCATCAAAATAATGTGAAATTTTTAGAAGAAAAAAATTAAGACGCATTTTAAAATTAAGTTGTATAAACATCACACAGATATATAAAATATAAATTAATATTGATTTGGAAAACAAGTAAAATAGAATCAGTGGCTTGCGGCAAATTGGACGTTACCTCCGAATCAATCGGTAGGCATTCCATGGCTTGAAACAGGCAGTTATACAGTTAGATCATTTAGCAGGCTTCCTTGACCCAATACAGTTTCCGGCCAGATGTTGAATCACTGGAAAAGCATTGATGAGCTGGTGGGACAGAGCTCCGGAAAGCAACGGTCGATCTTTTACTCAGTCATTCTTTAGGCACAATGTACTATATATATTAATCACTTCTCTTCAGAGAACTCTTTTCAATAATGATCCCTTATCAAAAATTTCCACTATTTATTTGATCTGGCTTTATCTATAGGATTCAATCTACAGTGACAACTGCCAATTGCAACTGCTGTAAGTGGTTCTCTGAGGTTGGTGCCTGCTTTGGAGGGAAATCTATCATCCTGCATTAAACATGCCCCAAGGGTTCATTTGCTAATTAAAAGAAAACAGCAACAAGCATATTCAGTTTATCAGTCATTGTACTAAGAAAGCCTATTTAATTAAGATTTAGATTAACAAAAATGTAAATTTTATTCGGAAAAATTTCAGGAATTTGGTACAATTACTTTCAAATTTAATATTTGACATAAACTTAAATAGAAATTTACAAAATATTTCTTACAAATATTACACTGTTTACATAATTGATCCTTTAATGTACATTTATCAAAAGATAAATATAAAATGTTACCAACTAATTAATTTAAGAAAAATGAACGTTAATAAAAGAATTTAAAATATTTGTAACATTTTATAGATATCTAGGATTCAATGCCAATTTAATAAAATAAACATAATATACAGTTTTACAAATATTATAAAATAAACTATTATAAAAGGTTAGTTAATCATAAAATACAAATTAATTAGATAAAAGATTATAATATTGATTATAATTATACTACCACCTATTATGTGGTGGGTGTCAGTTAATATAAAAGATTGGGTTCAAACCCACACTAGTGCTGATGACATTGGCACTAGGTGAAGCAGAAATATGCACTATATTTCCAGCTTCAACGTAGAGTAATTATTTTTATACAATCTCAATAAAATTCACTAAAGCTCCATTTATTCCCAAATTTATTAAACTTACCCATAATCTATTTCTATTTACTCTCATATGCCTTCTTTATATCTATAAGGACCATGTATAATTGTCTACCTGTATTCCTACTCATATCTAAAGTGTGTGGCTACAAATAAACTATATCCTATACACTTATCCATTCTAAAACCTTTCATTTCTCCCACCATATTATTATTATTTTTTTATTCATTTTGCTAACCTTCCAGCCACCGTATATGTAAAAACTTATAATACTGCCGTTACTGCTATTGGTCTATAATTGTTTGTCTTTCTATGGTGCTTACCATGTTTTGTTTTTAAATATTAGCCTTACTCTTGTATTATTCCAGCTATCTGGAAATTTTGTCTTCTGTGCCATCTTATTAAAATATGATAATAGATTTAATTTTGCCTTATTTCCCAGATTCATCACCATCTCTGCTGCCTTCCATCTAAATCTTTTGCCTTTCCATTTTTCAACTTTTTCCCTACCTCACTCAATTCATTTTCTGCAAAACTAATATTTTCATTGCTATGCGGTTTTATGTATGTTATCATTCTGTCCTTCACACCTAACATCCTTTCTATATCATAATGCTTCTCTAGAGCTACAATCTTTACCCTCATCATTTAATACTATTTCTCTCTCCCCTATCTTTTAATATATTTCCAAAATTTTTTACTCCCAATTTACTATTTAATTTCATTCTCTATAATTATCTATTTTAGCCAACTTTTTTTTTTTAAATACTTTTTCATTTAATGTTAACATCTTTCCACTGTGATTTTGCTTTTAACAGCACATTTATATTCTCCATGCTTTTTTCCTATTTTTTATACTGTTATTCTTCTGAATATTCTTATTTAAAACCCTCTTTGTCACTTTTTCTTTCTTAGCCAACTCTTCCATGATTTTTTCAACTTTTATTTTATAGTCTTCTAACTTATTCTTGTCATTCATTCTCCATCCACATCTTTCACTATCCTTTCTACTTTTATTTTTATTTTTTGATCACTATTACATATTCTCTCTATTATCAAATACTTCAGTATTTCTTACTTTATTGATTCTCTCTTTCTCTACTAATGCATAATCTATTTATTGTGTGAAATATGTTATTTTTAGACCATGTGTATTGACCCTCATAAATATTTGATAAATTTCCAATGTTCAAATTTACTCTGACAAAAATCCTTCAAAAGTTCTCCATTCTTGTTATCCAAGTCATCAATTTCTTCAATATGGCCATTCATATTGTCTATTACAATTATTTTTTTCCCTCACTTTTTTTTTGAAACTCTGTATATCTTTAAATAGGCATTCATATTTGTTACTGTTCCACTTCATTATAGTTTGATTATCTCCAGTGGTCATATACACTATAGCCACCATCCATTCTTGTTATCCTAACCTTATCTCAAACCACAAATGTTCTTTACACTTTAGTATTTAGCAACCTCTACCTTTAGTTGCCACCTTTGGTTTGTTTGCCAACTTTATAGCTTTCTGAAAATGAGAGCCATTATTTAATATAATCTATTATGATTTTATTTATAATAATGAATTTATACATATAAAGTTATACTTCAATGACTATTTTTTTTTAATGATATTTGAATAAGTAAACTGTTAGTTGTTGTTTTTTTAAATCAATCTTATTTCACAGTCACTGTTCTTTCTCCTCTTTTAAAATTGACATTTTTTTCCCTTTTAATAAATTATATGTTTAACAGTTTTCCCTTTTAATAAATTATATGTTTAACAAAAATGAAAATAAAGTCTTATTAAATTGTTTATAAAATATAACCTTAGCTGCAAGAATTTATACTTAGTTTTTCTTATATGTATTTCCATTCTAATATATAAAAAACATTTTTTTTTTGTTTATATGTCGGAATTTTTATATTTAATTGTTGATTAATATATTAATCAAGTATTTACTATTTCATTTCAGAAACATTTATAATATATGTGATTTATTTTTATTTTTAGAATGTTGATGGTATTCCTGATGATTTAAAAAAGCTATATAAGACAGTTTGGGAAATATCTCAGAAGGTAGTATTAAAAATGGCAGCAGATCGAGGTGCTTTCATTGATCAAAGCCAATCATTAAACATCCATATTGCTGAACCAAACTATGGGAAATTAACTAGCATGCATTTCTATGCCTGGAAACTGGTATGTTTGTTATATATATATATAATTTCAATCTTAATTTTATGTTGGCAGTCTTTAATCTGTAAAATTAGCATAAATGTTTTCAGTTTCTATCTAATAAATGTTAATCAGCACAGATATAAAAGAATGTGTTGGCATGAATAAATGTACATGTATATACTTTCTTTGAAAGTACAAATTAATACATTTTACATACGAGATCTCACATATTATACTTATATATATATATATTAAAGGTGATCATGATTGACCATCCTAGAAATATGACATCTCAAACATGTAATGATCATATCATATTAGAAATTTTTGCTTTCAATGCAAAAATATCTATCTTGACCACACAGAGATATACAATCTGAAATGATGATTGTTTCTCACTAATTATATCTAAATATCCATGTTCCAATCAATGTTGGCTATTTAAATTGGCTACAAGCTATCTGAAAGAAAATAAACTTTGTGATATGAAAATTGTCTCACTTTTATCGAGCTGATTCCAGAACTCCAGTTTTTAAGCATGAAAAACAGATAAGTTTTGCTATTTTCATGTGATCTTCAAGTTATTTAAGACTAGCTTCAGTTAGTCTTACACGATTTATTTTTAAATACTGAATGAAATGATAAACTGTTAAAATAAAGCATCTTTTTCACCGACTTCATTTTATTAATATTCTCAACATAAAATAATTCTTTAATAATCATTAAGAATTTATATTAAAAAAAAAGGATTGATATAAAATTTGAATAAAAATGGAATTAAAGTTGAACTTATTTAAAAACTAATTTTTAACATTTTATTTTTTTTTTAAAAAAGAAACTTTCGATTTACAAGTCATCATTACTAGCTTATTACAGAATTCAGCTAACTTTTTGACATGAAGAGCCATTTTGTTTATAACAACCCCCTCCCACCGTGAAAGGGGGGGGGGATCAAGAATAGTTTCATGAAAAGTATGATACATTGAATACTGTAGATATATTTGAACATTTAATTTAATAATAGAAAGTAAAATCCTAACGAAAATTTATTTTCTTAAAAATCAAAAAATTACATTGATAGTTTGATTTATTCTATAATAAGGTTGAATTCTAGTCATTAAAGTATTTATTTACAAATTAAAAAGGAAAATAAGAAAATGTGTTTATGTTTATCATGATAAAAAGAGCTGTGAGATTGGGATCATTGGCTTGTGAGCCACAGTTTGCTACCCCTGATTTATAAGAAAGAATTTGCAACTGATTTCTTTTTTAAAATTTAATTAACATGATCTTAATAATACTTGATATAGCTTTTTTTTTTTTTTATATTAAAAATAAATAAAAATAGATCAATTGTAAATAGAGTGGATTTGAACCCAGACTTTCAAGCTGTCTTCAGTCATCCACTCCATCTTATACAACCGATACACATGACCACACTTGAGAAAAGGATAAATGATTTCCTATGTAAGTATTCTGTGCAGAACTAGCACTCATCAGTAGGTCTGGATCATCATTTCCCATATATATAGATTTTTTATTGTTTTGCTTTAATAATATTAAAAAACGGAGATTGTACTTAAATTTTTTTAAATAAATTCTTGCTCATGCATTACCATTAGATACTGCTTGCATGGACCCCCCTTCCTCCTTCATTCGTCTGCCAATTGTCAGTATTGAGAGATGTCATTGTGTGACGTAGTAAATGTTTTTGTTAAATGAATGTCACTTATTTGTTGATTTTTGTAATGGCCAAAGGGGAAACAGTTATAATGCTTGAAAGACATTACAATCAAGTTGCTGTGGGAAAAATAAGTTTATGAATTGTAATTTAATCGTAGTATCAAATTCATCATGTCCCAAAAAAGTTTGACAAATGAAATCCAATGCCAAGATGATGCTGATTTTTTCCCCCTTAATGCATATGGTATTGTTTATTCAGAATTTGCTTGTAATAATCAGACATTTAAGTTCTGAAATAGTTGCATGATATGGTCAAATATAAACATCTGGTTTTATGACAAAGTGAGGAGTGTGAGCTCTACAGCAATGGATCAGCACATTTATCCAGCTTATCTATTAGCAGAATTTCCCTGATCTCTCTTTGTGCGACTTGTTATTTTCTCAAATGAAAAAATGCCTCAATAAATTTTTTACCCCCTGTGGATTTATTGAAGAAAAAAAACTATGCAGGTGTTAAAAGACATGACCGGTTCATTGCACTAAATTGACTATATTTTGAAGGGAATTCAATTTATAACACCTAAAAATAAATATAATATTTATTACAAAATTCCAGGATTTTTTTTGGGTCCTTCTTTGTATATGTTAAGTTCTCTTTCCAAAGCTAGTAGAGTAATAAGACTAGAATAAATACCATGATCAAGAAAAAGTATTATCATCATTATTATACTATCCTTATTTAATAATTTATTATAAATTCTCTATATATAGTTGCATCATAAATTTTAATTAGTTTTAAAGTTAATTAATATTAGCTTTTTGTTTTATTATAAATAAAAATATATAATAGTTTTAAAAATTAATTATTATTATTTTTGTTTAAAGAAGCTTTCCTATATCTGCATTTTGGCATAAATATTGAAATTCATGAATAGTATTAAACTGTGTGTAGTTTGCATTAATACTTATGCATACACATACATGTAAGCATGTGTATACATTGTGAAATAAAATATTATACTGGATGTGTTAATAATTATAACATTTCTTTTTATATATGTGTATATTTGAACTGTACGATTTTTTTTTTTTGTGCATATGTGTATATATTTGGATGACTATTTTGTGATTTAAAACATGAAAAATGTCTTGAATCACATCACCATTATAAACATGGTTTAAATAACAAATCCTCTCTAACTCATATAGCTAGTTAAAAATGGAATTCCTAAGTATCAAATAATAATACATAATTATAAAAAGTTTTAAAATAGAATAGTAAATTTTTTAAAATCCTAATAGGAAGATAAATATTAAAACAAGATGAATCTGTGCCATTTATATTATAGTGTGTAACTTTGAAGTCAACATTGTTGATATGCATAACTAATTAGCTATTGTAGAATTTGTTTAAAAATAGAATTTATATTTTATCCTGCAAGTAGTTATATGCCATATGTCACAGTTCATCTAATAACTAATTCGCTATCATCTTTCATATAGAAACTATTGTTGTTAGTAACTTTAGTTAATAATTTTTTGTTGAAAACTCATTGTTTATTATCAAAACTATTCAGTTGGATTTGTCTTTATTATTCAGTTCAGTGTTTAATTGTTTATAATGATTAACAGTAATGATGTTCAAAATTATGTGCTATATTATAAATAAACATTTTATTTCCTTTAGTTTAGTATAATAGCAGAGTGGCAGACTGGATGTCACAATTCCTGGATCCCAGTTCTAAGGGTGTCACTCTGATCCTCAAATTATAATGAACTTCTGAACACATAAATCATGTTTTTGTTGTTGTTGTTATAAATGTTCATACATAAATTATAAATTTGACTAAATATTAATTAAGGAGAGTCATCCCTAGTATATGCTCCTATAAGCATAAAATGTGAATATTTAATGTACTTATGAAATGGCAATTTTATTTTTGAATATTATTAAAGATATGATATTAAGAAATGAATAAAATTATAAAACTTAAATTATTTAATAATTTATAATGTTTTATTATGAAATAAATTTTTGGTTTGATTAATACAATAATGTTTTATATTTAATTCTGTTGTCAAGTACTTTCTACATAAACAATTAAAAGAAAATAACATGATCACAAACTCATACGTTTTGACGATTTGTAGGTGTTAAGGTTTCTTCCTAGGAAAAAAAACAAACTAGTTGTTATAGCTACTATTGTCTTCTAATGTCGTCTGCAGTAACTTA
Source organism: Epiperipatus broadwayi (assembly GCA_028023455.1). Classification (NCBI taxonomy): domain Eukaryota; kingdom Metazoa; phylum Onychophora; class Udeonychophora; order Euonychophora; family Peripatidae; genus Epiperipatus; species Epiperipatus broadwayi. The sequence goes on along the minus strand of JAQFVV010012506.1, from coordinate 985,424 downwards.
TAGAATTTTTATATTAATCTTGGCAAAATTCACAACAATGATGTCTATTGTAATTGTGATAACTGTAATGTGGTCTGAAATGTTTGTTGGTTTCTTATCCTTTTTTTTTTTTCTAATAGATGTTTCCATGTTACTCAAATGAATTTCTTTTTATAGTAACAATTACTTGGTAAACTATTGACTTATATTTGCTCCTGTGTTCTTTGATAAAGTGTCAAGTTTAAAAAATATTATAAGACAGTCAGTAAGTCATATGAGGTCAATCAAATAAGTTTTAATAATTGTTTTTTATTATGTTTACACTTTTTATTTATTGTGATTATATTCATTTAAGATCTATTTTAATTATGTGTCAAAATAAAAATATATAATATTCAATAATAGAAATATATATATGTAGGTTACCAGTCTGAAACTAATGTATTAGTTATGGTTTTCATTAATCCATCATCTACCATCTACTATTTCAGTAATCTAATGATTGAAAAAATAAATTTAAAAAATTATAATTTTATAAATTTAAATTAACAAATTTTGCATATAATTGCCTGTATGATTGATGTAATGAATCATCTCTTAAGTCAATCATTTTGTCTCACAGTCCATCAACCTTATGGTCTGTTTTCAATTGATTATTGTATTGTTGGGTTTTATCATAGTGTGTTAATTATTTTGTATTATTTTAATGTTATAATTTTTAAATTATTTAATTGGAAACTTAACAGAAGAGCAATACAGATTTCAAATCATTCAATGATGTGTGTGTGGATATGTATATATATGTTAGGATCAAGAAATAAAGCTGCACTGGACATATTACTAGAAGAGATAATAGATGGACAATTGGAAGTTTTAAATTGGATTCTAAAGGATTACTACAAATAAGATGGATGGATGAAATACAATATTTCAAATATAAACCAAAAATATTGGAATTAATAAAGTGATAATTTTGGTAGAGTGTCACCCCCCCCCCCCTTTAGTGCTAATTATAACGTGCTCAAATACGAATTTATTTAACCTTAAATTGATAAAAAATCAAGTCAGATGTCATATGACCTAATTTTAACCTTAGCCGCAGATTTTTCAATATTGCAAGTACAATTAAGCATCATAATTATAAGCCCACCCAAATAATCCAAACATTAAAATTTATAAATTTAATAATTTTTACAGTATGATAATAGTCCTCTTTTTTTTTTTGGGTCTCAAAGCACCATATGCAAACATGTTTATTTTTTTTCTTCAGTATTTGATGAAAGTTTCACTTAAGATTTTGATTTATACTATTTTGTGTAGTACTATTGCTAAAAGTTTTTACAAAATTTAAGAATATTTGTAAAGTTGATATAGAGTTAAAAGTAGAATGGGTATAGGTGATAGTTAGATTGATATTATATCACTAAAAAAATAAAAGAATATTACCCAGAACATATGAATTTGGGATTTAGACTGTATACACATGTATGTTAATTTTACCAATGTACTTGTCATATGGAACCTGACAAACATTAAAATTGTTATATAAATTAAATATTTTTCATTTTAAGTATTTGAATTGCTAGATTCAAAAGAATTTAATTCACGTCTTAGTATTAAAGTTCAACCTTTGTTGTTCTTTTCTTTGCCTTTTTTTTTTTAAAGCATTCAATCTATATATATTTTCTGGATTTAATTACTGGTATGCCTTTAATGATTTTCTTTACGAAAGTTAAGAGCTTTAATGAAGCTTCAAAATTGTATATCTGATATCAGCTGGTTGGTCTTTGGCAGAAGTATTTGATAATGATGGATAATGAATCCTAGGAATTGTGGCTTTTATATAACAGCCCATTCAAAATATACCATAGCTTATCTTAACTGTCCTTTAATAGCAGCTATTATGCTAAACTATAACTAACTGAATAAAATTTTATATCCACTGTGTATTGGAATTAACTGTACAAATCTATTGCCAACTATATCTTTTTATAAATTCTTTTTTGAAAACATTTGTGTTTCTAAAAATATTTTTTCTATTTATTGTGTTGTTCGAACTCCTTAATTATTTCATTTATCTATAATCTACCTTATTTCCATACAAAGCTCTTTTCCCTTTTTAATTAATTAAAATAAAATTGTTTACAAAGAAATACAAATATAAACTGAGCATTGACTTATATATATTTGTGAGAGATGATAATCTGGACCAACTGATGAGTGCTTGTTTAGCATGAAATACGTATATTGGTGATTATTTATCTTTTCTACATGTGTTTGGTCATGCGTATCAGTTGTGTGAGATGGTGTGGATAGTTAGTGGGTGGTTGAAAGTCTGAGTTCAAATTCCCTATATTTACAATTAAAGCTCCAGGTTTGTGAGGAGTGCCTAGTTTTCAAATATTTACAAAAAAATACATTTTTTTATTTATTAAAATTATTTAAAGACATAAGCTATAATTTTATTTCACTATGTTTTGTATTTTGAGTCCGAATTTATTTTTCCTATGCATGATAGATTATCCCTTCCATCAAACAAAAAGATAATACAAAATTTTAATTTTGATGCATGTAATTTGTGTATTGTGAGTTTGATAAAAAAAAAAATTGGGGTGGGGGGGGTTGAATTTATAACACGCTAAGGGAATTATATGAATCCTCATTGATCTGAATTTTCTTTTAATTGTGAATATTTTTCATTATACAGCAATTGATATATCGATGCATTATGCAAACAGTCTTAATAATATCAAGAATTTTCCTCTCATATAATGAAATCCCAGCTATCATATGTATTTTAAAATTTCTTTAAAGTTATTTTTTATTTGATTATATATTACTTGCTATTTTCATCTAAAGATATTTAATTCACTCTCTCATTGCCTATTAATGAATCTATTTTGAAAATTTCCATGATTTTTAAATTTAATCTCTTTTTTTATTCTTTTACAACCATCACTGAATTTATTTGATTGCTTGAGAGTTTTCATCCATTTATTTTTATTCATGTTAGATTAATTTCTGGCTTCATTAATGTCAATGTCTGTATTTTATCTTTATCATTACAATGTTTTATATTTATCTCCTGCATATGACTAATAGATATAACAAGTAATAAAGTGTTGTGGATACTCTTAAATTTACTTTGGCAATTATGTGCAATATTATTTGTCTCATATAAGATAGACTTGCTTTCTTCATCTAGAGAATATACCATCTATCATAGATTTTTTAATCATCTCATTTATTAAATAAGATTTTTTCACCATCATGTATTTGGCTTCATGGATGGAAGAATTTGAGACATTACCTTAAAGATTTTGTCTGTTGTAATGTATCTATTTTAGGTTCTTGAACTAAATTTCATATTCTTAATAATTTTATTCACTACAACATTATCTTCATGCTATGGCAACACAATTATTTGCATTGTGGGTTATTGGTTTTTTTGGTTTATTTTTTTTTTTTTTGCAATTTTTAAAATCCATTGCAGTATTATTTTTTCTAGATTCTTTCACACTGCTTCCATCAGTGATAACATTTTTTTTTCCTATATTGCCTATTCCGTGTTTGTGTCAGCCTGAGTCTTCTATTACCACTTCTTTCTTAAACTGTTTATTCCAGAATTTTCTCCTTTTTCCAATGTCCTATTCTTTAGTTATATCTTATAGTAATATCCTAGATTCAGATAATTTCTTGTTTGATTTCTTTATCAGTGTGCTTTGCGGTTCTGGTATTTTTATTTTTAATAACTACCAGTATTGTAGATTTTCAAAGATTTAAACTTAGTGGTTTAATATGATGTGTAGACTTTGGAAATCATGAATTCAATCTGCATGCTATTTCATGCTTTTTATATAAGCTTTTTTTTTTTTTTGCTAATATTTCTCTTTGTTTGCAACTCTCTTATTTAAGTATTGCTGTCCAGGCATATATTACTCCAACTGTAAGGAATTAAAATAAATCATTTTGGTCCTCTTTAATCTTGTGGGAATATCTTTGATTGTGTTTTTTTTTTTTAAGGTATAAAGTTTATACAAGCAGTTGGATTGATTAATGTAATAAAAATATTGGAAAAGTTGAGATAATGTCTATCCACATGTTGATGTAGAGACATAATAATGATAATGAATTCTAGGAGAATGCATAGGTAACTGGTTAAAGTCTTACTTCATGGCAGTTTTTTAATTTTCAATATTATGGTTTAACTACAAACTATATACAAAAAGATAAATGAACAAATAAATAACTTAAACCATACTAACATGATAAATGTCTTTTTTTGTAGCATTTGTCTTCTTCATTGTACAAATTTTAATTTAGGGAGATAAAATGTTTTAAATTTGTTCACAATAAAATCTTGTTATTATAGCATTATGTCGCAACATGTTATAAATTTTTCTATTTAAACTTTTTTCATTGTATTAAATGTTTTTCTGTAATGAAATCAAAATTGTCTAAAGGACATTTGCCAACCATATTCTTAAGTCATAAATTACATTATAATTATTACATAATTAATATTAAACTAATTTTATTTTATAGTCTGTGATAATTCATCTGAAATTCTTCATTTTCAGAACTTTGCCAATTTTCATTTTAATTAAATCTTTTAAACTTTATTTATATAATCCATTTTATTCTAATTGACTATTTTTTTGATTGTTAGTTGTGTACAAATCGTACTTTATTTTTCTTTTCATTTCATTGAGGTTTTGCAATTTTTTTTTAAACTGTTTTGTTCTATTATATATTTATATTAATCAAATCTATTCTTTCTTTGCATTTAACTTTTTCTGATTCTCTTCTGACTGTTTCACATCTGATTGCTATTAAGTTTTCTCTACATGTAAAAAACTCATAATTTACTTATTTTCTCTACACTATTACATTTAATCATTTCATTCCTAACCAAATGTTTTGCTCATTTATTTATTTTATAACCTATATATATATATCTTTTTCATGGTTGAATTTCCATATTAAAAATTATACCCCAACAAAAATAATTAAACAGAACCATAATATAATCAAAATTGTAAGCAAACAGCATTTATTATTGCACAAAATTATCATCAAATAGTAAGCAGTTTATTTCATAACATACACTGGTTACTTTATTTTTTTGTCCACATCCGTATTTTTTTAAATTAATTTTTAATTGAAATTTAGCAATTGCTTGTGCTAAAGTATTATTCAGCTTTTGCATGTAGTTTGTGTTTTTACATCTTTTATAATTCAGATCTAATTGAAATTCTTTCTTGTCAGCTGAAGCTTTTGATATGAAATTCATTATCTTGTGATTTTTAACCTCATGCTCAATATTATTATACAGTTTTTCTTTATAAAACTCAACTTTCACTTGGTCTCTCTCTTTTTTTTTTTTTTTTGTACTGGCTTACTACAGCATTTTACTTATCCAATTTCATGTTATTCAACACTTTTATTTGAATTTACATAAGTCATTTTTATAAGTATAATCCAATTGCTTTTTTTTTTTTTTAACTTTTAAATTATTTTTTATTATATTAATTATATTTCATTTAATATCTAAAACTTATCAATTTTAACATTATATTTAAGAACAGAAGATATATTGTCACGAATCTTAAAAAAGGGCAGAATGATTACTTATACACACAATAAGAAAACAAAATTTTCAAAAACTTCATAAACTTAAATTATCATTAAAAAAAGGTAGGATAAAATTAGTTGATAATAAAATTACACAAATATATATTTAAAAAGAAATCAGAAAATTATTTTTAAGTATTTTTTTTATTTTGGATAGCTTTACAGCTAATTTTATTGCTTGGTAAATGATCTTTAATTATCAAACAAAAAACATTTGGATGAATAAATTTGTTTATAAAAAAATAAAATCATATGTAGTTATAACTAAAAAGTTTGTACAGTAGCATTTAAGAAAATTTAGTAATAAAATCATTTTTTTCTGTGCTTTCATTTTTGAGCAACTACAATTAGACATTTTGGATTATGCATCATATTCGTAAAATCCTTATAAAAGAATATTATTATCAAATCTAATATATTATCTGTAGGATTATACATTGTTAACAGATGATGAAATAAATGATAGGCCATAAAATATGTTAATATTTTTGTATATTGGCATGTTGAATTAAGCTTAAAATTTGCAATTGGAAGTTTAATTTATTGTTGTAGCACACTGTATTCCATTCATTTATAAACATTAAGATTCTACTTGAATCAGTGTATTTTAGACCAGTGGAAGAATAGTGGGACTCTAGAACTAAAATGTTCTTAGGTCACTTTCTGAAACCTATATTAATTCTGTTTCTTATATCCATTAGCATTGAAAATTTGATGGATTTATTAATAGTACCAAATTCCTACTTCATACTAGTCTATGAGTACAAGTACTCATGTAAATGTATTTGTATGGAGTTATCATTCCATTATAACATGCAAAATGTAAGCAAATGCACTATCAAAATAGTAGCAATTTTTTTTTTATAATAGTGCCACCTAGTGCAAGCTCTAGTGATCCACAGATCCTAGATTTTTATGCATTTTGATTAAAGATTCATGTGCATTGCTCCCAGTTCCCAAGCACCCACTAATGAAAACCATAAGCTAGAAGCAAATCTAAAATATTGAATGAATAGACATTAGATAGGTATTTTTGATGCATTAATCTTCCTCTTTGCAGCCATTGATTACTATGGCTTGCACTAGTTGGCACTAGTAGGTGGAAAAATTTGATACTGGTTTAACAGCTTGTGTAAGCATAAGAAAAGATGGTCATGTGATATTTTAATGATCAAATGCATCATTATTACCTATTCTCATGAATACACTTTTTTTAAAACTTTGAATAATCATATATTTGATGATGATGATTATAATGACAACATTGGCAGCTGAAATAAAGAACAACAAATAATTATATGTTCCAATCAAATGCATAATTTGTTTCAGTGTTAAGATAATTATTCCTACAAAGTTTTTATGTTATATATATATATATATATATTAACAGATAAACAAGTTAAGTTCAAAAAGAATGAAAATATATGCCTTTATATTTGTTATATAGTTATTAGTGATGCATGAATAGTAATGCATTATAATTAAATCTGTTTTGGAGAAATTGATTTTTGCATCTTTTTTTTTTTTTTTGTATTTCTTTTAATTGGTTGTAATTGCAGAATTTTTAATTTAAAATCATTTTCTTCAAGAAATCTCGTTAGTAAAATATTTTAATATTAAATTTTCAGTTAAATTCCCTTTCATATTTTATTGCACACAGAAGCTAAATGATTTCGCAAATGTCAAATGATTATAAAACATATGGCATATTGTTTTTAAAAAGTTCATAAAATTTGACATTAATCCTATTTTAGCGTCCCTACGCTTTTTACACTACTTAGCATCTATTGAATAGCTTCAATTTCTGTTAATTATATAAAGCATTTTGTTATTTTTTAAAACTGTTGTTTGTGTATATGTTTTAATTGGATTAATCTGCATATTGATAAATGTTTTTAATATTTATTTTATGTGCATTTGCTGTCGAGTGTTTATATTTTTTATGAAATAGAATTTTATAATTACCTTTTAAGAATTATATTCTACTGCCCTCTATAATTCTTTTCTAATACAAATATTGCATAATGCTGAAGCAGAAAAAAATAGACATTAACTCTTAAATGTCATGAAGAAATTATTTTTAAATTGTATTCTGGGGATAATAAAATATCTATTGTATCCAGAAATTTTTTTTTCTTTAAAAAAAAAGTGGAATAATTTTTATAATTTAATGTAAGATAAAATATGAATGTAATTTTCATAGATGTATATGTACATTTGTCATAATAATGCCATCCTTGTATTTGCATAGGAATAACTAGAAAATAGATATCATTACTACATAATAATGCCTTATTGCTTGCCAGCTATGCTTTAAACACAATTTAGTCTAGCATTTCAGTATTTGGAGCTGGAACAAAGTTTTATTGAAGTCTTTGGCATTATTAAAATGCATTAAGATTTCTAGGAGAAAAAAAATGATCAAGGTTTACTGCTTCTAAACTAGGGGTGGGCAACTGCTGGCCCGCGGGCTACATCTGGCCCATGATGATGTTGAATCTGGCCCACCCCGTAAATGCCTAAATATAGAAAATCCATACTTGACTATATTCGCTGTGAATTGCAATCTCTAGACATAACACATGTTCATATAATATATGATTAGTAATAATCATTAGTGTATTTATCTGAAATGGATGGTGTCAAAGTTGTGAGTGGAGGAAGTTTGACAATGGTAAATGAAAATGTAACAATTTACTCTAGATAAATACTTTGCATATAATAAAAAAGTGTATATGAAGGATTGTGACCTATCTTTATTTATATGTATTTAAAAAGAATGGGGAAGTATGGAGATGTTTATTATATCTATGTTCATATAATATTAACTATATCCTAATGCCATGAGAAATATAAAATTATAACTTCTAAAATACCAATTTTATATTACAAAATATAAAAATATGTAAGGAATCACGTTCCAAGTAATGTTAATTTTAGTTTTTAAAGAAGACTTATATGCAGCATCAGAGTATTCCTAATTATTATTATAGCATCAATTGAACAAAGTTCCTTTGGGTTATTGAAAAAATTAATATTGGTGCATGATATTTTATACGTAAGTTTATGCCTTCTTATTACAATTTTTAATTTCATATAATTTATAGCCTATACAATGACTCAATAGAAAAACTGACACCAAATGTCACATTTTCAATACTAATTGGATATTCGGATATTTATTTGCCAATATAGACGATAATGCTGTTTGATTTATAATGAAACTATTTTTGTTTTTAAAGAATATAATCTAAAAAGGTATTTTTCAACAAAACATTTTGTAAAATATAAATTATCTATAATCGATTTCTATTTAAGTCATTAAATATTGTTTTTTTTTTTTTTAAATACATTGATAATTTGGTAATTGAAGGTAATATAACATTTTTTAGATTATGATTTTTTTTTTTTGCTAAGTCGTTTATTCTATTCCGACCCACATTATGATACAAAAAATTTATTTGGCCTGCTGATAAAAAAAAGTTGTCCACCCCTATTCTAAAGCATGAATGTAGATGATGCAAGAAAGTTAGTTATCAACTGCTTGGGTACTAATAATGTATTCAGAATTATATGAATGTTACTATATTATATATACAATGAGATTTATTCCAGAAAATAATTTGTTATATCATCTATTTGTTATAGCTTACATTGAAATATATTTGGGGATAATTCATTCTAGGATCATAGTTTAGACCAAAGTTATTAGCTAAAACAAATAGTACAATATAAATTTAAAATATGTACATATCTGCACAATTTAAGGTTCAACTTTTAAAAGCTTAAAATAAAAATGTAAACAAGCTTTAAGTGATTTCGCTATTTGAGTTATAATATTAATAATCAGCACTAAGCTATTGCACATGCGCTTTGTAGATTTTTAACAATAAATGAATACTCCCACTTCAAACACAAAATAAGTCTTTAGAAAAGATAGAATGAATCCATCTATCTTTTCAAACCCAAACACTTATGTATGGGCAAATCTTAAGTATTTGATAGTAGTTCCACTTCCTTATTTGAACTTGTTTTTTTTTTTTGACTTTGTTTTCAGCACCATATTGAAAATAAAACAATCTTCTTAAAGCAAAAACAAACTTATATTTTGAATTTTTTTTTTATTGGAGATAGTCAGCTTTTCAGAAAGTTCTCGAAAAGTTTGCTCACACGTAACCAATGATATTCATAATAGCATTTTTGTTTGTTGACTCCCCCCCCCCCCATTAGAAATTTGTTGGGGTTTTTTTTTTTTTATGATAACAAAATTAATTTTCTAAGTTGCACTTTAACTTAATAACCAAAATTATTATATGTATGCTGCACAATACTGTAATAATAATTACAGTATTATTTTTTTTAATAAAGATACAAATAAGCAGGTAAACAAATTAAATTAATAACATACTTTATAGGTCAAAGAGATCTACAGCATTTGCATTTTTTTTTTAGAAATTTTAATTTAGTGAAAAACAGTTGTCATCACTTTCTAGGCCTTTATTGTATCACTGAAGAATATTAAAACAGCCACTAAAAAATTAGTGGTCATTCCAGTTCCAAAAAAAAAAAGAGAAGGGGGAAGAAACTACTCAAAAAATGAGTTTTGTGGTGACTGTACAAATCAATTATGAATGTCAAATATCTCACATAGAATATGCGGGTCCAATTTTCTGTTTACCTATTATTTTACAATGTTGTCATTTAATTTTCTCAGCAGAAAACTGGAATACTTCAACATCATGCCTAATTGTAGCTCTTTACTGTATTCTCTTTTCTCCCATATCTTTCCAATGGAAACAATTGACTTTAAACTTCTTTAGAATGTCTTTGAGATAAAGCTTAGTAATGTAGATGGGGTTTACCAGTATTATGGAATCTATGTTCAAATTCACCAATAAAACAAAAATCTCCCATTGTTCCTTCGTTTTACATGTCCAATGCTTCAAAGGGACCCAACTCCTGTCTCTCTTAAATCCATTTCCAAACTAGCTCATTAGTGATTGTAATTGCCTCAAGAAAATATCACAACTAAGAATGCCAGCCTACTAAGCTTGCTTCATCATTGCTTTCTTAATTCCCCGAAGGCTTAAGATGAACAAAAATAGGGGGGGGGGGGTATATCACTTTAATATAGAATAATTAAATTATAAACAAATTGCTGGATTTTTTTTTTTAATTTTAATATATAGTAAACAGTCTGGTATCAATGATGTAGTATATAACTACTTGTGGGTGGCCATTGTTTCCTGCTGTTCTTAGTTAGAATGTAGACTTCAAAAAGTTGAATCAAATATTTTTGAGGTGTGTGTGAACTGCTCTTTGGGTAGGTCATTGTATATCCTTTAATGTAGTTTACTTTTTACACATTCTGAAGGCAACTTGGCTATTCAAAAAACTTTTTGGCAAAGAAATAAGAATCAAGTGATATTATTTTATATGAATAATCTTGGCAAATGAAAACTGAAATTTTAATGTGGGTCTGTTTCATGATTTGATTGCTAGAGACTTTTTATGCTAATGCAAAAAATATTTTACCATTGTGTTGTAAGTACTTTTTATATGTACAAATTTATGGAGATTTTTCTAGGTGGGAATCATGTTGATTTATAGATTTAATTTTACAGTGGATTATTTGTATTAATTATTTCTAAAAATGATATTTCAGTTTGGATAGATCTTCTGTTCTACTCATTCATTATTTGGTTTGCTTTAATATTAATTATTTAAACATGGAACTGATATCGAACAGGTTTTTTTTCTCTACTTTCTCTGAACTGAATATTATTTTCTGTGTAATGATCAAATTCTTATGCTTTAATTAGTGAAATCCATATAAATAATATAGGTTGTTGGCTATGTTATAGTCATGTCAAATAAATATTGGATTTCTCTTACTTTTAATAATTGTTTATATACATCATGGATATATTTAGGTTGTCAATTTTAATAAGATACATTGCTGTCATTTCTTACTTGCCAAACTTTGAATTTTCTTTTAAGTCTTATCTCACTCTATTGTATTTGTCAAATGTTTATAAGTTTTCTGTTTTCATATTCAGTATGCTGTCATGCTCTACCAAAAAATGTATTTCCTGTCTATTCTTTTGCTCTATAATCATTAAGTAATCTTTTTTGGTTTGCTTTTTAATGTTTCAACATTGCTAAGCCCATTTTCCCAATATTTTTTCAACTCTTATCCATAACTCAGAAGTTTTTGTCCCATTTGTTTTCTTATTCTAGTCTGCTGTTTATAATACTGCACTGTAAACAAAACATTTAACAAGTCTTTTTTTTTGTTAATTTAAACTGTTGGGCCATAATATAACCTCTCTTATTAAAGCCACCTTTAGCTATTACAGTTTTAATTCCTTGTCATCTTTTCCTTTCTCAAATATCTAAATATTGAAAAGCATAATTTTGCTCTAATTTTTTTCATTCAAGTAGATATATATTCTAGGGCTTAATCTTCATTATCAAGATTTTTGTTTCATTAAGTAGCCGTAGAATAGGGGAACTGTATATATGGCTTTTTTTAATTTTAAAAAGAAATAGATTACTCTAAATATATTTTTACATTATGAACTTATAAAGTTTTGTGTATATTATTGTTTATTTATTCGTTCTATATTCAAAACTTTCATTATATTATTATATTTGTTTACAAATTTATATATATATATATATATTGTGCCGGTCGGATTTGTATGTTCACGTAACAAGATCTAGCATCTAGGCAAAAGTACCTCGAATCCACTCGTGCGCAAGATACACAGGTCAGGAACACTCATGAACTCTGCCCTATTTGCCTATTTCCCAGATCTATAACATTATGAGCAACAATCCCGATGACATCGATTAATTTACTTTTCATCCGCCGGCATCGATCATCGGAGACACAAAAAGACTCTAGGCTAAACTTATATGATAGAATAACTTAATAACTAGCTATATTTTATGAGCAATGAAGGCTCGGGACCTAGCATATTAATTATGTATTAAGCGGAGATCATCTAGTCATATTTAGCATAAGTAATTACTTAATATATTATCTTAACTAAAAGAAAGCAATGGTTCGAGTTTGATATATATATTTAAGATTTATTAATAACAAAATTATGTCGGGTTATTTACCTGACATGAGCCTCGTAAGTATTATAAATATGTGTTTGATTTATATTTAACAATAACATTATAATTGCGGCTATGCCAATAATATATATGTGTGATTTAATGAACTAGTGCTATTAGAATACATTGTTGGAATACTATTACACCCCCAGAGATGAAGAGCATTTACTTAATTTAAACAACAATAATTTTACAAGCAGATATTATATTTGGTTACATTCAATATTAATTTGGAGTTATAGATAATTAATGTGCGAGATGGGTAATGAATAATTATGTAAACGATACTAAATCTATCGCATTAATACATTTATTAAACTAATGGAAATATTTCCGTTTAAAGAAATCATTTCATTACGGCTTATGAATACTTCTGGGCGACTAATAAAACATTGAAAGGTGGTGCGTGCATGGTGGCCGATAGGGTTGGTCCAATTATGGATCCTGGAGTGTGCTTCATGAATTTTTAATAACGAAATGGACCGATTTCCTCTGCAAACATAGGCAGGGTCGGTTTGACGAACGAAAGAGTCCAAGATTCCCTGGAATGAAGTACAGGCGAATCATGGATGACGAAGAGTGGTCGGCAATGTCATTATCGGGCTGGATTTTCCAGGGCGATCCCCGTATAAAGCATGCACATAAGACTTAGGATGTTCCCAGGGTGGTTTTACAGCCTGGTTTAAGGACATAGAGAACGACGATGGGGCCCGACTTCGCGGATGCCTCCATGTGAGAAAGAAGCACAAATATATATATACACGAAATGGCCTTTATGCACGTAACGCTTAATAATATAATATATAAATATAATTCTAAAGATTAAAGATTATCGAAACATATTTATTGCCCACAAATTATGAAATATTTGGCGTAATGATATAGCTTCACCAAGCAAACATGGATAATAATTATACTTAAATATAATACTAAGCTCTTAAGATCCTCCTCCCCCTTACATTATGTTACTTAATATTATTCATTACTTTTTTTACACATTTAATAAATCTCAATTTTGGTTAATCAATGCCCTTGTGAAAATATATAAATGATTACAAAATAAGTGGGTGGTGGTAATAGCTAAGATGGGTTTTACATATATAATATAATTTAAGAATAAAAGATAGCGCATTATTTAGGAAGGAGAATGTGAAAAACAGATGTCAAATCTGTTTTTCTACAGTAAACATGAAAAATATAATTAGTTTATTTATCTAAAATCGCGAGCACCTGGGCAAGTCGAATAAGACTTGTTTTGATCAAATTATAAATTATTTACCCAGTAAATGATGGGTGGGGAAACGAAAATAAATTATATGCTGGCGATTTTAGAATACTATTGGCATTTATTTTAAAATATAAATACATAAATCAAATTGAAAATTGGTTGCCGCTTGAAAATAAAAGAAAAGAAAAACATTATATAGGAGGCTTAATATAGATTAGTTATATAGAGTTATAGAATACATATTTGAAGACATTTAATATAGATGATTTAAAATATAAATATTACAGAGAAGGCAGGATTTAGGAATTATAAGCGGTCAAAGTTCTTTTACCTTGATTATTTGGAAGAGCGTTTCACTAGGAATCAGTCCATCGGTATTATTTCACTAGATCTAGGGTAGCATTATTATTTGAGATAGCACTTCACTTTCACTGGATAAATATACATAAAATTCAGTAGTACGGGATGCAGAGCTTCGTTCATGGGAACAGTATATTAGAACGGAGGGAGAAGGCGAAATTTCCTACTCACGATACATTGAGTGAGAATTAAAACTGGCGTGGAATATGTATAGCAACATAGTTATTTAATGGTCTCCTTTCCTGTGAATTCAAATCCAGCAGTATATATACTTTTATTTTGAAGCTGTAACTTAGCAACTACTGCTGGACCTGAGACGGTTTAAGCACTTAAGTTTCATCTGGAATAGTTTGACTGGATACTCTTATCTAGTAAGATGTTTGAAACAATGCAAGTTTGTTATCAGTTTCTCGAACGATTGTTTTAAAATATATCTTATGGTTTTAAAACAAGCCAGCATGGACAATTTCCACTAATGGGTTTATTTTATTATTACCAATTTGTAATCTTTTACTTTAATCTAAGGGGTCTTCCGGGTAATTGTTTTTCGAGAGACTTCTTAACAAGATTGCATCACTTCTGGCTACAAAATTATATATGAAAAAATAATGTTTCATATATAATACCTTATATATAATATAACTTTATTAATATATTCACAATCTCCTACACTGAAATATATAGATATTTATTATTTACGCCCGCATACACATGAGAATATTATTAAATAAAATATTTTTAAATTAAAATACATACGTTTACATTATTTATGTTATAATACTGAGCAAAGAAATATATATATTAATAGTTATGTATATACGTGCGTAAAGATGGATTTGAATACAGTTAGATGGTAGGAGATTGGATGTGGGCTGTGAAGCAGGATCTGAGCATCAGATCTGCTTCAATATAGGTATAGATATATAGCTTTCTATTGTGCCTGTATTCATTTCTACTGCTAAATATAAGTTTTTATTCATGATTATCAGTGTTATCAGTTATTTTACTGCTTAAATTAAATTATTACAAATGTATTAATTAAAAATATTTGAGTACAACAAAAATATTGACAAGTAACACATTATTTTTAGAATGTTTAAAAATGGTTGAATCTGGTTATATTGAGTATTTGTCTTATTTTTTGACATATAGATCTGATTTTTTACTTGAAAAAGGGAATGGGTCTCTTCATTTTGCCTTAAGTGCTGTTTTTGAATCAATCCATGTGTTATATAATGGGAGATTATTTCATATAAAAATTTTAATGTACTAATGTCACAGTTACAAATTATGACATAAAGTATGACTGTTACATATTTTCAGTATTATTTTTACTATTTTTCCTACCATCACGAAATCTTGCCAAACCACTTGAAATTGTTCGTGTATTCCTGTGTTGTTGTTTTTTTTTTTTTTGTGATACATAATTTGAATCATTCCAAATGTTTCAGTAACAGTTTTTCTCAGTTTAAAACAAAATTTAATGACCGTACATTGTTGCATCATGATTAAGGTACAGAACAAACATGTTGTGATTCATGATCTGGTCTTTTAAAATTTTTTGTGTTGAATAGCTAAAGTGTAGCTCCATAACATATGCATTGGTTCAAAGATGGCATTGCAGTCATCTTTGAGAGGAAGCAGTTACCTTTTCATTGTACATGTTATGTATGTATACATACAGATAATACAGTAGTGTTAATTCAACATTCTTAATTTCAGAGTTTTCCCAGATTAATGATTTTGGTTTAAATGAACATGTACTATATTCTTGCGCCATACCCTTTATAAATCTCAAATGATTTTGAAAGAACTCTTGTTTAGTTTTAAATATGTATAATTAAATTCATTTTTATATTGGTGTAGATTATAAGAATAAATAATGTTTATCTTAAAGTTTGTGATAATGATATTTTATTAACTAATTTTGTGTTGGGTTATTTCCATCATCCAATTTTAATTTTTAAATGATTTTTAGAAAAATTCAAACTGCTTAAAGTTTTTAAATATGTTCGAGTATTACTAATAATACAATGTTTTATGTGTATTATTTTTTCTTCCGATAATAATACTAGCATGAAGATTAAACCAGCGATATTTAAGTTTGCTCTAATCAACAACCTATTCTATTAGTTTTTTTTTTTTTTTTAAGCCTATTCTATTAGTTATCTTCATATACTTAGCTGATTTCTTTATCATTTTTCAGTTTTGAGAGCAAAATTAATGAATAGTATCTAAATATGGTTTATCATGGGATTTTTTGCTATTGCTATGTGAGCAGCTTTTTTAACTTCTTTTTTTCTTGATCTAATATTCTTGTCTTTTCTTAATTAAACATGTGTTCTGTGATACATATGAACATTTTTGTTCTGTCCCATAGTGATAGCAGTAACTCAACTTTTTGCGTTTCTGTTATGATTGTGTGTGCATATATCCCCCGCTCGTGATTATGAATTTTCTGAAAACTAGTTTTGATTTTGCTATGGAAGTTTTATAACAGAAATATTTAAGAAGGTGATTGTTTATTCTAATTCTATTCTGAATTTGATTGGAAAAAATACACTACTGTCATGCCCAGAAATGTTGTTTATAATGGTGCTTCATTATGTTAATTATCCAATGAATTGGGAAAAGATATAAATATTGTACACAGAGAATTTTTTTTTTTTTAAAAAAAGTCAATTTAAAGATGTTCACATAAAAATGGCAAATAGTATCAGTAAATCAGCATAGAATAATGCATAAGGTTTGGAAATCACTCCTTAATGCTGCCCTTAAAAAAAAATTGGAAAAATCCAAATCTTCATAGATAACTATATCAAACTTCTGATGGAATAGCTTATTTGGTTAGCATACCATTTTAAATTCAGATTTTTGGAATCTAAGAATCACTGGTTTAATCCTGATGTTAGAATTGTCACTAGTCATCTGAAGAAAAAATGCAAATAATACCAGTCTAAATAAATATGTTCTATAATCTGTGTGGTATCACATTGATGAAATTAAATAAGTTAACTATTAATTCTACTACCTTGCTAAAAAAATTTTATATCATAATACAGTAATAACAAAAGCAAATATTGATTCTCTTCTTCATTATTTACTTATTTAAATGGAGATGAGCATATTTACCACTGGGTTTTTTTTCTCATTCCATGAGTATTAGATCAACCTTTTGTAAAAGTCAACTGTAATCTTTAAAAGCTAATCCTAAAATTAAACTGGGGGAGGGGGTGATGCTTTTGTACTTACTAATTTACAAATAATAACTTTTTTAAATTTATTTTTAAATATGCATATTTAATTATTATTATTGTATATATTTTTTCAAAATTGAATATAAAGATTAGATTTTAATGAACTAAATCTAAAGTAAAGTCAAAAAGCACGAAAGTTAAAAGCCACCTTTGTAATTTTATTCAGATGTTAGAAATTATAGAACTATATGACTATTCTATCTATCATAGGTGATTTTGTTTTGACCCATATTTAAAACTGGAATAATGATGTTGCTTTTATTTATTTATTTATTTTGCAAATCTAACAATATTAAAAATTGATTTTTAAATTTTTCAATGAATTTTTACCATTTTCAAATAGGTGATTTTATTTTGGCAGTATTTGAAACCAGAATAGTGTTTGTGGTTTTTTAATTATTTTTTGTTTGTTTGTTTGTTGTAATTACTAAAAAAAAAAAAAAAAAGCACCTGGAAACGTGTCAACAAAAAAGTTAAATTTTATCTATTTTTCTCAAGTTATAAATTTATAAAATATATCTTATGAAAATTATATAATACTTTTACTTTGTTTTTAAAAATTGTTGCTATTATTTTACCTAAATGTAATATTAGTTTGAATATTAAGTGTCTGATGTACATATCCAAGAAATGAGTTTAATTAAACATTATAAATTTATTTCAATCTCCCTGAGTAATAGTAACCTTTTTTTTTTTTACTCTGACCATTAAACACTAATGATAATGTAAAATAAATTTATGCGCTAATTAGTCAATGCTATCTTCACTATCTGTATAGATTGAAATAAATTTTGGTGTTACATTTTCATTTACCAAAATCAAAGTGATAGCAGGTCATTGGCAACTTAATTGACCAAAATTTGTGATTGGTAAATTAGTTTTAGAGCTAGTTGTTGAAAGTTTTAAGTCATTAACTTTAAGTAACAAAAAAATTGTGTACATGATTGATGAGTACAGAAAGAGTAGATCATGATTTATAATTTGTCATAAATTGTTGGTGTCTCTTGGTTTATTCTGAAATTATTTATGGAAAAATAATAGCAATGTAATGAAAATATTTTATTGTCAGCTATTTTTATTTGAAAAAAGAAAATTGTTATACTCATCTTTAAAATCATACATTGAATGTAATAAATAGATGGATAAATGCATTGGTAGGTAAATTTATTCAGGCTATTAACAATAGCATATGCTCAAGGTTAGCAGTGACTAAAAAGAAAAGTAGTGTTAGCAATTAAACAGTTTATTATTACTAGTTTATTAAGCATTGCTCACATTTGTAAAGCTTCATACTTGTTTGCTTGGACGTGATGTCATTATTGCCATAGTAATTAGGAAATATATCTAGAACAAAATGTACATGTTTTTATTTTATTATTTTCTGGGTTAAAATGATTACATAAAAATACACTGGTGAGAGAGAGTTCATTGTTGCAGTAATTAAGACTATCTATAGTTGTCCTTAGTATCACCCTTGCACATGAACTATTGTACTAAGTTATAAGCATGGCATTCTCACAGTATTTCCTTAATATAATCTATGCAGATCTTTGATAGTTGAACTTTTGTTAATTTTAAGCTTTTAGTTGTTAATATAATTTTTAAAAAAAATATAAGTAGATAAAATAAAGTGGGAAGTTGTGAAATATATTGTGTACAATAAATGATTGTATTTATAATATGTAAAGTCTTTAATTGAAGGCAATAACATACTAAATCTGAGTTTCTTACTGTTTATGTATTTATGTTCAAATTCTTAGGTAGCAGTTTTTTGTGAAATAAACTAAAAAAATACAATTATGTATATTCTGTATAAATATACTAATAAAATTTGTGCAAAAAATATATACAGTAAAATAAACTAGTTTTGTTTACTATTTTATTAGTTAGTAATTTATTATTGCCATGTCATAATCTTACACAGGGTTAATACGAATAATCGATTGGTGTATTGTTTATAAATTATAAGAAAACTGAATACCAAAAGCGTTCTGGATCTATATAATCCATGGATTTTGAACTAGTTTGCTGCACTAAACCATATGGGGTATTATATGGATCTATATTATGATTAATTTTCAACTAGATTAGCAAATTGCCATGTCTTAGTCTCTTCCAGGGTTGTGTTATGCTTAAATTTTAACCCAGTCAAAGCAATAAACCTAAAATGTTGGGAGTCATTAAGAGATTGTTAAAGAACTGATAGCATTTTGTAACTATTAAAGGCATTTGAAAATAATAAATGTTAGTGTTGCGATTATCTATTATTAACAGGTTGTGCTTGAATGAATGATTACTGTTGCTTAGATATAATTAGAAGTATAACTGATAAATATATTACTAACAGTTGATGCGATTAATAAGCTTTAGTAAAAATAAATGAAACTGCATATATGAGATTGTAAAAGGTGTTTATAATTATCATTTGAGCAGCAACAACTCCAACTAATCTAAAACTAGACCATAATATAATATATTGTGGAAATTTGTTACTTTTTTTTCATAATAATTCACTGCATTTTAGTTATTCAAGTTAATTGAACAGGCAAATTGGAAGTAGTACTTAGTATTACTGACATCTAATGGAAAACTGAGTAAATAGCAATCTAAATATACATATGTAATTAACAATTGTGCTGCAGAAATATATACAATTGATCCAATTGCTTAAATTTGTCAGAGCACTCCTAATTTTTGTCAATGCAAAAATTGTCTGTTACTTTTTTTACCATATATATATATTTTGCAACGAAACTATTTATTAGATATAGAGGATTAAAACAGCTGGATCTATATCAGCTTAGATAATCTGATATTTTCTATATTATTAATGTGTTCAGCTTGATTATAAAGCTTGAATTTATTTGCAGTCACTTATACATGTAGATTGTGTTTAACCTATCAACATGATAATGTACGAGTTTCATATAAAATCTGTACAATCCATAATAAAATGCACCATGAAACTAATTATTTCATAATGAGGAATATACAATTGATGATTTCAAAATATTTGATTAATCAGATCCATTGTTACTCTTACCACATTACATTGCAAGATATATATTCATACTTTTTTCAAATTAGCCATATTATTAGTTTAAGTGCATATATCTGTAAATGACCATCTTTTTCATATGGGTTTTCTAAATAATTTGTCTTAATTAATGCTTTTGTAATTAAATTTTTTTGCAATTCCTTTAATTGTTGGATATGTTTTTTTTATTAATTTAAGCAATTTTTTTTTTTAGCAATGGATGCATGGATTTATATATATATAAGCTGATAACTCACTGATGATGACAATTTGAATTGTATACAAATATTTATATATTATAGTCTGCTATTTTGAAATATAAAGCAAACATGAAAGATATGTTCAATTATATGGATGATGTAAGGGACTATTAATTGAATAGTTACACCAAATGAAGTCCCTACTATTGTTTGAAATAATGAATATATTTCATAAATAAACTCTTAAGAACAAATAAATCTCCTTGCAAAGTTTAATTGCATGTTCTAAATATTTTTAAAGCATCTTTTTCAACAGCTAATATTATTCTGTTGAAAGTCAAATAGATAGCCAATATAAAATAAAAAGTAAAATTATTAAAAATTTAGACTATTAGTGTGTAGAAACAAATCTGTATTAAGTCAAAAATAGTTTTTTAAAAAAAAATCCTTTGGTTAATATTAATCATTTAGCCCCTGCACTAGATTAAAAGTTTTAATAAAATTAACTATGCGAATAAAATTTTAAAAGGGGGAACTCTAAATGTAAAGTATATATTTTATTAGCAGTTATGTTTTATAAAGTTTAAAAACATAAAGTAATATAAAAAAATTATTTTGTTTTATTTATAATAAAATTTTGAGAACTTTGTTGCTAAGCACAAAAGTATTTGGGCTGGAGATAATTTTCCATGCAGATAGTAAATTTAAATGTTATTCTGAGCATAAATGTAAAATTAAAAGAAAAGAAAGGCTGTTTATCAAAAAGCACCAGTGATTAATTAAATTAGATATTTAAGACTGTGTCAATCACATTTTCTCGAGATATTTTAATGTGGAATCACCAGTATCGTGAAAGCAGCTATTACCCAATTTATTTATAGCTATGGAAACCATAAAAAATATTGCTGTTAAGTATTATCCTCAGCAGGTTACAAGTTTGGTACATTCTTTTCCATCACTGACTATCCTATATGCTGAGTGTTAAAATGCTGTTTTTCACCTATAAATTGAATGCTATTTGTATTCATCTGCAAATGTACAAAGAAGAAAATCATCATCCAAGAACAGCAAGCCAGCATGGCAAACATCCTACTAGATTAAGACAGAAAAGTAAACATATAAAAAGATACCTATAAATGAACTGAATCTGAAAATACCAGTAGGACATTTTTATAATAATATGTAATTAATTAAATAACAAGTTAAAGGCCTTTCTAAAATATGTAAATAATCTATCAATATTTTATTTTGATTTTGTGTGTGTGTTTCTTTTAAAATATTTCTTGCCATTTAATATTTTTATTCACTTGTGTATTATAGAATGTGTTGTTGGAAGACAAAATGATTATAACTGGTTTTTATTATTGTTAGCATTATTAAATATATATATATATATTTAAAATCTCAACAGCTTCTTTCCCATCATTTTATGGTAATTTGTCTGCCCAAAAACAACCCATTGTTCAATAGTAAAGAAAATTAAAATCCACTACAAAATGTCCTATCACTTTCTTCTTACTACTAAAGTAGCACATTAATAATGTATAGTGTAATACTGGTATCCAAATGTAAGCTACTTTATGTAAGTCAAATATTGTCTTACTGAAATCCAGCCTAGAAGAGAGGAGTCGTATAACCAGGAAATGTAATTGGAGTTTCTCCATGCTGTCATATATCTTTATGATTGAATATCAGAAACCATAGTTTGATTATCATATAAATAGAATAAAAAGAATTAGTATTACAGTAGATTTTAAATAAAGTCCAAATACTCTAGTTACATGTGTTTAGCTGAACACTGAGTGATGATGAGTTAGTAACAGTGTACAATTATTTCTATATTATAGGCAACAATTTTGAAATATAAAGTGAAAATAAAGGATGTATTCAATTATGTACATGCTGTAACAGTTAGATCAAATAAAATCACTACAATTTTTGAAATAATTGTATTTCGTAAATAAATTCTTTTTAGGAACAATTAGGATTGCTTTTAAAGTTTAATTGCATGTTTTAAATATTTTTAAAGCATCTTTTTCAGCGGCTAACATTTTTCTGTTAAATAGTACCCCTCCCTCCCCCAAATAAAAAATAAAATTGTTAAGAATTTCCAATTTTTAGATTTATCCTGCTAAACAGTTTGTCCCCCCCTGATTAATGTTAAAATATCAAAATTTATATATCTTTATTATCACTATTGACTTTTTTGCATTTTTTTCCTAAATGATTTTTTTTATTACTCTGAATCCAACTTATATCAATATTTCTTGTGCTTAACTTTAGATCTTTTTCTATTCTCATGTTTTATCTCATCAGATGAGACCCAAACTATAGGAATTCTCTTACAGTTCTACACAGGGGGATTTCACAACTACTGACATTAGGATTTATAGTGACAAGTTCATAGCTGTATATAGGAATATGACTAAATTGGGAAATTTAAGTATATCAAAAATGTACTTTAGATATTATGGCTACTAGTTTAAATAATAATTGTTCTTAAAAAATTATCTTTTTTAAAAAACAATTATTTAAGTTAATTGGATTGTTCAGAATAACATTTTCTTGCACTATAAAGCGATTAAAAAGAAGATTTAAGAAGAAGCATTAAAAATGATCTTCTAGATTTTTTTTTTTTTTCAACCTTAGACTTATGTATAATGTTAATTAAGTAAAATGAGAATGTCTAAAACAAGTCCCAAGACCATTATTATTGCTTCTTTGTCTCAAATTAATCTGGCTGAATGTGTGGAAAAATAAAATGCAAAGAAAAATCTTTGTATTAATGACTTTTAAGAGAAATTTTCCACAGACATGGTATGTAAAACTTTCAATTGTAATATAATCTTAACATGATAATCTGCCAAAATTTGATAGATTGCCATTGCTGTTTTTTTTTTTTTAAATCAACTCAAAGTTTAATAAATCCTTTATTCTCATTATTCATTATATTAACTTTTTTTCATTGCTTTTAAGTTTAATTTAATAAATCCTTTATTCTCATTATTCATTGTATTACTTTTTTTTTCTTTGCTTTTACTTATATTTTATTTCCTAATTTTGACTTATTTTTATGTGCATTAATTTTGTGTGTGTATGTACAAGACTTGCATAAAATAGTAGGAAATCCTGTTGACAATATTGGACTGTCATATCAGCTGTGTTCTGTAGTTGTGAAGTATATAGAATGGGATCTAAATTTTAAAACTGATCTACTTGATGAAATGGCTGTCATTAATGTGCTCTAAAAATATATTATCTCTTTGTTTTGAGAATTTTATTTTTTCAAATATGGAGTAATTAAAGTCCAGATATTAAGTAAGATTAAAATGACATAAGAATTATTACTCTGCAATTTTGTTTTGTAAAAATGATAATTTATTATTTCATTTTTTATTCAAATCATTAGAAAAAATCCATTTTGGAAAGTTTTTTTTGCCTCAACAAAATAAATATGAGATTTTTTAATAATTTGAGATCTAAATAATGCAATACTAACTATATTTGGGCAATATATACATATGTTTATATATATAACCACAATATCCTCTATATTTTGCTTCAAGCCTTTATTGCATATATTGTGTGTAATTGCTCAGGTTTTGATAAGGATTGATTGTAATAAAAACACGTATTGTTTATTAACTGCTAGTAAACTATTTTTCAACACATACTTATATGCATATAATAGAAAACCTTTTTTTATGTATATAGTATGCATATATATATTAATATTGTAGTATAAACAAAATTACAAATAATAATATACACCTGGGTCTTGTTTTACGCGATAGATAGGTTCCTCAGAAAACACGCACAAACGAAATCGCGCAAAAATAGACGTAACATTGAAAGGGGGGGGGTGCGGTCTGTGATTTTTCAAAATTCGCGTAAAAGCAAAGCACCAACGTAAAATTACTTTAAAATTTGCGCAAAAAAAAAAATAAGGAAATAAAATGACTAATAAAAAATTTCAAATTTGAAAAAAATTGATACAAGATAAACTTTTTTTAACTATAATATTTAATTTTATTCAAAATAATATATTTTTATGCATAATTTACAGTACAGTAATTTACATTTTTTTATACATGTTTTAATTATTATGATTTTCTGGTGACAACGTAATTAGTAATTAATCTTTGAGACTATGATTTTATTGTTTACGAAGCTCGCGATATCCAGACATACAACCATTTAGCTCTCGTTGGAATTTAAGAGCATGTTAATGATTAGTGTCATTAATAATAAGAAAATAATTGATTAAGTTCTTTTTTAAAAAGCAAAAACAGAATGTGATTTAAAATGCAAAATGAACACGCACAATGTTTGAACAAATTTACATTATAATCTTGTAAAATTTAATATGTGTATACATAAAATATGGAAATCATGATTTTAATTTCATTATTGCATAAAATCTTACTAGCACTGAAAATATTGAAATTACTAAGATGAAAGTCGAATTCCAATAATGTGCTATTACTTTCAATATAACATAAGTGCGTGAAATTTATTATGTAAAGTAACAGCGCATTATCCGAAATCGACTTCGGGTGAAACATGAATTGCGTAACTTCAAAATCGTGTTAAATAAGTCCGCGTAAAAAGAGACCCAAGTGTAGTTTTAATAATGAGGAAGCACATTCCACATTCATTCAAGAGAATGTACAGTACTATTTATATATATATTTCAAGTGAAATGAATAGCAAAGTCTCATAATTTTGTCGCAATTAAACATGTTCTGGATGATGTCTCTTCTATGCGTTTTTAATTTCTGTAAGGAAATGTTCATAGCAGTCTCATCAGCAGTAAACGTCTTTTGAGTTGTTTTGACATATTTAAGTCTGTATTGGCTTTGGAGTTTATACAGTTAGCCCTACTTGCCTTTATCCATTTTATATTCTGGGTTAAACTCTTCAGAGTTTTTAATTTTCAAACACTATATTAAGAATGTCCTACAGCTATTATTTTTTGCCATTACTAAATCATTAACTTTTATTATTGCTTAAAAAAGATATTTTACTAATTTTACTTTTAGCTTTACATTTAAAAAAGTAAGGAAACCCAATGATACATCATAGCACGCTCATTATATTACATTTAAAAATGAATGTTATTTATGTGAATACTATACCACATTCAAATGAAATAAATATATGGGCTTTTAATTTAACCTGAAAAAACATCCAGAGGAAAAAGTGGCTTACATATCATAAAATTTATTAAGTTTACAAATTTTTATTTTTACTTGTATATTTATTTGGATAGCATATAATTGAAGTAATAAATATTGATACAATATAAGTTATGGCTTCATTGTAGTCATATAACAGATGCTTCAATAGGCAGAAAAGTAGTGAATATTCAGAATATTGTTAATTCAGAAGCAAATTTAGAACATCATGAATTATTAATAGATTCATTTTATTGTTTATATATATGTAGGGGTGTGCACATTGACTTGAATAAATACATTCTTTTTTCTTTTTTTTAGACAAAAGACTAATCTTAATATATATATATTTTTAGTCTAATTTCAAGAATTAATTAAATAAAGTACAGGTAATCTAAGAGATAAAATAATTCTGAAAAACTTTTCTAACCAATAAAACAAGAGCTTGTGACTAGGAAATATAAAAGGGGAATGAGAACTGTTCATGTTTTAAAAAAAAAAAAAATTTTTTTTACTTGAAAAAATGATGAGCATAAAATCTTATACTAGTGGTAACCAATTAAAAGATAAAAGAATCTTAATCTATCAAAAGTTCATGAGTGGGTGGGTACTGCTCATGAAACTTTCCAGAATCAAAAATCATACCATGCAGGAGAATCAAATTTCCACCAAATGTAAGCCAAGTATCTTATTATTTAATAGATGTGCTTAAGTTAAAACATATTATTATTAGCACAATAAAATGATATAATTTTTTTATGTGATGCTATAAAATTTTGTTATTATGTAAAGGGAAAAAATACATGAAGTAGCTGGTTCACTGATTACATCTAGACATAGGGTTGGGAAAAATATTGTTTATTATTAAAATTGTTTTATAGAGGTAGATTTTATTTGAATAATTATTTTTGTTTTTAAAAAAATAAAATTATGAGTATTCAATCCAGAAAAAAGATTTTCTTTGGTATATTACTTTTTAAGTTATTTAATGAAGTTCAAGGGGTGGGGAGGGTAACTTTGCTTGTGCTATCATCTAATTTTAATAGGTTAATAGTCATTTATTATATTGATATCTTGAATAATGATTTGAAATTTGGAAAAATATTGATATAAACTTCAAGGACTATTTTCATGTGAATGTGTGTATGTTCAATTCTTGGACTGATCATTTTATGAAATTTAAATATTTGATATATTGTAGAAAGTCAATATGTTGCATTTATAATAGAGAGTGGAAAATTGATTTAATTTTTGCATGATCCATTATTTTATATACATATTTATATAAATGGCATGTTTACTTAGGTTCATCCATGTATGATTTATAGTACTATACTGAGATTTTGACTGGGTTACACCAGATTTCAACTGGATAATGAATATTATTCCAGTTGTAGAATTGCCTTAAGCATTGACATATAATTAGATTGAATATAATAAAAATCAGAAATTATTCATTTACATATGTCATGTATTATATATTTGAAAAGGAGCAATACGATTATTTCAGACAACTCAATGAATACAGATAGGTGAATGGTTGGAGTAACAAAAATAGATAATAATAAAAAATACATAGATGAAAGAACAAGGGTTTTTGATTTTGAAGCAATTAAGAGACGAGTCAAATTGTGCTAGACATATTGTTAGAAGAGATGGTAATATTCCAAGAAAAATTGTAACATCTAAGAAAGAGACTACTATGAATGGATGAATAAAAAAGTTCTGGGATGATGTGGAAAAGAGAAGCTAGATAAAGTGGATTGAACTTGGAGAGACCATCTTGCAGTGGATAGATAATAGTTGAAAATGATAGTGATATGTATATATTTGAAGATGAATGCAAATAGAAGTATGTATTCATTTTGTGATAGATTGATGATTAGATATATTGCTACAGAGTCCAGAAGAATAAAATGATGTTATGTTTAGAAATAATGGTTGTTTTCTATCCTATCGTGTCAGCCATTTGATGGTGTTGATGCTAATGAAAAACACATACTTATTACGATTCTAGGCCGGGCCTGTGATTCTATATAAATATCGGCTTTAGTTTTGTGATAGGAAATTATACTAAGTAATAGTAAATAATATTACTATTTAAAAAACAAAATTTAGAAATTCACATTAAATTTAAAAATGATACCAGAATAATTTACGTTTTTTGGACAGTAATTAATCATAAAATGGGTTGTTTTTGATTGTGTGTATCTATAAAAAGTTACGGTATTTTTTTAATAGAAAATAATACGCAATTATACATTTTTCAATTTACACAAAATTCCTACATTCACTAAATTTAAAAATGATACTCAACTAATTTTTTTTGACAGTAATTAATCAGAAAGTGGGTTCTTTTAGTTAGTGTGTATATATAAAAAGTACGTTATTTAAATACTACATTTAAAAATGATACCAGACTAATTTTTTTTTTTTTGGATAATAATGAACCAGAAAGTGGATTGTTTTTGTTAGTGTGTAGATATCAAAAGTAATATTATTTAAATACTAAATTTAAAAATGATACCCGACTAATTTGCATTTTTTTGGACAGTAATTAATCAGAAAGTGGGTTTTTTTTTTGTTATTGTGTATATATAAAAAGTACCATAATTCAAATACTAAATTTAAAAATCAAACCCGACTAATTTGCTTTTTTTGGACAGTAATTAATCAGAAACTGAGCTGTTTTTGTTAGTGTGTAGATATAAAAACTAATCTTATTTAAATATTAAATGTAAAAATAATACCCGACTAATTTTTTTTTTTAACAGTAATTAATAATCAGACACTGGGTTGTTTTTGTTTGTGCATATATATCAAAAGTAACTTGTCATG
This sequence comes from Epiperipatus broadwayi, assembly GCA_028023455.1. Lineage (NCBI taxonomy): Eukaryota > Metazoa > Onychophora > Udeonychophora > Euonychophora > Peripatidae > Epiperipatus > Epiperipatus broadwayi. The sequence goes on along the minus strand of JAQFVV010012506.1, from coordinate 956,586 downwards.
AACGAATTCTCGCAAAAATGTTATTTTTCGTGTGATCATCTAAATACTGCTGTGCCGCACCCTTAAAAGCAATTTTTGAGAGTTACACATTCATAATGGAACTTTCACGTTATTGTTAATGAAGTTACACCGTAGCAGTAGGTTAGAGCACTTGAAAAAAAAAACCTTTGTAATGAAATTTTAAATAATTACGACAGGCTAAAATCCCCCCTCACACGAAAATACAGAGAAAATAGATATTCTAGCATTATGATAAAATTAAAGTTAATAAATAACACAACCAACTTATGGCAGCCAATAAGGTATTTGTCTGTGCTTTTAGCATAGAAAAAAAAGCTATACCGGCTAGCTGGTGGGGATGCTTTCTGTGTTTTATCATAGAAAAAAGCCTCTTAGGTTGACTGAGGCTGTCGCGAGGACTCTTTCTTTGTTTTATCTTAGAAAGAAGCTTTTTAGATTGGGTGAGGTTGCTGAAACTGTATATTTCTAGGAATTGACCTAGAAATTGCGCCATCATGCGGCTGACATGATAGAATAGAAAACAACTGAAATAATGAAAATAAAGTAGCCAATGATTGCAGAAAGTTTTTATTTGTATATGGAACTTGTGTGTCCTTTATCTAGGTTTAGGAAAGATGTTGGGTGAATGCAAATGATATATTACATTAAGTGAATGAAAATCTTAGAATAAATGTTAGTTTTAATAATATATATATATATAAAATTTAGTATATTGAACTTATGCCAGATAAATCTGTTAAATAAGTTGAAGTTAAGTAATAATAGTTGGTAAATATTCATTTTCAAACATGAGAGTTTACGTATAAAAGTAGAAAGTTTTTATGTTTTAGATGATTTGGCAATTGATATTTGGTTAACTGTTGTGAGGATATATTAAAACTATACTGGTTAATTGCTTGTATATCAAACTATAATAGAATAATGTCAATAAATACTGAGAGTTTTCCTTATTTACCTAGATTTAGAATAAAGTATTTAATGAGATCACATTTAATACAGTTCAGTACAGGATAGAATTGAAAAAGATAAATGTTAATGTATGTCATGTTCTATCATGGATAATTTGTGAAACATTTTCAGATCTAAATACACAAATTGTTAATTGTATTTGATGACTTATCATAAATCAGGTTATTTTGTTAAAGGGTATGAATGACATTGAACTGTATTAAAATACATATAATTCATAAGTGTTTTAGCATTTGCTAATATTTTAAAAGCTATAAGTAAAAGATGTATAAGGAAAGTTATTTTATGTTTGATATGATTTATTTAATTAAAGTTAAAATTGGAAAGAATAGAAATGCATACTGATTGTTTATCCAGATAAACAAAAGAAATTATAAACACGAGAATACAATCAGAAAAAAACCTTTTACACAATAATTAAAAATAGGCAAAATAATTCATAAAATAAAGACTTTGGAACAAAAAAGAAAAAGAAATAAATGTACAAGATTATCAACTTGTATTCTGATAACAAAGATTAAAATGTATGCACAGAAATCTAAAAAACTGACTTGAGATTATAAAAGAGGCCGAAAAACTGAAAGCAGGGTCTTTTTTACTAAAGGTTTCATGCATCCTGGATGGAGCTTAATTGTGGTTCTTTTATCCTCACCCATAATCAAAATTCAGGAATATTCATTTGCTGAACCAATGCATCAGGCGGGGATAGAAACCTGAGCATTTTGCAGACATTTCGTCATAAAGAGGTCACTCCAAAAGCTCCACATCTAGCCATATCTTGCAATTGACCAGAAGCATGAAAATGTCAACAGAAGAAATCAATTAACTTCCAATAAGCTCAGGATGCCAAGAATTACGGTCTACACAAACTTACCAGTAATCTACTATTATTCATACTGATTTGTGACTAATTAAATTTTTGCAAACTAATCTTAATTAGGAAGCTTCTAATATCAATATAGACATTCACCTAGAACAAAAGTATAATATGAACTGTTTTAATTATTTGATCAATATTATCTGGATTGGTGTATATTCTTGCTAATTTTATTAATAATTTATCATTAAATATTTTTATTGGTTTTAATAAAATATTTATCTTTAATATCAACTTTTCCTTGTACGTTCTTAATTTTAATTATTAGATTTTATTATTAAAAATATTGCTTTAGGAAATATATAAATTACCATCGCCAATATACTAACCCAGGGAAATTTCATGTAAAATATTTAAGTGACAAGAAAACAAAATCACTAATTTTTGTTATTTGCTTCGAAGAGACAATGCGATGCAATGAAAGTTAGTGAATCATCCGACACCCTGTTAAACAAATTAAAAACCAACTTGGTTGGCAATTTGAATCATAAATAATATTCATAGGTCAGTTAATGAGAAAATATAGCTATGTTCTTAAAGTATCCAAACTTATACAGGAGCGGAATTTTTTTTTTCTATTGCTTGATTAACTAACACTTTATGTAAAATGTTACAATGGCCTCCAACATAAGGTTTCGACACAACAACTGCAACCTGAGATAAGTCGCAATTATATTAAAAAAATTACGTCGTCCTAAAACGTGGAACTTATAGCTGGAGAATAAAAAAGAATTTTCACAAAAAATAAAAAAAGGACAACTTTTAAACCAGATTATACAACTATTAAAAAAAAAAAAATAATATGTCAAGAAAAAAAACAAACACGATTTCGGCTGATGTAGACTTTAAATCACGGGGGGGTGATCAGGTAGGCAGATAGTAAAGAGGGGGAAATCATAGCCCCAACTCCTTACGCTCCAATAAATGCAATAAAACTATCCTTAAATGTCCGTCAGTCTAATAGCTGTGTTCCAGGAATAGGGTGACTGACCAAGTCGCCATGAACAACACTCCAATGTATTTTGAATTGGGCTTTTTATCATTAGACTTATGTATGACTTGTAGAGATACAGGTGAATGTGAAACTTCGTCGTTCCACTGTGTTAGATCCTATAAACGTGAGCTTTAAAGTCGCACGCCACTTGTGAACGGTCTACATATATATATCAGAGTCATTAATACATTAAAAAAAAAAACAAGGAGTTAAGACTTATTGAGAATAATGTGGTCAAATCCCTATTTTGATTCTTGTTCCATGCCCCGGTGGTAATAAACTATTATAATATGTATAGTTCATGAGTGTTTTGGCATTTGATAATATTTTAAAAGTAAAATTTAAAAATCATTAATGGACGCATTTTTTTTTTTTTTAGTTAATATAATTTATTTTAGATACACATACAAGAAAAGTTATTTTGTGTTTGATATATGATTTACTTAATTAAAGTTAAAATGGGAAAGAATAGAAATGCATATAGATTGTTTATCCAGATAAACAAAAGAAATTATAAATGCAAGAGATTACTATCAGAGAAAAACCTTTTATGCAATGATTAAAGATGGCCAAAGTAATTCATAAAAAAAGACTTGGAACTAAAAAGAACAATAAATGTTCAAGTTTATCAACTTGTATTCTGATAACAAAAAAGAAAAATGTATGTGCAGAAATCTAAAAAACTGACCCGAGGTTATAAAAGAGGCAGAAAAGCTGCAAACGGTATCTTTTTACTAAAGGTTTTGTGTACCCTGGATGGGTGAGAGGATGGGTCCCAATTGTGGCTCTCTTGGTCTCTCATCTATAATAAAAATTTGGTAATATTTATTTGCTGAACCAATGCATGAGGCAGGAATAGAAACTGGAGTGTTTTGCAGACACCTTGTCTTGTGATAAAGAGGTCACTCCAAAAACTTCACATCTAGCTGTACCTTGCAACAGACCAGAAATGTGAAAATGTCGACAGAAGAAATCAATTAACTTTCACTGAGCTCAAGATTCCAAGAAATACATATATATTACAAGAATCTACAGTCTACACAAACTTACCTGTAAGCTACTATTATCCTGATTTGTGACTAAGCAAATGTTTGCAAACTAACCTTAACTAGGAAGCTTCTAATACCAGTATAGACATTCACCTAGAAGAAACTTAAGTGTAGTTTCAAACTGTTTTAATTATTTGATCCATATTATCTGGATTGGTGTGTGTGTGTTCTTCCCAATTTTATTAATAATTTATCGTTAAATATTTTTATTGGTTTAATAAAATATTTATCTTTAATATCAATTTGTATGTTCTTAATTTTAGTTATTATATTTTTTTATTAAAAAGATTGCTTTAGAAAATGTATAAATTATCATTGCCAATATACTTATTTTATAGTTAAACCTTGGAAAATTTCATATAAAAGATTTAAGTGACAAGAAAACAAAATCACAATATTATTTTAGTTATTTGTTTCAAAGAGACGATGCAAAGCAGTGAAAGTTAATGAATCTATAGCTCTGGCACCCTTTTAACCAAATTAAAAACTAACTTAGTAGGCAATTTGAATCGTAAATAATATTATTAGGTCAGTTAATCAGAAAATATAACTATGTTCTTGAAGTATCCAAACTCGTAGAATGGAATTTTTTTTTTTTTTAATATTTTGATTTAACTGCCACTTTATAGTACGTAATATAGAAGATAAATCCAAACATAAAATGTTACAATATATAATATATTAGTCAAAATTATATGTATCTTTTTCCAATACTGTCATTAATAAATAATACATTCTTATTTAAATTGTTTTGTGTAGTTTACTATTTTAGAAGCAACTATGAAGTGGGATGAAGCCATCCCATGAAAACTAAGAGAGCAATTCTGAACTAAAAGTTTATGATACATATTGTATATGGATATCTATTTGATTCTCTGTAGAATTATTCAGGTGTTGATAACTAATTCATGTAAGCATAAGTTGCTACCTGAAGTTATGGCACATATATTCATAAATAAATTATTTATTTAGTTAAATAATCATTTAATGAGGAAAGGTAATACAATTGTGCATTTAGGAATGCAAACACAATGCAAAAAGAAGTATAAACATTGAATGAGTGTACTGCACCTCTCACTTATTGAATGTTTATTTAAATTTGGGAATTGTTTTTATGAACATTGATTTTTATAAATATCAGAATATTGGCCATTCATCTGATAAGTCTTTGCACTTAATGTTATCAAATCAACAACGAAAAATACATTTTGAAACTCATCTATTATAAATATTGCCTTTTTTTTCTTCTCTTTATTATATAGAAAATCTCTGATTTAATCAGTTAGAGGGGTGGGGGTTGCATATGTCTGATTTCTCTTTGTTGTACTCACTTGTGGTACAGAATATGGAAATAGTTTCTAGCAAATGGAAATCAATAGGAGAACATGGTTTGATGTTTTCCATTTTATACATGCTTAGAATTATTTCTATTTGTCTACATAATTCTTTTTCAGAGTGGAACTAATTGAAGCCTGCAGTATTGCTGCAATGCCATTATAAGTCTTAATAGTCTTTGATGATTTGTTTAAAAAGAAGTGCCATAATATTTTTAATAAGTGGAAAACTGATAGTTAACACTTTATGGACTTTTGCTATAATTCTTTAAAGTAACAATGATATTTCTTTTAAAAGATGATAATCAAGAAAATCACTGCTCTGCAATATCTTACATCTTGATAATGCAAGCATATAGGTCAAAAATAAAAAAAAAAACAATGTATAAATCAACACTGCCATCAAGTTTTATTTGTCTCGTGCTGTATGAATGTCTTTTTGCCATAAATTGTAATGCTTATTTATCTTTATTTAAGAAACGAAACAACATTCTGCGCCTTAGCCTATATAGTAAAGTCCATATAAAGGGAAATTTGTTTCGCTTATAAGTTGGGTTTAAGCAAGTTGTGGAATGTTTCATTTATTTACATATGTAGAGGGAATATTGAGCATGCTTTTTTTAATTGTGGATTTTTATAATAGTTTGCTGTTTTCAGATCCATTCCTTCTTATTGATTTTTATGAAAATATTTATTCAATGTATGTTCCCTTTATGTTTGAATTTGTATTTATATGTGGCTACAAACACAGATTGTATTTAATTTTAAATATTCTGGTGTAGATTGAATTTAGAACTGGAAAAGAAAAAGGCTATCTTGCTAATAAATTTATGACAATGTCTTTGTTGAATAAGATGGTTATATTTCTACCCTTCAAACACAATAGTCTTTGAATCTTTATTACAAAATAATGAGATTTTACATTATAAAAGTAAATATCCCTTCAGACATGTTCATTAGTATTAAGTCTTAATTGTATTTTTTTCATCAAAGCTGCAAATTGCCATTTGCCTGCATTATAATTTCAAAGTAGATTTAAAATTAGGATAAAACTTTCAGCGTTTTTGAGTTATTGGATTTTAATAATAAATGAACTCAGATTTAATAAAAGAAATCGTACATAAATAAAAATGAGATTTATTATTAAAACATGTTTATATGTGTGAATGTATACTGATTTATATGTCTATACACCTTATTTAGAAATTACAATATTTTTGAATATAAATATCTTTTTAATTATTAAAAAAAGGTTGGAAGGAATATGTAAAGTAATTGACTTATATTTTCAGCTTTAAATTTTTAATGCTTATTTTAATATGGAATGTTTTGAGAAATGGGTGGAAATTGAATTACAAGATTTTATCTAGATAGAAAGATTAAAAAACAGCCGACTTAAAATAAAAATCGGGCAATATATTAGGGAAGAGTTGTTTTACTTTTCCATTTTATGAAAATTTTATCTCAGTTTGTAGTTGTGTGTAATGTGTTAAATGAATATTTGGTTTTCCAGCTTTTCATTTCCATTATTTGAATTTTTTTGAAAAAGTTGACTTTGTACATATTATTTGAATGTGAAAATAAATGTTTAACCCATTACTTATTTATTTTTCATATTATAGTTTTGAAATACTTCTATTCTTTAATTGGTTAATAATAAATAATTTAGTATAAATTTGTATTTATGAATGTCTGTGAATAAATATTTTAAAACGTAATGGGTTACTATATATACTAAAAATGGGATGTGTGGTACTATGATTTTATATATTCAAATATCAGATGATGTCTTGTATAAATTTTAATTTCAATATTTAGTTAATCAGTTTGAAAACAACTGTAAAAAAAAAAAAGGATTTAACTAGCAGCTATTGAAAAATTGATGATTAGTTATTTGAATGATCTCTGAACATTTTGTCTAGATTTATGACATCAGAAATTGTTAAATCAATAGTTCATTATCTTTTAACATAATTACTATTTCAAATTAGATATTTGGTGATGATGCTGTAGTAGTGGTTAGAATTCTTCATAAAGTGTTTTAAAAAAAATTAAAAAAGAAATTTTGGTTTTTAATAAATTTATTACTGTTTGCAAATCTGTCATTTAAATTTTCCACTTAAGTGTGGTTACATTTTTCATTTTTTTTATTTCAAGAACCAGATTTTTTTTAAAAAAAATATTTCTAGTAATAGTAAATCACCCTTTACTATTGTTGCAGATGCAAGTTAGGTCATTTTAAATAAAAAAATTTAAGTAAAGTTACTATAGTGAAAGGTAGAATTGATATTCAACTAATTGATGAATTTAAGAATAGAAATAGAAGATTGAATATGATTTTTTTTTGCAAAAGTTAGATTGTTAATTACGTGTTTTCTGTATGGAAATTATTTATTTAACTTAAAATTTTATCCAGATATTTTTTTTTTTTTGCAACAAAAAAATAGCTGGCAATAATACCTTAAAAAGGATAGTATTTTTTAAAAATATGAAATGCCCAGAATTTGAGACTTTAAAATTTAATGTTCTTAATAAACATAACACTTTATCAGAACATTAAAACTAATGTTTTTTTTTTTTCTGGATAATTGTTAATATTTAACTAAATGTTCTGAGCATTCATACAGAAAAGATAGTCTTTATAATTTAAACTTAGCTTTTATTAATGTTTAGCATGCTTTTGATATGTAAAATATTGTACTCATAACATTATTACTTTTTTAGAGATCCGAGCATTTAAATATATTTGATGAATATTTTATCATTATTACTTCTCTAATAATGTTATGATTACAATATTTTACATATAGAAATCATGCTAAACATTAATAAAAGCTAAGTTTAAATTATAAAGACTACCTTTTCTGTATAAATGCCCAGAACATTTAGTTGAATAATAAATAAAATGTGTATATTAATTGCTTATGCGTGTGTGTATGTGTATATATGAAAATAGAATGATGACTACAACATCTAGCTGTGAAATAATTCGACTTAAGTCATCTCTTAATATGCATGTCATGTTAATATTACTATTTGGCTTACATGTGATTATTAATACAAAAGTTATTAAAAATAATCCTCTGCCTTATTAAATATTATTTCATGATTGATAGAGTCTTATGGCGTTAATATTAATTCCACCCCAAAATTGTAATGTTTAGTAAATTTAGCTTTATTTATATCATAAAGGGTAATAATAAATGGGTTCATTCTAATCTTTAGTTCACAGTGGGGTGGATTTGTTTAATTATTTCACAGCTAGATGGAGTTTAGTAATCTTCATTTTATTTTTGTTTATCACTTATTGTCATGCAAAGTAAATATTTATTGCCGTATAATAACAATAAATAATTTAATAGTGAATAGCATTCAGCCTTCTTGAATAATAAATTAATGAAATATCAGTTTATTTGAAGATCTTGCTATCTACTAAGACCAGATTTTTTTGTTATTGGAAATACAAATACCAAGTACATACATCTTGTAATTTGAAAGTTTTAGTATCAAAGTCATATTCTGAAAATACAGCTATCAAAAGCCTTTTAATTTTAGAATATGATAATTAGTAGATAAACTTCGTCTTAAATTTACTATTACTAGTTTAATTGTGATCTTCCATTCTCTTGTAAATATTGCTTCCAGTTGTCTTATTATAAGAAAATCCATACATCATTTAATATTATAAATATCTGAGATTTATTTAAAACTTTTAATTAGAATTTTTTGTAAACATTTTAAGATCCTCCTATGCTTGTAGATATCATCTGATATAGTTTTTAGATATGCTGACATCTGATTTTATTCCTTATTTTATGTTAGAAGTAACCAACATTTTATGAAATGAATGATTCAGTGATTATTTCTGAGAGACAAGCAATCAATATTATTTATATGTTTATTATGTATAGTGCATACATTTGTTTTCTTTTATACCAATAGTTTTTTTTTATATTTAATTATTTTTTTATATATATTGCAGGGTTTGAAAACTGGTATGTATTATCTTCGTAGCAAACCTGCTGCTAATGCTATTCAGTTCACTGTTGACAAACAAACCTTGAAGAAATCTACTGGTACAGAAGATAAAGAGAAAAATAGGGCTGCAATGGTCTGTTCTCTTCAGAATAAGGATGAATGTCTAATGTGTAGTGGATAAATTATTGGATAGTGCATGGGAAGGACCATTGACACGAATATTGATCTTCATATTCAAAAGTCAAGGTGTTTTTAGTACAAAAGGAAATAGAAATTTGATATTTTTAAAAAAAAAAGTTTTTTAAAAGGCCTATGTTAGGCTTTAAAATAGTTGTTTTGAAACAATGTGCCTTATTAAATGACTACTAATGTAAAATGTACATGTAATAAAAATTGTAGTTTGGTCAATAATTTTTCTGTATGCTTTACACAATTAAAATGATTAAATTATATTTAAAATATTGGGAATAAAATATACAGAAAGTTATTAGATAATTTTTTTAAATATAAATTATTATTATTATTTTTTAAAGTTGCTTAATGCTTTAATTTAAACAGGTTTTATTGTATTTAAAACCTTGGGTGAAGTTTTTATTAGTAGTAAAGAAGTCGAACTTGAGAAAATATTACAAATCTATTTCTTCTTTTATAGTGAACTCCCACATAGTCTTTTATCTGTAATATAAATCTTTTTATATATGTTATTGCAAATATTAATTTAGAAGATTTAGCTAATTTCACAATTCTTAGTAGCTTGCATATTATGACTTGAAAAATAATTGTATAGTTAGTTGACTATTTTTATTATGATATATGATGTAGTTAACTTCATTGGATTGATTTCTGTGTGGGGTGGGGGTATTAACTGTAGATTAGTGCTTTTACTACAACTACAATGATCCTTATTTAAATATAGAAATTCTCATTTAATCAAGTCAGCTACATTTGATATCATATAACAAATTAATGAATGAACTCTCAGTTTATGTTATAAATGGAAAAAAAGAACGAATAAATAAGTACAGTATTTGTAAATAGTAATTAATATTTTTTAACTTCTGTTTTTCTTTTTTAAAGTAAAATAGTTTTACTATATACAAAACAATCATTTTAATTTCAAAGAATAATTTTATTATATAAGAATAATAAAATGTAAAAAATATATATATTTGGTATATTCTTTATGTTATACTTAAAATTTTATATTGTGGATTTTTAAATAAAATTTTGTTTCCTATTAAAATATTAGTTTCATTTTTTATTTTATTGCTAAAACAAATAACTGGGAAATGAGAGAAGAAAATAAATTAAAGATTTTGAATTATGGGTTTGGAAAAATTTGAAATTAAATGTTAAAAATACAAAAGGTGATAAGTTTGTCTATTATGAAGATTGAAAATGGTGTGCCTTCACCAAAATTTAACTTGGATATTTGGTTAGAGTAGTAAGTAGTAATCCTTTTTTTTTTTTTTACATATGTAATAGGATGATTATTAAATATTACCAGTAGTACTTAAAATATTAGTGATATTGCTTTACTTTTCTCCATCTTATTGCTGGAATAGTTTCTCTGGTCTTGAAATAACCAAAATCAAGCCCTATGCTAATCTTTAAATTGATTCCTGAATCATCTGTTTTTCTATCCACAATATTAAATCACAGAGATCACTTAAAACCTATTGAGCAGACATCAGAGCTAAAGTTTCTGTGTTAATATATTGTAATGGTAGGATGGTGGAAATCCATATCATCTCAAATATCCCTCTTTATCAAGATTAAAAATGAAAAAAAAATCAGCATTGAAAGAATATAATAGGCAATATATTACCAAGTCCACCCTTGTGACTGAAATTAAAAATGCCATAAAATCTAAGACTATTCATCATTTAGATAATGTGAAACTCTGGGCATAATATAAAAGAAGATTTCATCAGCACATACTCAAGTGCTAAAATTAATTACAAACATAATCCTATATCAGTATTGATCATCTACAATGCTTTAGTCATATGGTGTCACGAGTGTAGTGGTCATGACTATATTCACTACCTTAGCATATAACTCTAAAAATAATCATAGATGTTCAAACATGTATATATACATACCATAATGCTCAAATGAGTTTTGGAATTGCAAAAACCCTGGTGACTGAACAAGCGAAAATATTTTAATGTAAAAATTAATTTATTTTACTATTAAATAACTTAAATAATAATACACTTAGAAATGAGAAATAATAAAAAATGGAAGATCTGATAAGTACTCTAATACAAATAAATCATTCTGATATTGACAGTTCACAAATATTTGAAAATATTTCAAATTGAAAACTCAAATTTATAAAAGTATAAATACTTTGCATAAGGTATATATATATATATAAAAACACAAACATGCATACATGTTAAAACAAAATATTCTAATAATTAAACTAATAAAGGTTATTCTATTTTAATAACACATAATGAACAAATTTAGATATATGTATTAACTTCATTAAATTTGTATGATAATATATTTTAATGTGCAGACACATGTTTCCACTTCTTAATTTGCATTTAAAATTTGTTTGCATTTAATCTGGATATTTAACAACATTGGTAATTTCAATTTATTATCTAACTCTAGAACAAATGACATAATAGAATTTTGATAAAAGATTTTATTTTCCAGAGATAAAAGTGGGGCTTTTTATTTTCTTCCAGAATATTTTCTAGTATTTTCATTACCTGCATAACTAATGTTTGAAAGAATATGTTAATGTTTATTGACTAGCTAATTTCACCCATTTATACACCATATGTTGATAACAGAGATTTTATACTGATACAGTATATAATACATTTGTTTCGTCCATGTCTCCACACTTAAAAGCAATGTATATTTAAAACAGCACTAGTCTCAAGACTCCCATTTCTCATTGTCAATTCTTAACTTTGTTAAGCCTTCATAATTTAATGGACGGTAGCAAGCCAAGTGGTTTACTCACATATGGACTAGGAAATCATAGAAAAGCATGCTCTCTATTTCTTTGGAAGTTTAAACTTGATTGATTTATGTGGAGACTGGCACTGTTCTTCCAATCTTTTCTTTTTTTTTTTACATAGCACTCTACAACTGTATTCTCAAATTCCCTAGGCTTAATCTGAGTCTATTTAAAAACCAAGAAATCAATGTTATTTTTCATCTTGATTAATAAAATAATTTTACCATTGTCCTGTTTTTAATTTGCTTTTATTAAAACTAGTTTGAAAATCTGAATTCTTTAATTAAACTGATTCAGTATAATTGATTTACATTATAATTAAAATTTTTGTTTTATCCCAAAAAAAATTTTTTTATATGTTATCGGAGTGTGTCTTTGCATTGACTGATGGAAGTGATTCTGTGATATATCTATGTGGCTGATATGTCAGTTGTAAAAAAATTAATAAAATATATCGGATTAAATAAAAAACAGGATTAGGTTTTTCTTGAAAGCTAATTATATTTATTAACATATTTACAATGAAAGTTCATTAAAGGATAAACAGAAAATAAATATAAGACTGCAGTTCATTTATCATTGTAAAGTGCAACAATGGTCCTATCACAAAAAAATAATTTGAGTCACAGTGGTCACTTACTTCATAACCTTGCTTGGGAATTATGAGAAGCAAACTCATAGGCTAATGAATATCTTTATTGTAAATTATTTATAACCCTATTTACTTTCTACCAGAAAGCTTTTCAAAATATTTTAGACCAAGATGATTACAATGTTCCCTAGATATACTTTAGCCATCAGGTGAAGCTTTCCTCAGGAGTGACTTATTTGCCATTAGATGCAACTACCTTTTCCCCAGTACTTATTCTACCATTTTGGTATGTAAACAAATAATTTTCCACTACATTTAAATTTTAATAACATTAAATAATATTAATAAATTTTATATCTGCAGGTTTTTTTTTTTTTACAAAACTTAACATTATAATATAAAATTATATATGTACATATTTATATATACAACACATATAAATGAAAGTGAAGTAACTAGATTCGGAGTTCTATAATGTAAATAAACGTAAAAAGACAATGATACTACCTGTATGTTTTTGTTGGTATTTATGTTTAGTTTATTTACATAATTTTAAATGAGGGAGTGAATTAGAATTATTGGTTATATAGCAATTACATTGAAATGTTTTACTCTGTGTTAAAATCAGAAAAGTCGAAATAATTTAGGAATTATTTCTATATATTTGAATTTAAGTAATAGTATTTCAAATAAGATTAATCGATTAAGTCACCCCAGATTTAATTTTTAACTGAAAATGTTCTCTTCATTTCTTTCAAGCTTTAAGTATATATGCATGCACTATGTTGTGGGCCATAAGACTTGTCTCAAAATTGATGTCTTCATAGGTTAATCTTTAACGAATTACTAGTTGCTAATGTATATTAATATTTTAAGTCGTTCCTAATATTTAATTCAAAAGTAGTCTTAATAAATTTATCAAATGTCTAATAAAAAGTAAACCATAATAAAAAGGATGAATACAATTATGAAAACATAAAAATGTACTGTATTTAAAAACTTTTTTTTTGATAAGTCTTCTAGTTCTCTCTTTTAAATCATTTCAATTGTTATATGGATGGTTTTTAGAAAGTTTCAGCAATAAGCTTATAATTTGATGAAAACATTTAAAATTTTATTTAAGAATTTAAAATAAAACAATGGATTATGGGAAAAAAGTTCAGTTCATTTTTTTTTTTTTTTTTATAGATATAATAAACACCATACTTCCCCATTCTTTTTAAATTCGCATAAAGGTATAATAAAAGACAAATGACCCCCAAGATGCATTTCGTACTGAACCAGCACTTGTCAGTTGGCCCAGGTCACTATCTCATATATCTACTATATGAAGAGTATTTATCTAGAGTAAATTGTTACATTTTCATTTACCATTATCAAACTTCCTCCACTCACAACTTTGACGCCATCCATTTCAGATAAATACAATAATGATTATTACTAATCATTTTTGAAACTAGAGATTCTCTAGCACAGATATAAACTTTAGTGGATGGCGTCAAAGTTGTGAGTGGAGGAAGTTTGACAATGGTAAATGAAAATGTAACAATTCATTTTTTAACATTTAAGAATTTATATATATACATAGTAAATACACTATACATTGAAGAAAATTTGCATTAAATTGTCATTGGTTACTTGCTAATGAATGATTAATAAAAATTATTAATATACATCAAGTGGTTTGTAACAAAGTTGTGAGGGCAGTGACACATCAATTAAACTTAATTCCCCATCTATATATACTGAACCATGATAAGAATGTGATCTACACCAACTGATGAGTGCTGGTTCAGTGTGAGATGTGCTTCTTGGAGATCATACATCTTTGGTCATGTGTTTATGATTACATCCCTTCACAAGGTCTTAAATTGGGAAAGAAACCACTATTTTGAGAGTGGTGTACTGAAAGATGCAGAAATCTAGTCTAATGAATGACTAATAAGAATTATTAATATTTGCTAGTATACTGTTGTGTTACCATTTCTGATAATAATACTTTGTGTTCACAGATAAATTGTAAGAAAATATTTATAGATGAAATGGTTAATTGATTTTATCTTCATAAAATATATGCATGTACACACAAAAAACCATGAATTCAGCGGATTTAAAGTAGAATGAACTGGGGTTTTTTTTTTGATAAAAATATCACGTGTATTTTCAATGCAATTATGGATTACTCTCTATACTTGCTAAACTTTTTTTGAAAAATTCAGCCAATCATTGTAGTGTATTTTAATTCAAGTATCGGATATAAAAGCACTAATATATATGAATAAAAATTGCCATAAATTTGATTTTTACATATTAATATTAGAATTAAAGGAACTTTAAGGTTTAATGCCTATGTCTGCTTTGTTTATGAGCTTGTAATTGAATTTAAGTGGAACTTTTTTGAGTATTAGCCACAGTAAATTTATATAGCCATCAAAATTATTGATTAGTTAATAGATATTTAGCAACGGAGTAAAACTAAAGAAAAGCGATATATACAGTCTTCTCAATGATTTTTCTATATAGGGACAATACTTTTATTCTCCATGGAAATTTAATCTGCTTTATCTTGTATCAGAAAACATTTAAATTCTTGTGTGAAATCTAAACGTTTAGATTATCCTATTCCTGCTCACTATTGTACATGCTCAAATTTAAAAAAATTAAAATATATTTAAAATGAGTTTTATTTTTGTTGAAAAATTTTCAGAAGCAATGCTAGACTTTAAAATGTGTATCAGTTTTTATTGGCATTGATTATAGGGATTTTTTTTTTTTGCTCTGTAATCTTAAAAGCTGTTTTTGTGATTATATGTGTAAGATTTGAATAGTATATTAGGAACATATGTGATGCTCATTAAATATTTGGGTCATGAACTACTGAACATATGAAATATAAGATTTGAAGTATTGAAGAAAATAAGCCATTGTTCATGGATAAAAAATTTAATTTTTTTTTGAGATGAAAATCTCTTATTTGAAAATGGTTCATAGACACTACTTAAATGATTGAAAGGCTTATGGGAGATGTGTAACATCACCATACAGTATGAATTGTAGCATTATCATCTTAAATGTTGGTGTATTAGAGCAAAGTCCAAAATGTTTCATTAATATTGAGAAGAAAGTATATGATCTTTTTTGTTGGTATTTGTCAGATATAAACTTTCAATGACTATGAGAAATAAATTATCTGCCTGATGTTTCTAGTCATCTATTGTCTGTCCATTTCTTATATACAAGATATTATTGCTTATCCATGTTTTGATAGATACTGAAATGATCAGAAATTAACCTGTGGTGTGACATCCCATTTTAATTTGTACTACAATCTTGTTAATGTTCATTGGACGATCTCAGCATATGTTTTCAATCTTGTTCTAGTAAGAATTTGTCTTTTTTTTTTATTATTCAAATAGTTTTTTTTTATTCTAGGTTAAAATTTAGTTTTTTTTTAAAATAACTAATTTACCAATATTTACATATGTATAAAGAAAAGTTTAGATCGCACAAGCAGCAGTTCATGCAATTAAATGCTTATTAACCTTTTAAATGTTAGTGATAGAATGAATTTTTCAGTTTTATTAAATGTATGTGCTATATAGTGTAGTTTTATCTTTCGTAAGAGCAAATACTTTGATTTTTCTATAATTATGAAAAAATAAAGCGGGTAATTTAATATTTTATAATAATTTTTACATTAATATTTTATTAGGAAATAGTTTTTTAAGGCAAGGTGTGATTTAAAATACTTATCTAATTTATCACTTTGATTTGGAAATTCTGAAAGTAGTTCATGTATTTTTAATTTTATAAATTGATCGCAAACTGCGATTTACCGCAATCCCGCCACACATTCATAATGAAAGAAGTAAAGGAGTTTTAGAAAACCTTAGCTCATATTATACGTATATATCTGAGTCAATTTAGTTCAAGATCGAGTTTCAATACAAAAAAAAAAAAATATTTTTTTTTTATTATTATTGTATAAATATTTTTTTAAGATATGTAAAAAGTCATGATTCAGTTATGTAAGAAATATTAAAATTGCAGGTCTAGTATATATGAAATATCAGAAACTAATTTAAATATCGAAATTTTACAAATTGAAGAGTTCTTGTTAAGTGAGCTTAATCCTTTTATTATTTATTTTTTGTGTAATCTGCAGTACAGAATTGATTTAAGAATCTTTAGCTCTTGGGCCAACTTCTTTTACATTGGGCTATCATCTTGGGCAAAGTACAAATGAGATATAGAATAATATTTCAAGCAGAAAAGTTACTTTTGGGTTTTATACTTGCCTTCTTTACATCATTATCTTCAATTTGATTTTAATTTCTAATAAAATATTTTGATAATTATTTTATTGATATTTGTATTGAAAATAATATCAAAAATTATTTGTATTTATAATAGATTCTGAAATGTTTGGGAATAGTAGTTTTGTGTATTAAAATTTACAATATTATTTAAATATTTTATTTTACGAAATCATTTCTCTACTTACATAAAGCAGAACTTACTTAAATATAAATAAGTCTGAGCTCATATAAAATGAAAAATTTAAAAAAAGTGTTCATAATTACAGTATTCGCTTGAGATATATGGTAATGTTTATTTTTATATATTATAAAATATTTCATGTCTAATGATAAATATGCATTCAAAGGAGAGACAACTCAAAATTCAGATTATGCAAAAAGTTGCAGAATGGATCAGTCATATAAAGAAAAGCATTGCCTGGATATTTTTAAATCAGTTTTTAAAACAGTAATTGACATTAGAAGTTATGCCAATTTTTTTTATATTGAATGTCCAAAATTTATTCATGTTTATGCACTAAAATATCTTCATTGGTAGGCTTTATATGTTACTCTTAGAATAATTTCTTTTATAATGTTATTTATTTATATTACACAATGTTTGAATGATAACCCACTACATATGCACTGTAAACTAACAAACTCTTTTAAATAATACTCTTCTTTACAAACACAGGATAAAGTCTTTTGAAAAAATAGAATGAATCCACTCTATGTTTTTAACCTATACATTATATGTATAGGCAGGGCTTAAGATTTGCCTATACATATACATTTAGGTTAAAAAGATAGAGTGGATTCATTTTATCTTTTCAAAACTTTGCCTTGTGTTTAGAAAGGAGAGTACTCCTTAAAAGTGTTTATTAGTTTACAAAGCATGTGTAGTGGGTGATCCCTAATGATTGTTAATAATTTATTTTACGTACTATACTTATAATATACTTTAAACATATATAAGTGAAGTTAATAAAAATTTTCACAAATGACAATGTTTAGCTTAGTGCTTTTGGAATATAGTCATTATTATGTATAAACGTAATGAATGCAAATCATTATCCTGACCATTTTTTCGATATTGTAAAGCAGGCATCCCTTCAATTGGTTGCATTTGGATCATTCACAATGAAATATACTTCTTTTATTTTCCTTTTGGTGTCATTTCTTTGCAAACAATTTTGGCACTAGAAGGTTCACATTTATGATTAAATGTTGTTGTTTTTTTTTAATGTTCTTCAAACATTGAATTGCCTTCATTTTTGTTTACCACTCTATTGCACATATATGTGTTGTGCTACTCTATTGTTTAATGTGGCCCAAGTTTCACCATAATATGTTGCCTTACAGCCAGTTAGAGGGCAGGTAATCTTATATACAACTTGGGAGGCTTGAACTGGCTCTATTTTGTCCTTTGTGTTGTTGATCATTCTATTTGTGTTTGGTGGATTTCTGAAGACTTGAATTCATTAGATAAGTTTTTGACTAAATGTTTGGCCACTTTGGGAATATAAGGTAAACTTAAATGTGCTTTGTCTGAATTCATTGGTATGCTCCTGGGTTAATTTTTTATAGAACAGTTCAATCCTGTTGGCTATAGCTCTGTAGTTGTATCCCATTTTTATTAAATCTTTAATATAACACGTGATGTTATTTTTTCTGTCAGCCTTGAACTTACTTAAGTAATGATTCCTAAATAACTTGTTATTTAGCCATGAGCATTATTACATATATACATATCACAATTTTATCATATACATAAGTGTACAATTATGGTGATCTTATTTGAATTTCAAATTATGTTTTTTATTTCGTTATTGTTTTTATAGTAGTAAGTAATATCAATTGATGATTTTATTACCCCCTCCCCTTTTTTTTTTACAGTGCTGTGCTGTTTGAATTATATATATATATTAAAATTTGTTAAAGATAATTTTTGTACCATTTGTTTTAAAATAGTTATTGTTTGATTAATATTTATTCTTTTGCTCTTGCTTTGAGATATTTTTAATTTATGGGGTAAAAATGAACTATTCTCACATTTCTATTTTTATACATATTGAATAAGTAAGTAGTGTTATATATGCTTTGAATCAGAGTTTATAAAAAATATAATGAAAGTATTAATAAAAAATGTAATGAAACACAATAAAGTAATAATTTTTCAGGATAGTGAATTTTTTTTGTTGTTATTGTTAGATTTATAATGATAATCACTATGTCTTCTTAGCCTTGTTCTTTTTCTTTGGTATTTGCATTTTCTGCCAACATACAAAATTTTGCTCTAATATTGTTAAAACTGAAGTTACGGTGAAAATTATGTCTCAAACCAATTATTTAAAAATTCAGTACGATGTCTTTTCATCTGAACATTTTAACTAGTGCAATAGTTCCAAAATCGGTATTACCCTTAGATTTCAAACATCACTATCGACTATTATTTTTAAGTCATGGCTAGTAATAGCCTAAAGTTCAATGGGTTTTTTTTTTAACGTTTGCCTTGTATAAAACGTGATTGTAACACAGCTTATTTAGTATATTTTTCTATAAAGAAAAACATTTAATATTTTCAATTTTTATTAACATAAGACAATGAATGACATAAACGGATTTTTGGTTTTTATTTAGTCAGTCTCCTGGTTTAACAAAAATACGCATCATTTTTGTGGGAAGAAGAATGGATAAAGTAATACCTATGTGTATAAATATTAAATACAAAACTGCTTTCTTTAATTAAATTATCGTGAAAGTTTATTTTTTTTAGATAGATAAGTATAGAAATTTGTTGACAAAGAAAATTTTCCATCAAGAAAGCTATGAATAAATTTCTTTATTTATATATTTTAATAACGCTGTTAAATTTTCCCATTAAAATACATTTAAGCTTATTTTATTAGCGTTTTATTATTTCAAAAGGGAGCTACCGAGTGTGTTTAATTCTCGAAGCAGAATCATTTATAGGAATTGTAAACACATCTCGTCACATGATTGCATGGAGGTTAATAAAAGAAAGTAATAGCAGAAGAATTTTAAATTAAAATATAGAAAATAAACATGAGATTATAATGCAAACAATATTACGTAAATATTTTAAAATTAAAAATAAAAACATTAAGTAGTTAAAGATTAAAATGATTTTAATTAAACTGATTTTGATAAATTATTATTGATGTGCTTTAATATATCGATTTTGATTTCATTTCTTACATAACCTGTTTTTTTTTGTGTTCTCTGTCAGTAAGTTTTGTATATATTATTATTACATTATCGTCAGGTGGACTTCTAGGTATTATATGATTAACATATCTTTAAATGACTCATCTGTTTTGTTTTGATGGAATCCAACTACTCCATTAAAAACTGTTCTCTTTTTCCTTAGATCCAGGATATTATAGTTTGAAGAATATTTATCAAAATGCATCAGCAATGATTAGATTACATGATGACATTAAGAAGATTAACGGTCAGAAGAATATACTTCAGCTTATATAAATCATTTAGATTTTGCAGCCGAAATGGATGTTTTTGCAAATAATTACTTCAGAATTTCAGGAAATGTTGCAAAAGTTGTCAGATGAAAAAAAAAAAAAAGGATTCAAATGCTTAAAAAGATTAAAATAATGTTGAAGGAAACATAATGGTTAAAATTAATCATAGAATTAAACTTGTATAGAGAAGCTTTTGGTATAAATAACTTAATATTAAAAGTAAATATACTTACGTAGTTGGAAAGGAAGGTTTTAAACAAATGTGTTTTACCAGTTCTTATTTATGGATCTAAACTTGAATACTTAATAGAAGAGCAATTTGGAGACTTCAGATCACTCAATAAAGTATGGAGATGTGCACATTAGAAAGAGTAAGAGTTCAAACAATTATCACTGAGATCATTGAAAGATTTAAGAAACATAGAATTGGGCTAAGTATTTCTAAAAGAGATGATAGTGAATGAACAATTGAAGTCTTAAACTAAATTCCAAGAGATTGTAAAAAACTTAGAAAGAGACCCCATATAAGATGAATAGTGGAAATAAGGAAGTTTTCTGGTACATTGTGTAGATCCAAAAAAAAAAAAAACAGGATTAAACTTGAGGTGATCTTCCTGCAATGGATTAACAATTGTTCAATGTGATGATGATACTTTTTAATGTAAGTGTACATTGACATTTAACCTGTTTATATAAATATCTAAATCAATGATAGTATTTAAAAAAAGATGGCTGCTGGAGGGTTGCATTAGATCCTAAGATCAAGATGCAGTGCTCCCAAATCCAAGGCTCCTTGGTAATGAATCTCACAAGTAAGAAAATAGTCTGGGGACATTAGATGGGAAGGCACTGAATAGGGATTATGCACAAACCTCTTGCATTCATTAATTACTGGGGCTTCCACTTGGTGCCACTATTTTATGAAGAGTTTGCTACTGTGGTAGTACTAATATTTTAAAGAAAGCTATTCAAACCTTACAATATATTGATTAATTAGTCTGTTGTTTATACTCTTAGATTTAATTTATGAGTTAAAAACAAGTTAAATATAGAAAAATTAAATAGACAACTCAGATAGCCATCCAGTATGTATTAGAGCTGTATTTTATATGCATGAAATAGGGGATCAAATGCACACAAAACATGACAATCAAAAATTGAATGCAATTGAAAGTTAGAAGTGCATTGTTGAAAATTAATTGAAATTATAAATAACTTTATTTATAAAATGTATAATAACTATATGCTGAGTTTCATCTTTATTTTCACATGACTTTTAAATCAACATGCAACATTTCTCTGTGATGATTGGCTTTTTTCAGGTTTATTGGAGACATTGAAAAGTTTATATAGAGTTTTTAAAGAGTGCTGGTATTCTTTATTTCTGGATGAAATTGTGAACAGATGCTTTTTATGTGACTTTAGTTCTATGGCAACCTTGTTGTATTTGTTCTTGATCAATCTTATTGATGATCTCATATGTTCCTCTCTAGATGTTTAATTTAAGAATTATACAGATAAATTGTTTAAAAATAATAATCTCAGAAAAATGTTCTGTGAATTTGCAGGTATCTTGAAAAATGTTTGTTCTGTGGTATATATGCTGGATCTCTCTCAATCATTTTGCACCATCAAATTTTTTTAACTGCTTCCTAATTGTGAATTAGGTTCCTGACTTACAACTTAGATTATATTTGACACTGTCTTCTGACTTAGATTATATCTGACACTGTCTTCTGAGTAATGAAGTTAAAGATAAATCCTGATTGTGAAAAAGTTTAGTTATAGTTTATAGAAAAAAAATATATAATTCTACATGGTGAAGTTGTTTAAACTCAATTAGTGGAAAGATTTTTTTTTTGTAATTGAGGAGCTAGAATACTGTCCTAATAAAAAAATAAATCCTCTATCATTTCTTTTTAATATTGAATTAAATAATTCCAATTTACTTTAATTTTAGCTTCTTTTTTTAAAAAAAAATAAACTAACAAAGCTAGTAAAAGATTACTCCTATCTCATATTTAGATAGGAAATTGATTTTCATATATTAATGTAATAATTCAGCTTTTACTCTGCAGCTTTACCTCTATATAAAAAATTTCTTTTTACTGGTAATTTCTTAATTAAATGCATAATCTGATATTAATCTTGATATTTTCAATAATGGAAATTGTCAGAAAAATAAGCACACTTTTAAGAGTTCTAACTCATCTTTTATTAAGATCCTAAACTAATATATATTGTCATAATTCGCTTTTATTATTTCTTAAATAATTGACAAATTATTGTTGCAACAGTCATTGATGTAAGTGGTTTTTGCAAACAAACACAATCTTGATATGTAAATATTTTCAGATTTAATAGTTGCTTTTGAGTTGTGTTTATTATAATAGTTTCAGTATTGAAAAGTGTGTTTGAAATGTTCAAATAGAATATGATGTATCTACAGATATCAATTATATGTTAAACCTTCATATTTTTTTTCAGAGTTGATTTGATATTACCTTGTTAAATTCTTAGAATTATTTATTTGAATAATTGCTAGATCATTAGAACAGAAGTTGGTGAAAAAAATGTATTAATCAGTGGTCAGCTTAATTATTGTAATAAAATTATTACAGCTAAGATTTGATGCTGCAACTTTACCCCTAGATTTTTTTAGAAAATAATTTTATTATTATTAATGATTAATTGGAAAGCAATCATAAATTACTGTTATAGTGTGAATCATTCATTAAATCATTTGAATGAATCTGTTTTAGCAGACTGATAATTATTACTTTGGAAAGTACTTCAATAGCATGGTAGGCGACTTAATTTCTAAGAGTTTTCAGACTGATTCTCAACTGATAAAAGTAAAAAAATATATATAAAACAAAATAACAACCTGGCCATTATAATGGAACTGAGTACTTTCCTGTCATTTTCCTACTCCTACTTCATTTGAACTTATAAGAAATTGAGCTTACACCACATAAATTAAATAAACTTATATATTTAAGTTTTCTTTTTTTGGAACAACAAATAATACTTGTGTATCAAGATATCAATCAGATTATGACAATTATTATTTTTACACTCTCTCTTTGTTGTTTTGTTTTTCTATTTGGAAAATATTTTCTTCATTTTTTGTAACCAGATTCTCTTCAAGTTGAGATAAGTATCAGACAAATGGATTATTATTTAACAAAAATATACAAAAACAAAGGAAAATAATGTGATATACTGATAGCATATTTGCTGCCATGCTGACAATCTTGGTTTGAATTCTGGATGAAAAAAACGTGGAAATTTTTTTTTGAGATTTCAATCAGTCTTATAGTTTTAACAAGACTTGTCCAGGTAAACACCAATATTGGTCAGTAGTATTTAAGCTATTATTAGTACTCAAACTTTATGTGCCTGTTGATTGGCAGGTATGGAGACTAGCAATTCTCCTTTATTGTTCAAATATGGGTGCTGATGGAGAAGTCTTTATTTGAGAGGGCTTTTAAAAAGTTTTTTTTTTTCCAGAATAATTTTTATTTGTTAAACAAATGAAATGCTATTAAATTGCTATTTACATTATCCAAAAACTATATATTAGCCCATGTTAATAATTAGTTGATAGATGAAAAGTCAACAAATCTACCTATAGTAGAAAATAAAAATAAATACACATTCCCTAACATGTGGATATCGAATTTACAGTTTTCTATTTTGCTATCTTATGCAACTCTATAAGTGAATAGAGATTAGAATTAACAATTTCAACAATAATCTTCATTTGGAAAAAGATTATATGTAATGAGTATTTTTAATATTTAAAAACTATTAATAGCAAATATTAAAAGTTTTTTAATATACAATAACTATTAAAAGTTTTAAAACGCACATTTTAATTAGTTGATATTTATATCCAAGAAAAACAAATTAGATAATCTTATTCTAATATTTCCCACTAGAAAAAAAAAAAATCTTATTTAGATTTTTACAAAATAATTTTAATCTTAAAATGCAAGGAAGAATGATATTGGGAGAAAGGAGATAATAAAAAGATAACATGTTTTGTTTTTTGTAAAGTTCAAGTGTCATGAAGTCTGACTAAAAAAATATATATACATATTGCATTTAGTAGATGTAGATAGCTTATAATCATAGATTATTGAACTACTCAGTTTATGCTACAAAATCACAAATATAAACCGCAAATTAAGATATATCTGAGATAATTATATTGTATATTCATATATCGTAATTTGTAACTTTTTCTTAGAGAACTATCTCATAGACAAATTAGCTGTTCATCCATTTATTAATCAGTAAATTGCTATCCAGTTATTTTTGGATAGATAATAAGAATCCAAGAATAAAAAATTTATCAGTGTACTGACATAAAATAAAAATAATATAATAAAATGTCCTCATAAGGGAAGCAGATATAATCTAACTACAAAATCTAAACCTATTGCTTATCTTACATTTTTAATTAGACACACAGCAATAATAGTGACATGCATGTTAATGGTATAGTTTTCATTATTTAGTTTGTTGAATACACAGAAATAAATATTCATGAACATGCTAACATTCTAAGTAGAAACAATCTAAAATCGGAATAAAATTTAAATTATTTACAAGAGGAAGTTTGAGTAGTAGTAATAGTAGTAGTAGTAGCAGCAGCAGTAGTAATAGTACTACTAGTAGTAATAGTACTAGTAGTGGTAGTGGTGGTGGTAGTATTAGTAATGATGACCAATATATTCACAATTTAAAATCTCAGTGCTATGTCGGTGACCAGTCAGGTCATCTTGCAACCTTGTGCTTCAAACTGCTGGTCCCACCTAGTTATTCTTCAAACAAATTCTCAATCAGCCACCAATTAATATATTGCCACTGCTCAGTCAGGGCCTGGAACAACAATCAGCTTGATAGTTCAACAAACTCACGCAACCTCCCCATCCCACCCTAGATTTACAAACATGAATGAATAACACCCTCAATTTAAAGCAAATGCTCAGTTGATACCCATTGTGCACACATAGCCAACTTCACAGCCAGAATCTAGTCAATCTATTACTCCTCAGATGCAATAAGAATTCCAGGCTATAGCACCACCATCTAACTCCTGTCCCAAGATAGACCCACATGAAAACATGTCACAGATCCAACACATCATAAGGAATAAAACTTCAATGACTACCATAAAAAAAATTGCCCTGTACCTATCACCCATACCACTTTCCTTCCAACCCCTAATAAAACCAAGAGAAAACTTGGGACAACTTTAAAAAAAATCATTACAAAAAAATCAAAAATTAATGATACAGATTACACATCACAAAGATTGCTGGTAACCCTTACAAGACCATGCAAATGATCACCTCACTCTATCACACTGATGACTCACCTTGTTCATATTCTGAACCAGAACCAATATCATCCCAATATAACTCCACCCTCCAACTAAACTCATCAATTACTTTCAATCACAACTGATTATCAAGTAATAATACACACTGATACTTGACATTAATAGTCTCAAATATAACTTCACAGACTTTTACTTTCATGCCTCCTCCCCATGACATTAATATTTTTATACTCCATGAAGCTAAAAATAATAGTACTCAATGTCTAAGGTCTTAATTCCCCAATGTCTATGGCCTTAATTTATCATAAAAGTTATATCCACTGCAGAAGTGGTTAAATCATATTAACTCCATATCTTTGGATTTCTGGAAACCAATATTTACAAAGGATCTTGAATTGACCCTGCTTTCTACCTACATAGATGTGGCTTTTGCATTTGCCATCAGCAGGCACTGGCATTGTCATCACTTCTGGTTGTATGTTCATGGGCACTTACTAATTGCCACTTTTCAGCACCATATAGTAGCACTAAGCAGTCTTCATCTATATTCTTCTTGGCTATACAATCATTACATATATCATCCAAACCATAAATATGGTTCTTACAACTAGCTCATGCCCAACCTAAATTCAATTCTAAATCACCCAACTTTTATAAATAAATGGCTTCATCTCTTACCAATGAGTTTCCAAGGTTTTCTATCACCTGGTTCAATTACTTTTCACAACAACCAGCATGCCAGACTCATCAACCTATGTTTTTACTCTCCAATGTTACACCACTTATGAGAACTTAACCTTAGCATCACTCCCTTCTAGGACCACTCAGCCAAGCACTCATTCTTTATGTTCTAGGCAACATCCATTCAATTATATAAAACAATTCACAGGATTCTTCCCTCATTTACTACTGAGTTTGTGTTTTCCAAATCTTGTATCATGTTAAATAAGCTACACCAAATGACTAAAAACCCAATTCAGAAATACCTTGGACATATTATCATTTAATATACAACACTTAATACAGTGGTATCATTCACTCTTACATCTAGCATTGGTCGATGAGTTACATAAGCAAATTACCACTATTAAGACCACCATAAAACACACCAACAGTTATAGAGGCATGTCTGCAAACAGTTGAAGGACCATTCATTGCTCTCAAAAATATTCTGACTTGCAGCATAAGTGGATCTGGATGTTGGGTCACTCATCCTGATCACAGGTACCTATGGTACTTCTAACTGACATAGGTGTATGTACCAGACATAATATGAAATATCAGATCCACAATATGTTCACTCCATAAGCACACTAATTTAGATCACCATAAACTACTATGCCTTTTTAACCAGCCAATTTGCCACCAAACTTTAAAAACTCTTGTTACCCTGGACCTCATGGTATTCCTGCATTTATTATGAGTCATCTTAGTCATTTCACTATGTTTTATATTTGTTATCTGGTCAATTTTCTATCTCATAGGATATATAATGTAAAAAGTTTATATCTAGTTGCAATAATGCCCTTCACCAAAAAATCTGACTCTATAGCTAGTCTAATCAGCTTTCAGCCTATGTCCATGGACCTATTATAATGCCATTAAAGTATTTGACAAAGTCATCAAGTATAAAATTAAACTACATATCCTTTTATTACAATCACTTCTGCAGTTTGCCAAAAAGGCTCTTCCACCTGCCAAGCAACACTTATATTTATGACAATTTTAAGTTCAGTTCAAGAAAATAAAAAAATATGCTGCTGTTGCAGTTCAGGTTCAAGAAAATAAAAAATATACTGCTGTTGCAGTTCAGATTGACCTACAATCAGCTTCAATTGTGTCTCAATTAATATACTTATTAAATCCTCACTAACACTATAATTTCACTACTCTGTTAAATCTAATTATCAATGTCCTTCTGAATCATTAATTGCACATTGCCTTTGATAGTAGAAATTCTCTATTCTTCAATCCCATTCAGTTCATCTCTCAGGCATCACCATTAAGTTTTTTACTTTTTATACTATACATAAATCCACTTTTACCACAAATACAGAATGAAATTATTGGAATCCAAATTCCAGCCATTAAGCAATATATTCCTTAAATAGCTTACATGGATGACATCACTGACTTCCTATCTTCTCAAAAATAACTTTCCACATTGTAAAAACATTTTTAATGATTACACAGCCGCCTACAAACTGCACTTTAATCCAAAAAGCTACTGCATTGACTCTATTCACAAAGAAAAAGTTTTATAAGCAAAACTCTCTAGGCTTCACACTTTACAAAGACTTCCTTGGTATGAGACTCACAATGCAAATCAAGTTACAAGTTTCTCTACTCCACAAAGACTTCCTTGGTATGAGACTCACAATGCAAATCATGTTACAAGTTTCTCTACTCCAAATCACCAATTCACTTTCTAAGGCATATCCATCAATTTACTCCAAGATACACCTGTTCAATACTCTTGTAATTACAATATTGTAATTACAATAATTTCATACTATGCCCCTATTATCAAATTTTCAAAAATGTTCATTTTTACACAAGGCAGTATCAGTATCCATAAAATGGCTCAACTGCCAACCCTTGAACAATGGTCTGCCCATCAACCAGATGTTCCTTACACAGAAAGTCATTAACTTAATATCAGCTATTACCTGGCAGTTCCAAATCCTTCAGTGCCTGCTAAAAGTAATTCTATGGATAAACCTCCCTTATGGCTATATCATACAGTTCCAGCTTCTCCCACAATTTCAAGTATTATTGGTGAACATATAACCCACTTTATCATAACCCAACAATGATCCCCCCATATTTGGCATTAATAACCATCATCTTCTCTGCCAATCTAAAAAATGAACACTAAAACTGAAATTTTTTGACTTCCTGATCAGATTCAACCTGCACACATTTTCAATATTCTTTTATATGCAGTATCATCATCTGTACAAAAATGTCAACTCATTCTGTGAACTATGCATGAAGCCAAGGAGACAACAATGCATCTCAATGCCTGTCAAGTGCTAAATTTTATATGGCAAATTATGTTCAATATATACAAGTAGCCAGCTACTTCGACCCACCATACAACACAGTTCTTCCAAAGATCACATGCTTGCACAGTGCATGCAGATACCCTTATCTTATTTGCTCTCTGGTGCATGTGTTCATCTCCTTGTCAGGCAACAACACTAGGAGGCACCCATCCACATTTGCCAATCTATAAACTACCACAACCATGATAGGCAGTATTAACAACTATTTATATTTTTTACATTCTTTTTAGAATAATCTAATACCATAGAAGGCTGTCTAACTATACGAGCCAAGCTTCAGGAAAATGAACTTTTATTCAAATGATATGAACATTTTTTTCATGTTTTTTTCCTATGTTATGTTGTACAAAAAGTATCATTAATGACAATCATTTATAACTATCAATGTCCACACTTATACATCATGAAATAATTATAAAAAAATCTATATTTGAAGGCTTGTACTTTAATCAACTATGTTAATCAGATTTATACAATAAACATCTATTTGAAGGCTTGTACTTTAATCAACTATGTTAATCAGATTTATACAATAAACATCATTTAAACTTATTCCAGTATTACTGTAAGTCATATGATTCTAATTCATACAACATTTATTATATTTGAAATGCCTTTGTAACACAGGCAAAACTTTTGTAAAACATTTATAAAATTTATGTAACACATCATTTGGTCAATAAAGTATATTGGTGAAACATCATCATCATAATAATAACAACACAATAGCAACTAACAATACTATTACTACTATTACTGCTACTGATATTGCTACTACTACTGCTACTTCTAGTACTACTACTGCTACTATTGTTACTAATACTACAACTACTACTACTACCATCACCACCACCACTACTAGTACTACTACTACCATCACCACCACTACTACTTCTACTATTATTAACTGATCAGACACACAGTTGCAAGTAAGTAAAAAGTCTCTTAAAAGTACAAAAAAGGATTTTTTTTTTCATTAAAAATTTAAAACATGTTCATATCAATGTAAACCTGATTGTTTTATGAAATGTGTGTTTTCTAAAAAATTAGTGAACAAAGGGAAAAGTCAGCAAAAGCTACATAAATTATAACAAATCCATAGCATAGTGGATAGCCAATGATTCAAAAGAGCTGAAGAAAAACAATGAAAAAGATAGTAAGAAACTTAAAAAAAAAAGAGTGTAAAATAGGTATAAAAAGAATTATTAATGAAATTAACCACTATACTAAAACATGGCAACTTCCCAATTGCTTGTTCAAGAAGCTAGGTCTTCTCAAAACACAATGAAGACATGCCAAAACTACTCAAAAATATTAGTAACCTGGGAAGAAATACTAGATTTATCAAAACTACATCAGACAATCTTAGAGATTTAGATCTGGCAAATCAAAATGAAATTGAAACCCCCCCCCCCATAATTGACAGATGAAATGCTTGAAGAGGTTGGGAAGAGGTTCAATAACACAAGACCATTATTTGCAACATTTAAAAGATTTTTTTACCAAGAAATTAATCGTGTTGGCAATATCAGACATCCACTGAACTCCCTATCATTTTCCCAAGGCACTCCTAATTGGAGCACGAAGTAAAAATAATTTACTGGAGACAATACAAATGCATAGGTGACCATCCTAATAGCAGATATATAGCAGTTGAATTTTATGATGTTAAACAAAGAGAACAATTTTAAAATAATATCAAAACTCTAGGAAATTTTGTTGTATGCTGTAGTATTAGTTGACAAGAACAGATACAAGAATATCATTGGAGTGTTAAAGAATGCCTACTTCAGATATAACCTTGATGATTTCCAAAGAATGATGAACCTCTTCGGAAAAGTTATTTTTCAGAAAAATATACCTAAAGGAAACATCAGTAACCATATTTATAAATAGTTTCAAATATAAAGTAAAGCTGCTTAGAGAAATAGATCCAGACAACATTCCAACACACAACAGACCAAGAAGCCACACTATGCTTATATATCTGAGGGCTGAAACCATATTGATATGCATGTGACAAAAGAGATCACATAGCAACACAATGTAATGAAGAACAAAATCTATCTAAAGAGAATAACCACCCTCACAAGAAAAGGATCCAGATAACACAAATCCAAGCAGCTGTAAAACATAATTTCTCTCCACTCAAGGCAATAAAATTGTCACTCAAAATAAATAAAAATGAAACTATAGCCCATCCTCCACTCATGTCAAGCCTCAACTTCTGGGGAAAAACACTTAGTGATTTTTTTAATGGAAAATAAAACTGGATACTTACAAAAGAAAGCAAAGGCACTGCCAAATGTAGATACTAATCAAGCAGAGCCCAAAATTATGAATAAAACAATGGAAATAATGGGTAGCATTATACAGTGCTTTCCAGTAATTGAAAACACATCTATGGAGAGCAAAAGATAACAAGGAAAAACAAAAAGATAAAAGAAATGATCTGGAATTTAGCCAATTAAATATAATTGATGAAAAATGGAATTGGATTCAAACTCTCAAAATTCAAAAAATTTTGAAAACGTCAGCAATAGTGATTTGATAAAACTAATAGATTCAAAAATAAAAGAGAATACTAACCCCCATTCAAACAAGATAAACTTACAAAAAGAAGGAAGTGAAAGTCTCACACTTCAGTAAAATTGTGCATCCCTCTCCATAACATTAACTAATATGAAAACAAAAATAGTGGCACTTAACATCCAAGGCTTGAACTCCACACAAAAAATACAACAAATTAATAAATGTACACAGAGAATGCAATCCAGCATTTGGGTCTACTGGAAACAAAAATATATAACAGATCTCAAATCAACCCAGCTATATATATGAGTAAATCACAAAAAATACAACAAATTAATAAATGTACACAGAGAATGCAATCCAGCATTTGGGTCTACTGGAAACAAAAATATATAACAGATCTCAAATCAACCCAGCTATATATGAGTAAACTATAACAGATCTCAAATCAACCCAGCTATATATATGAGTAAATCACAAAAAATACAACAAATTAATAAATGTACACAGAGAATGCAATCCAGCATTTGGGTCTACTGGAAACAAAAATATATAACAGATCTCAAATCAACCCAGCTATATATGAGTAAACTTGGTTTTTGTTCATGTTCAATGAGCACATTGGCACCATCAAGTGGACAGTAATATTTATCAGTCAAGAATGCCCTTTCTCATCATTTAAGATAATTTTCATAGACTCCAATCTCTGATAACTACTTTTAATCATAGAAGGTTTTCAATTAACATTATTTTTGTATATATCTCCCCTGGTACTATTGTAATTAACAGAATAATTTTAACCATTAACTCCCTTTTAGCATCCAATCTCTACCCCATTATACTTGCCAGAGATTTTAATATGAGCTACCAAAAGTTTCTTGCAAAATGGATAAATCAACTTACAATATCACTCACTGATGATCAGAGTTTTCTCTCACTGAACTCATTATCTTTTTATAACAACCACCATGACATGCTTATAGATTTAATGTTCTATGCTCCAATGTTACATCATTCAATCGAAATAAGTTTCTCACTCTCCCCTTTTTCTGATAACATGGCACAAATAATAAAATTAAACACATACCACAACAGGATCACTAATATTCAAAAGAGAATATGGATACTCCTACCAGACAATATTCCATAGTTCCTCTACTCAGAAACATACATCATGACAAATAAGCTCAATCAGATGCAACATGACCCAATTTCTAAATACATAGCATATATACACATCTTCTAATTTAACATCAATAATATTACTAAAAAAATCAACCCTCTCCCATTCTAAACTAATCACATTAGCAGATGAACTTCACAAAAGAACTGTCAGGTCAAAACCAGTAACTCACAATCAAGCAAATATAATGAAACTGATACATCTAGTCAAACATGTAATAAACTAAAGCAATATCTAGCAACAAAAAAAAGAATTTGTTTAACACAACAATGCACATGGACCTGCAGATACATCCCCTGGGCATTAGGCTATCCATCCACAAATAGAACTCTTATCAATGGGAGGATAAAATCATAGCTGGACACAATATGATACAACCTATATATCAACACTTTCAAAGAAAAATTAATGAAGTATAATCAATTTAAACCCCTGGAATTTTTTTTGGGGGGGTGGGGGACCAGAAACAGACACCTTTTGAAATCTCAGATTTTGTACACATACTAGCATCAATCCCATGTACATGCCACCCAAAATTATCAGGAGTCCCACAATTTGTATTATCATATTTCAGTCGATTTACAAACACATACCTGCGCCAGCTTGCAAATCAA
Source organism: Epiperipatus broadwayi (assembly GCA_028023455.1). Lineage (NCBI taxonomy): Eukaryota > Metazoa > Onychophora > Udeonychophora > Euonychophora > Peripatidae > Epiperipatus > Epiperipatus broadwayi. Next base: position 923,235 of record JAQFVV010012506.1, on the reverse strand, counting down.
CTATCACAAAAGCTATACAATGATTAGATTCGGTTTCAGTTGGTCCCCTTTATTAAAAAACAAGCACCAATTGCCACAGTTTCCAATCTGCAAACAATCTCAGTGGAGCCTTTGGGAATAAAAAATTTTGGAAAAGGTTTTAAAAAGAAAAAATTTAACCATATATAATAGCACTATTATCACAACATCAGTATGGTTCGTCAACAGGTCAAACAGCACTAATATACAAAGCAATCATTAACTCAGTAATTAAAAGAAAGAAGTATGCCCCAATGGCTGTGTAGATAGATTTTGAAAGAGCATTTGATTTAGTGCCAGTCAAAATACTATTAATTCAACTTTAAAAAACAGGAATACTGCAAACAATCTTATATACAATTGCCAATCTGCTACTAAACAGAGAAATTCACATTACACTCAATGGGAAATCATCATCTTTCTACTCCAGCCAAACAATCCCACAAGGATCTCTACTCATTACACTTTTATTTACATTATATTTAAACTCCTTACTGAAGCAAATTAAAAAAAATCCGAGTAATTTTAATTCCACACACCAACACATATATATTATGTATAACTTACATAGATGATGTCACAGTATTTTTATAATCAAAGAAACAATTACCTATACTTCAGGAAAATATAAAAGATTATACAGAGAAGTTCAGGCTAAAACTCAACAATAAATCAACTACATGGGCAATATTTATTGGTAAATTAAACATACAGATATATCAAGAAAAACCTAGCATATTTCTGGGTTTCCTTTTCCACTTGTGCATGAATTAAAATGAGAAAGGAAATACAAACAAACTTAAAACAGAAGCAGAAAGAATCACTGAATCACTCTCCAAATCTATCTCTCAATCTACTCAAAAATATTATTATACAACCAACTTACTATTACAAAGGTCAAGTACTATCTGCCAATAGTCATAAAATCATTCACTACAGCAATTAACTCACTATGCAACAAGCTACTATGGAAAAGATAAGTAATAGCCATCTAAAAAATAAATCATCCTACAAAATGGAATGATCTTGGACCACTTGAAATATCAGTGTTTCACACCCAAAAAACAATCAATCTTCTTATAGCTATATTTAGACATTTTTCAGAGATACAGGTAATAATAAAAATTACTCATTGATCAGCCTCCCCCCACATATAACTACAGCTCTACCCTGCTTAAGATATGTGGACCCATACATTAAAAAACCAATAAATACTCATATTGGCAAGTACAAAATCTATGTTTCCAGACCAAGCAGTGAATAAACAACCCATAATACTGGGAATAAATAATGTCCAACAGTTCGGCAAGTTCAAAAGATGGTGCTTGGAACCAAAATTTTTTGATTTTATTGTCAAGCATAACCTGAATTTTTTGCCAACACCAAAAAATTTTACACAAATTATTGATTCACTGGGTATGATATGTTACAGAGAGGAAGAAACACAAACTCATTTTTATATGATTGTCTATCCCTAGAAAAAGTATGACTAATGATGCAGAACAACTATAGACAGAACAGTACCACAATAGGTAACACCCTAGTTGCATATAAAAACCAGAAATACCAATAACTCATGCAACCACCATCAGTTTATATGCATATGGGTGCACCCATTTCATGTTCACATTTGGAAACAGTCCAAGAAGTCACCCCAATACCTATTACTACAAACTAAAAAAACTCAAGGATAGAGACAGTATTCTTGCACCACAAGACATTTTCACAGCAACATGGTCTGTCTTCAAAATGTGCTCAACATTATGACAAGGACTGGAATTAGTACTCTTAAAAAAATAAATTAAAAAAATGAGATCAGTTAATGCAACCCCGTTGATGGTCAATCATCATAACAATAAAGTTGTTACTTGGTTAAACAAGATAACTTTCAGAATCAAGGAGTAAACCAAGATTAAAATCATTTTCCACATAAGTTTATGTAACTCTAGTGTAACCTTTTTTGATGTAACCAATTGATACTCAGTAAAGTTTGCTTTGCAGCATAATAATATTAATAATAATAATAATGATGATGATAATGATGATGATGATGATAATAATAATAATAATAATAATAATAATAATGGTTTTAGCCAAGATGATGTGCACAGAGTGCAGCACTATAAAACGTAAAGTCAAGGAGGCTTCTGGCTTGTTTCATCACAGGTGATCTGAAAGCAATCAATAGAAGAGATACCTGCTTTACTAACTCTAAAAAGTGAGCTGTTTAAATGTATTTGAATAAATTTGCATATATTACTGTGATATTCACTAACTACTAGTGAAGAGAGCTATGAATATAGAAACATAGATTTCCCAAAAGTGCTTAGCTTATCAATTGTTACATATAGCTTCATTAATTGTGTATAAAACACAAGCTTATAATAATAATAATAATAATAATAATAATAATAATAATAATAATAATAATAATAATAATAATAATAATAATAATAATAATAATAATAATAATAATAATAATAATAATAATAATAATAATAATAATAATAATAATAATAATAATAATAATAATAATAATAATAATAATAATAATAATAATAATAATAATAATAATAATAATAATAATAATAATAATAATAATAATAAGAAGAAGAAGAGAAGAAGAGAGAGAAGAAGAGAAGAAGAAGAAGAAGAAGAAGAAGAAGAAGAAGAAGAAGAAGAAGAAGAAGAAGAAGAAGAAGAAGAAGAAGAAGAAGAAGAAGAAGAAGAAGAAGAAGAAGAAGAAAGAAGAAGAAGGAGGAGGAGGAGGATGAGGAGGAGGTATCTAACAATTTTTAAAAAAGCCATATGATGACCAGCGTCTGCCACCAATAAAGTCCAAAGGTCAGTCAAGCATACGCTTATTTTGAATGTTATTGTAGCAAATGCAGATCTATGTTAAATAATAAAAGTTCTAATTTCAAATTATAGCAATTAATTCACTTGCTCACAACAAAGTTAACAAGCTCTGGCTGT